>VZRQ01009365.1:171173-219067 GCA_013397975.1 Machaerirhynchus nigripectus | reverse complement strand
CTCGCTCCTCTCTGCTCCAAAGTTGCGTCGCCAAAGGGGTAAACCTGAGCGGCCCCGCGCCTTGGGGAAGGGGCGAGGAGGAGGAAAGAAAGGGAAAAATAAGGCGGCTGGAGCTGGTAGAGCTGCTGAGGAGAAGTTGGCGGCGCAGCTCGGGGCGCAGCACCTGTTAGCGCCCGGCGGCGGGCCCAGCGCGGCGCTGCCGCTCCCCCAGCGGCCTCGGGCTGGACAAGGCGAGGCATCATCGCTCCATCCTCCGAGAACAGGCTGTAAATGAAAATCGGAGATGCGATTTTTCGGTTCTTTTCCTCCATTCCGTACTGCGATTATATCTGCATCTGTGCTTTGGATTTTTTTAAGTTGTTGTCTACGCATACAGAATCCAGCTTGGCGTGTATAGAAATACTCCTCTGTTTGCATGAACAAATTTTTTAAATTGCAGCTTAGTTCTGGATTCCAGCTCGAGGCATGATCGTGGGTGTTGGTGTTCAATGTACTCATGCATAATATACCGAGAAGTATGTAATGGCTATAAGCCACCCAAAGCCAAAAATCGTCATGGTGAATCCAGGTGAATTAGGTTTTTAAACAGACATAGTGCTGTGCTTGAGAAAAAGTCACACTCAATGACCATCCATTACCTTTTCCAGGATATATATTGTTTTATTTATGTGGGTACCTAAGTGTGATTGTCTTTTTTCAAGAATGATTTGGATCCAAGTTTGTGATTTTGCCAAAAAACATCACCCACCATTTAGACACGGAGTAGGGGGCCAGGAAAGCCTTTCTGCACTGTTGCTGACTGAGTGCTGACTTCAGCTGGAGTTGTTTGCTGCAAGCCGAATCTAATCCTTGCACTGTTGTTCTGTTTCATTAATGCAATGGCTGTTTTGTCTTGTTCCCTTCCTGAAGTCCACTTCTGAGGGGGGTGTCAGGCTCTGCCTTTCTCAAGGTAGCAGTTGGCTGTCCAAACATCTCTTCCCTTTGGACATACTTCTAAGAATTTTTTTTTTTAAGGAAAACCACAATGGGGAGGAGGAAAGCATAATTTCTATTGATATGAGATCTTCCTGGGAACTGGAATATTCAAAGGAAATTTTGTATGTGTCAAATCATTTTCCTATGGTCCTTCTCAGCACAATCAGTGAGCTCCATGTGTCTGTCTTTTGTTCCCTAAGCTCAAGTGGAATACCCCCATAGCACAGAAACAGGTGCAGCACAGCAGCAGGTCTTACCCATAATCACAATGGAGCGTGCCAAAGCTGGGACTAGCGCTGCCCATTCCCTTTCTGTACTCTCCCTAATTCTTGCTGTCCCATATGCCACATAACTTCTACACTAATTCTATGTGTTGGAAGAGCCACAGATCACCGTTGCTTTGCTTCTCTCAGAACAGTTCCCAGTGCAAATGTGTCTTACATGCACTAAGGTTATTAGTGCAACAGTTAACAGTGAAATATTTCCTTTTCTCCCTGATCCTTTGGGGTTAATTTGTTATTTTCCTTTGTCGCAAGAAGTGACAATTGATAGTTTTAGTTTCAGTGTGAGGTGAAGGTGACGCAATACATCTCAGGAAGAAAGGATGGAGCTGTGTGCCACGGAAGCCCTTTGGGTGGTGAGAAGGTGGGACTCAGTCAGGGCTGTCAGGTCTCTCCCAGTGGGGGCACAGGGCTCGCTGGGTGTGCACAGCACAGGGCATGTGGGCAATTCCTCCAGGGCATAGTTGGGTAATTAATCTTTTATGAGCTGTGGGAGAGGATTTCCTGGGCTCCTTTTCTACTGAAGGAAATTAATCCAGTTGTTAGGTCACTGTGTATAGCAGATGCTGCACTTACCTCTGTTACTCCCCCTCACAGGCCTCTTGTACCTTTCTGAACTGTCAGTCCTTTCCAGTCCTGTCACCATGCCACCATCCATAGTGGCATTTAACCTCCAGTGTGTCACTCCTTTAATTTAGGTATTGCTTTTCTTCAGCTTTCTTTTCACTGCTGTACCTTTTTGTCTTTATTTTTGAATCATTTCTGTAGCAACTCTGGTGGCGTGGTCCAGTGAGGTGGTCTTCAATAACAGATGTGTGAGAACATGAGAATTATTGACTTGTGCTTCCTGCTCATAATCACACTTTTAAAGATACTCTGCTATCACTCTCATTAGCATCTATATCACTCTCATTATCATCCACCTGCAGCAGGTATTGCATTTTAACCAATGAATACCAGATACATTAATATTTTGTAGAAAAATAGATGATACCTAAACGGAGATGCTTAGGGGCATACAAGCAATGGTTACCTCTCAAGTTAATCTGTTTTTTACAGGATACTGTAGACTATTTATGTTCCTATAAAATGCTTTTGTGTATTACCACATCTTTGCACTGCTCATTGTGGACGCAGTTGGCTTTGCTAGATGTCTTGTGAGACACCATAAATGACCTGTACCTTAGAGCCCCTCTGATGTAAACACAGAAGCAGAAGGTGTGTGTAAATTTGGTTACCACTTGCAGCTTCAATAATTCTACAGTGTGCTGTGGAGAGTTAAAATTTGGTCTCCTCCTAAGTGCAGCTTAAGCAACCACATCTGAACACCTCAGCTGTATTGTATTTATTAGCTATGCCATGAAGAACAGCTTTTGACTGTAACTATTAAATCTGTTGTCAAAATAAGCCTTTTTGCATCAGTGTGTTCCTCAGTAGTTGATTGTGCAGGCTTGGGTGTCCTCTGTTCTGCTGGTGCTCTAATTGACTTTGGTTTAAAATCTGTTGTGCTAAAGAGCAGGACTCACACCTAGTCAAAGCCTATTAGCTAGTGATTGGGTTTTCATTTTAAATCCGTATTTTAATTAATGCTGTACACCTCAAGACGCTGTGCCAAAGATGTTGAGCCACTGCTAAGCTGTATGACTGGCTCATTTCTGTGTGTTGTTCAGTGATTTCAGAGTGCTCTTGTAGTCTAGGTAACCTCAGAAATAGCCACTTATCATAGGTATAGACTTTTGCTTCCAGCGTAAAAGCATGGTTTTGGGAGGTGCTGAGTGTTGCATCCAGGCTAAGAGCACTTGATGCTTTTAGCAGGGGTTAGGGGGCTGCTATCAGATGCCCAGGGGTGAGCTGCCCCCCTCCCTGCTTCTGACAGGCTAAGATTAATATTCATTTAACAGCCAGCTGATGAAAAAAATGTTAATGGGAGCAGGGTTGAAACATGTATTCAACCTGAAAAAAAAAATAGAAGCTTTTAGTGAGAAAAAAATGGAAAGGCAGAGAATAAAAAATGATGTCATGGTCTTCAGTATGATCCAAATTCATATGAGCTGGGTACCTGCAGCCATAATGTCACCGATACTCTTTTCAAGATTTATGTTTGCAATTTAATTTTCCTGAAGTGCTTCACGTATTTTCTGTTTCATATTGAAAATGAGGACTGGATTTCCTTAATTTGCAGTGTTTTTATGGTCAGGTATGTCTCCCTACAGTAAAAATAAAATTTTAATTGTCAGATAAATGGTTTTTTCTTCTTTTATGTTTAGAACAGGGAAAAGGTAGCAAGAACCTTGGGAGTATGGCCATTTTTGTGGATTCTTTTTGACTATAAAAGTTATATATGGTTGACATTGATTCTCCATGTTCGAAACCTCTTTGTAAACAATTTGTGAGGATTTGAAGTATAAGAAGTGAAATTCTTTAGTTTAATGATTAAAAGTTGTATTTTTATAATCTTTCAGTTCAATGGGTGTGATGGGAATTTTTTTTAAATATGAAAACTGATGCCACGCTTCAGGAGCTAGAGAAACAAATGAACAAGTTTGGTACAGAAAGCAAAACCATTATAAAATAAAGATAATTTAAATTTAATTCCTTTTGTGATCTCTATTACTGTTCTGGGATTTCAGGTCTGGTCAGTGATCATTCAAGTCACTTTAAGCTTTTCATTGCATTGGCAGTAATTCAGGTCACCTTCCCCAAAACAGGGAGGTGGTCCCTGGTGCATCTTGAAGAAACTGTATAGCTCCCTATTGCCCTGTCACAATAACAAGTCCATGCTTGAACATGAAACATACATTATTAAGAGCTATATAACTTCTGAAAAGCACTGGAATACACAGGATAAACTGAGTTCATTTAGGGTCAATAATGTCATGCAAGTTATTTATGAGAAGATACTATAATAGCAGATTCTGCAAACTTTGATTTAAAATAGCCTTTCATTTTGACTTATGGAATCATAGAATCATTGTCATCATGTCACTTAAAATGTTGGAAAACACTTTTAAGATCTAGTCCAGCCATATAGCACTTCAAAGTAATGTAGCACTTCCAAGTCCACCACTAAACCATGTCCTTAACTGCCACATCTACACGTTTTTTAATTACCTCCAGGGGTGGTGACTCAGCCACTTCCCTGGATAGCCTGGTTCAGTGCTTGGCAACACTACGCATGAAGAAATGTTTCAGTAATGCCCAATCTAAACCTCCTCCGGCCCAACTTGAGGCTGTTTCAAATTCCCCTGTCACTTGTTGCTTGGGAGAAGAGACCAACCCCCACCTGGCTACAATCTTCTTCCAGGTGGATGTATAGAGCAATGAGGTCCCCTCTGAGCCTCATTTTTCTCCAAGCTAAACATCCCCAGCTCCTTCAGCTACTCCTTATCAGACTTGTGCTCCAGACCCTTCACCAGCTTTATACTCATCTTTTCCAGCTGACATGGACAGCCCATGTGCACACTGCAAGGCTGGGGTGTGCTTGGCGTTCTTGGACACGCAGCCACCTGAACAGAGCTGCTGCATTTCCAGAAATGCCAGACATAGGTCCATAATCCTTTAATTCCTTTCTAATGAGATTTCTGGATGTTAGAGGATGCACAATTAGGATCTGCTGTACTCTGCTGTATCAGCACAGAGGAACCAGAGTGCAGGATAATACTGCATTTGTTTTCCCACTATTTCTTTATCTATTCTCCATCTCGAGGGTCAAGAGGGATTCAAAGCCTTTATTAGCTGTGTGCTCTTTCTTACAGCAAGGTAATCTGAAAGTATTAAAAAAGAGAGAGTTAAATTTGTGGTTTTGGTAGGTTATTCCCACCAGCTCAAAGCAGAATCCAGGCTGCATGCTCAACGTGAGCTGCACATGCCTTTGTGTCTGTACATGTGCCACTGAGAAAGCTCCAGAGAAAGACAGACAGACCTTTCAGTCATGCTTGCACTTGGAGAGTCTATCCTTGACAGTGCTAAATGGTGTCCATTTGGAAGCTTTGACATTACTGGTGTATGCTTAGGACTATTTTTTTCTTTAAAAAATGGGATCACAAGAAAGCAAGCTCTATGCCAAACCAGTGGAGAGTTGGGATTTAAAGAAGCATGAACAACTCCTTGTCAAAAGCTGCCCTGGTTATAATCTAAGACCTAAGACAAAACCTCTTTGATCTATAGCATTAAACATTAATAATGTTAGCTAGGAGCTTGTAGTCATTCTTTTACATAACCAGTTCAGGGCTCACTTACCTACATAACAGGGCACTGACCATTGCTTTACCAGCTCTGCTTTTTTCCAAAGGTTAAAGTTATTTTCTCTGGAATTTTTTGTTTTCTCCAGTATGTCTTGACCTATAATAAATAGAATCAAAGCATCAGGAAGCTGAAAGAGCAGATCTGAGTGTAACTAAGGAGTTCTCAGATGCTTTGGTTCAGTCTTAAGTCCTGATGTCTTGCTGTGGTACAGCACAGCCAGAGGGACCAGCTGTGTAATCCAGATGTTGCAGAAACCCTGTTCTGTGTGCAGAAATCAGTGCCCTCATCCAGGGTGTTGCCAACAGTTGAGGTGAGAATCATTTTCTTTCTGCTGGCTGCTTGGCACAATTGCATTAGATTTTTATTAGTGTGGGGAACAAGAGGAATCCCTGCACTTTTCTTGTCACTGCAGTAACACTGCAGACTACATTTCCAAGTCTTGTATAGCAGAAATTTCTGTTCCAGCATAGCTTTTGAAAATTCATTGGAGATTTGGGCATACTGTTTTTATAAAGTGTTGCTACTGCACTTTGGAGGAGGCTGTTGTTCCAGGACTGTGCTTGTAATTGCTGTAAAAAGATGTTAAAAGCAGTGATTCCAATCCAGCAAAACACTTAAACATTTACTGCACTTGGAACACGTGTATATTGTTCTGGTAACATCAGCAGGACTGTCCACTTGCTTAAAATGAGGTGTCTTAAAGCCTGGCAAAGATGGGGAGAGAGAATGCTTTGCAATTCATAGGAAAACATCCTAGGAGAGCAAGAGGAAACCTTCTACTGGTCATATTATTAATTCAGGGAACCCTGAGGTTAAATGTTTTGGAGAGACTGTACTTTCCTCAATTAATAGCACGACCAATTTCTCACAGGAGCTGTTGAATGCTGGAAGAGAAGGATGTGGTGGGAGGTGGGTGGTGGGGAAGGAAAGTAAGGTGTGGCTCATGTGGCACGTGTTTGTGCACCCTTGCACAGTGAGAGTTAGAAGAAACTGGAAATAATTTATTTGTGTTTCATGTGCACATTAACTGTGAGACTAATTCTGTGATGCATTTATTTTCTTTTAAATAATTTACATTATTTTCAGCAGTTATATCCTAAAAACTTCACAGACAGAGCAGATGTCACATATTTCCATCTTTGTTGAGTGTGGAAAGGAGGTTTGTAATATAATAGCAAATGGACATTCACGTGTTTTACAGACATAAAGCATTTCCCAACACAGTTGATTGTAGCAGTAGCTGGGGTCCTGTTGTACACAGAGAATTGCTAGAGATGGCAGGTAAGAGGAATGAAGACCGAAGCAGCACAACATTCATGCCAAACATCTTGCTTGTTGAGGTGCCTGGTTTTTCTTGAACAGTAAGAGCCCAACCCTGTCCTGTACTGAGCAATAATCCTCTTGGTAGACTTGATGAGAATGGAGTTTCTGGATAGCAGCTGGATAGCCCAGTTGGATCCTCAGAATCCACAGGCTAGAAAATCTTAACTGGGTATAGACTGGCGGTGGTGGTGGTGGTGTTGGTGTTACCTTGGTTTTGGCTAATCTAGGATGAATTTCTCAATTCATTGATGAGCTGCAAACATGGGAGTTGAGATTCTGGTTTAAGCTTTGTTGAAAATGGAATGGATGCTGGCCATTAGATGGCTTCACCACCTTCCTAACCTCATTCCTGTAACAGACAAAAGCAAAACACTCCAAATGATTCAAAGGGTTGTAAAGGATTAAGTAAAGCATCTTTGGTGACCCTACACAGTCAAATGAAATCATTGATCAAAGATTAGGCAATTCAAATAGAGTGCAGTGTTGTGGAAAGCAGAAAATTAGAGCAGCAACCCAGGTAAATTCAGCAGTGACCAGCTCTGTTAGTTTGCTATGTCTCTCTGCTGGAATTTAGTTTCCTTGAAGTGTGTTCAGTCATGAATTGCATTTTCTACCTGAGCTAGTGAGGTTTGTTGGAGTCCTCTGTCTGTTGTTTCAGCAGAAATCTTGGTTTGATGAATATAGTATCCTTAATTACTATTAACCCCTTCCTCTGCTCACAGGGATGATGGTTTTTAATGAAGTCTTTTGAAATACTGATGGCTCTCTGTGATTGTTATAAACACTTTTTTCCAGCAGATCCATGCTCAAGTATGAAAGAAAGACCCTTGAAAATTGGTTGTAAACTGATGATAGTTGTGTTACTCATCAGTGGCTTGATCTGCTTGTGTTGGTTAACACATCAGGATTGTTCCATTTCCATGGAATGGAAGAAGTCCCTGGCAAACAGCATCCTGATATGGCATATGCAAGGTATTGGGACTGGAACAAAAAAGGATCAGAATGAAGTGTGTGAACTCCTTCACATCTATTTTGAAGGTGCTGTGTGGTCAGGGTGTGCAGTCCTGTTGGCTCTGGTGCTGCAGTGAGGAATGCCTGTCCTTACACTGGGCACTGAATAGGAGCAGAAAACATGGCCAGCTGTGACACAAAGACCAGGAGCGCTGAGCACTGGCTGAATGCGTGCTTTGCAGTGCTGGCAGGATTACAGGGAGCAGAGGCACCACAGAGTGGAAGATCTCTCCCGGCGAGTACGACCGCGAGTGCACGGCAGCCAGAACCGGTGCTGTGAGTGGTACTCGCTGCCTGCCCGTTCCCCCGGTGGCTCACACACCCACACAGTGCTCTCAGTCTGGCACAGTCACAGCACCAGCCTTTTGAAATGACACCCACTCTTACACTGAATCCCTAGTCTTCCTATTTTGAAAGCTAATTGCACACTCCTGGTAGCTGCCAGAGCCCAAACCTGCCAAGCAGCAGCTAATTAGAAAGCATTACTATTGCAGTCACTTCAGAAAAGCTCAGCACCTCTACAAAGCAGGCTGCTGGATACAGGGCCATTTCCTTTTGTTTTCCAAAGTGATTCTCTCTAGTGTGGAAATGTTTTAAAAAGTAATAGCATTAAAAGCTTTTAACCTCAGCTGGTTCTGTTGTAATTTTGTTTGTAAGCCTTTCAAATGTTACAAAAGGGGGAACACCCTAGGAATGAGCCTGCAAAGCTAAAACAAAACCAAACTTCCACCGCGGCTTGCTTTTTTTTTTTTTTTTTTTTTTTTCCCCTACCAAAATAACAATAGGACTGATGAGGAAAGAAAAAAATTTAACATTCAAAGTTTTAAAGGATTTCTGAGATGTCAGCTGAACCCAAGGACTTGGAGCAGCTGATGGCCTTTAAATTTCTGAGACCCTAATTAAGTGCATGCCTAAAGTACGTAATTGTTTGAACTTCCCTTCTGCTTAAATGAAGTATATAATTAAATGCCTTGATTATCTCCAGTAAGTGCCAAAGCATTTTGAGGTATCATAATAGCTCTTCTTTAAAAGTGAGCTCCCCTTGAAATACATTGGGTTACTCCTTTTGTCTTTCTACCTTACCCTCCTTGATGCACCACATACATTTTTATGGATCTTTCTCAGGGGTTTTCTCATTACTTTTCTCCCCTGTGCCCACGTAAAATGTTTTCCTTGCAATTCAGGTATGCTGTCCTCTTTGGGTATCTTCTTTCTTCATCTCTCATATCTTCCATCCTTGCCTTCTACAAATTATTTCAGAAGCTATAGTTGCACCAGCTCAAGTCCAAGTCCTACATAAATTTGAGTGTAGTTCTGGAAGATGGGGGCAAAAGAGTAAACAATCCTCCTGCTCAGGGACAAGAGATGCAAATGCATCAGAGCAGCAGACTAAAATGCTACAGTCACTGAGAGTGTAAGCAACACGGCAGAAACTTTTCAGTTGACTTTCTAAAGACAGAAGCCTGTTAGTATGTCTTTACTGGGCTGCAGGTTAGTAAAAATGGAGTGAGTGGCACTTGATGTAGAATCTAAACCTCAGGAATGGAAATATCACCTCCTTTGCTCTGTTTTGTATTTTGGTTGTTCAGCTAGAGCAGAGTAGCTCACAGCCTCAATCTGAAAAGGTCTGAATTCTCCTCTAGCTGCTGAGCCCAGCAGTCACTTGTAAGAAAGATATTGCAAATTCATTCACAAACACTCTTCTCTCTTTGCCTATGATATCTTTCCCTCCACAGACCTAGAGGTCACCTTCATTGAATATGTGGCTATTAACATAAAGGCATGCCAAATGGTTATTTTGTGATAGGATCCCGGCTGTGAAATGGTTCATTCTGTGCTGGTCTCTGAGCCGTCTGATTGAACATGCAGTGAAACTGTGCAGATGAGCAAGGCAGTGAAATGTGTTGTCAGGGTGGCAGATGTTTTATTCTCCTGGTGTGTTCTCTGGCATTTCTCAAGGACATGAAACAGAAGCAGAAGAAATTGAATTGCTGTGCTCGCTCTCTCCCGTGTTCTCCAAGGTAGTTTTGCAACTCATTTCTCCTGTAATCTTATCAAGTGTGAGAAGAGACATGCACCTCCTGACTTCTCTTACAACTGTTCTTTATACTTTCACAGGTAACCTTCTTTACCCAGCCAGCTGTAGTTTTCAGCATGGGTGGTTTTCCTGGTACATATCTTGCTTATCATTTTAGTGTACATAATACCCCTAAAAGTGCTTTAAAGATGGGTATTTGGATGACTAAATAAACATTGCTGCCTCTAAAACATTTGTCTGCTGACCTCTGGTCTGCACGGTTCATGGCTGGCAGATGGGAGGGCATGGAGAAGGCAGAAGACAAAATGCTGATGTAAGCCTCTGTCTGGGCTGCCATGATAACAGTCCCTTGCTGTGCCTTAAAGCCTTCAGGTGCCAGCATATGCCATGGGTCATGCTGACAAGTGAGGGGAAATGGGAAGAGGAAGCGAAGGTAGGTTTGGCCAAACTCAGCTGTCTTTCTTGAGCACACAACATGGTCTGATTTGAGTTGGTGTAGAGAATGGTGGCCAGCTTCTGGAAGATAGCTCATTATTTCTAAAACTGTTGGCTTTGGAAATGGCAGTCAACTCTTACTAAAAATCTTAAAATTCAGTTCTAGAGGACAATAGGCATAGGAGAGTCTCTTTCATAATGACAGTTGGCCTTGTTTTGCCACCTGGTCTTTGCTGTTAGAAAACTAATCACATAGTTTTACACTCTAAGTTTAGCCTTGCCTAATCAGGAATATAAGTTCATTAATGCAAACAGATTCAATAATTTCTTAGTGTTAGATTTTTTAATTTAAAAAAAAATCCATACCTTCTATTGCCCATAGGTTATGACAGTAATTCAACTGGACTCCACCACATCCATGATATCTTTTTTTTTGTTACAGAAATATGTAACATTTATGGTATGGGTGCATCTCCATACTTACTCTAGAGATCTCAGGGACACTGCAATATAAGCAGCCACTGGGCATATACTGTCAATTTGGATGAAACATGACTGGGACCTTTCACCCCGACGCTGTGATGATCTGTGGTGCTTCCGCTCTGTCCAGCAGGACCGTGGCATGACCAGGGAGGTGAGGGACCATAGCTGAGAGCTGCTGCGTGGCCAGGCTGGCCCAGTATGGGCAAGCACACATAGGGTGGCAACCAGAGACAATACAGCTGTGTCTGTTGCTTGTTGTATTTCAGGGTTGTTGTCCAACTGCTGCATCCAGAAGTGACCTACAACTTACTAAGTTCAACCTCTAATGTGATTTTCATTCTCAGAAACCTCAAAACTTTTCAAGTAAAGTTTCACCTGAAATTTAAGGATACAGAGAGGAAGGCAGGACTGTCCCACGATGTCACAGAGTAGATAAGGGTCTCAGTGAGCACTTATTCCCAGTTTGGTACTTCTTTAGTGTGGCAGCTTAAACTGGCCATTGGCTGTAGAGGCAAAGCAGCAAATCCTTCTTACTCCGCATATGCAGTCAGGTGGTGCAGCAGGTAATGCTCAGAGCATCCCTCAAATTCTTCTGGGTATTAATGAAGTTATAGCTTGAAGCTTATAGCCCTGTCTTTTGCTACTGGGTTGATGACTATGGAGCTCTGATTTTTATGTTGTTTTGTTTCCTTCAAAATGAATCTGGCAGGTGATCTTACAGCAGTTTGGAAAACTGGGACTTTCAGACTCTGCACCATTTCAGTAAAGCTTGGCCAACAAGCAGAACAGGGTGTGCTCTTCCCCAAAAATAAGCAGCATCTTTCTGTGTTGATTTCTGTGCTGATTTTGACAGAAACCCTGACATTGGTTTAGGAGCAATAGAGCTCATGTACAACTCTTTGCCTCAGGATCATACTGTGCTCCTGTCAGTCCCAGTAGTCATCCTGTTCACTGCCTGTCTCACAGGAGGAGCAGAGTGGTGACAACAGAGGAGATGCAGCAGCTGTCACACCTGTTTACAGCTTCTCAGTCACTGATGTGAGAATAAACAAGCATGATATTCCTGCAGTTGCACTGTTAGCAATTTATTGTTTAAATCAGTCACTTGAAAAACATCGAGGCACAGGTAAAATAGCTCTGTCAGCACTTTCTGTGTGGTTTGGAACCTACTGCTTGACCTGAGAATTTCACTTTCTGTTAACTTATTAGAAGAGTTAAGGTCAAGGCCACATACCAATCTGGTGAAAGCACACATTTCTCTTCTGAGTGAAGTTGTACCAAGACGGGATGTGGTTCACCAAATGCAGGAACATGCTAATTCCTGTCCACTGCTGCCATTTAATTTCCTGATTTTATTACCCACTCAGCAGTGATGAGTAATTCTCACATGTAAGCAAGTGATACTTACTGTAAAAAAGGCCAAGTAAATTCGTAGTTGAGCAAACATTTAAAGAAATAACAATTAGAGATTGCTTTCCTGTTATGTTTGAAAATGTGGAGGGGAAAATAAATTGAAAATATAAACATTTTTTCTTGGATATCCAAGAAACAAATGCACAAGCTCATATTTTCCATCACTGCATCCCCAGAAATGTGGGCATGAAACTTGTTGTATTAAGTCAGTAAATCTTTATTAAAGTAAAACAGTGGCTGACAACAGATATGTAAAAAAAGCAGTAAGTCAAGAAAGTTGATTAAAATCGATGGTCTGTTTTGGGGGCCGAAGTGGAACAATCCCAGATAAACAGAAGGAGGGTGAGTCTGTAACATCCCATGCAGATACAGCATTTGGGGACATGGATGTTGGGCTCTGTTTTTCCTTTTGTCTCTGCTTTCCTCCTCCTCAAAGCTGAGGAGGGGACCACACAGAACAAGTATCTCATGGCAGGAGCTGTATTTCTGGCTTGGACTTGAGAGCCATCATCCCTCCAGCACAGCAGATTGGTTACATGGTCTGATCATTGGTAATTGCCTCTTAGCAACTGGCTCTTGGAGAGACAATCCATGACAGTGGCAGCTGCAGAGGGGCTTGGTCATCAGGCTGGCCTGCAGTCAGTGTTCCTAACTGGGACTTACCTATCCATCTGTTTCTGAAGTGTGTGGGAAACAGCATGGCTGTGTGTACTTAAAAGCTCAACATGGATGGCGCTTCAGGGACGTAAGTTCAGACCTGCAATGAAACATCTTACCCTTCTTTGTTCCTTCTCATTTTGGCTTCATCTCTCTCACTGCCACCTTGCTCTAATGGGCTACTGCAGCCTTGCACCTGATTCCTGAGTCACAGCAACACGGGGTGGAGTTTGAGTATCTCTGCCACCATTTGACCCTCCTTTGTCGTGGTTCTGTGTGATGGCACTGTTCCTTTTCTGCCTGCCTCATCACCTAGTATCAAATAAGTTAGGTGCTTATCTCTGAGAACCACTAAGGATGTATTTATTTATTCATTAACTTATATTCTATGTAGGATCTCACACCAACGTGGTACCTCCTGATGTCAGTCTCACTGGTTCATTAGGAGAGCTCTGCATTTCCCTGGAGGCACCTGATTGTGGCTTCCAAAACGTAGCAGTCAGTGTGTTTTGCCTTTTTATTTTCCTTCCACTTAATTTTTTTTTCTTCTGTTTTTCTAATTAATCATAAAGTAGACTTGCTTTTGTGATCCCTGGGATTACCGGAACCAGTGCTTCAAGCAGCACAATTCCCTGCCATCTTTCAAATGTGATACTGTTTTTGTTATAGGAGTATTTATTTCATATACAGTCTGGGCTACATTTATTTTTGTAGGTCAAATTTAACTGTGGGCTGTGCTGCCCAAACCAGGCACTGCATTTACGTTGTCGGAACCTTCAGCAAAAACCTGAATCCTCCAGGACTGGATTTTTTTTTTCTTTTTAATCTATTTTACAGAAGCAACTACATAGCCTTCAAATCAATTTTTTGGAAAATGTGACGCATTCTCAAAGAGACAACTGCTGTTAAAAAGCAGGAAGCAAAGCAGCAGTGAGGGCATATGTGCATTCAGGTCATGTAAACCTGATGCTGACCAGAGGGAGCCAGCCCACACCTTCCTCCCTGCCCAGGAAAGCCCCACAGCGACAGGATGCCACCTGACCTTATTGCCACTTAAGGACAGGGTTAGCCCTGGCCATGTCGCCAGTGTGCAGGAGCAGGCAGCCCCCTGTTCGTGAGCCTTGGGCAGAGCGGTGGTCCCTGCATGCCAAGGAGCATGTGGGGAAGCAAGAGTGGGTGGGGGGTGGCACTGCTCTTCTGCTGCTCATCTGCCACTGCCCACCAGCACGAATGCCCCTTCTGCCAGAGCAGAAGTGCCTTTAACCTGAGAGCAAAAGGGGAATCCAGGAGAAGGGGTGTTTCTGATACATTTGCTCCCAGGTCCATGTCTCTGTACATTGAGTGCTCGATGCTGAGAGCAGCTGTAAATTATCGCTGGGAATAAATGCAGACTTTGATATAGATATAGAAATGATATGGATATGATCCAGGGAAAACAATACTGAAAACAGTGTTAAAATTGTCACATGTGGGACACATATAGTAGAATTAAAAAAAAAAAAAAATACACGGCAGTCACAAGCAGATGTAAATCCGCTTGCTAATATGTCTTGCAGGCAGTGTCAGGGGTGTTTTGGCGATAGCTGCTTCTGCAGCAGAGCAGGCAGCGTGAATGCAGTGCCCACAAACTGCTCAGAGTCCGTAAGTAAAAGGCAAATTAGCTTTGCACAGACCTGTGGAGGGAGAACTATAAGCTGAGGAAATAACAAGCGAGTGATGTGCACTCTGCACTTTGCTGAATGTAGAGCAAAACTGGAAGTGCTATGAAGATTTGGAAACTATTAACCAAAGAAACAAGCAATTTTTTTTAGTTCATGTCAGGCCTTTTCTTCATCTGTCTCAATTATTTTTCTGCCTTCAAATGAGGAGCATTTAAATCATAGATAAACACTTATGTTGACCTCTCATCCATCCTTCTGTATTTCCCTTCAAAATCTCATCTAATTCCAGCTGCAATGATCTTGTCCATTATTTTTGTATTTCAGGGCTGCCTTTTCCTATATATATATCCTCAACCTTGCATTTAGTTTCACATATACAGCAAAGCCACTTTATTGTTTTTTCCACTACACCAGCTGAAAATTGTGCTTTTTAAAAGTTTGTAAAATACTGGGCCATGATTGGACTGCTGGTGCATGTAACCTTCCAGTTGGACTTCTGTTTCACTGCCATCTTTGCCCTGCTCCCATTCCTTTATACTTGGGTTTTGGTCAAGACCTTTTTATTTATTTTCAAAATTCCTATGGGATCCTTATATTTAATCAGAATTGTTATTACCTAGATTAAAAAATTTCAAATCACAGGTATTGGAATATTCAGCCCACTAAACACCATTTTGAAGGATTTTTGGTTTGTTTTCCACATCTGTGGAGAAAACAAGCATAATTATATTCCCATGCATGAATCCATATATGTCTGAAAGCTGTCAGCCTGTCAGTGATCCTCCCAAGTCACCGGCTGTTTATCATCCAGCTACTGCATTCCAGGTAGCAGCACCCTTTTCTTCTAAGCAATGAACTCGGTTACAGAGGAGCCTAACACGAGCCTGCGTGTATCTGATTTTGGCCAGCCTTCTTCAATGCCTATCATATCAGGGATTAAGCCAAACAAATAAAAGAACAATCAGTAAAAATGACAGTCATTAAAATAAGAGATTAATTAGTTTAAATAACTGAGATAACCAGAGAACAACTCTGAAAGTTGCTTACAGTGGTGGTAAATCCTGTTAGCCCTTCAGTTTTAATGCGCTCACCTCAGCAGCAATGCAGTGAATCTGACAGAAAGGAATCATTGCTTTGTGGATATCCTTATCTGTGCAAATTTCCTTTCACTGGAGCAGTCCGAGTTCCCATGCGGGCAGTCCTCCTGAGCACCCAGGTCAGCCCTGTGAGTGGTAAAGGGCAGCTTGTTCACATCTGTTTTCAGCTGTCTGCCAGCATCCCCCTCTTCTTCCCTCAGTGCAGCATTTTTAGCAATTGAGATAAAAACAGTCTCGTGCCGTCACCCATGCATCTGCTTTCAGAGCTGGATTTCCAAAGCATGTGTTCAGATCCAGTTTTCATGCATCACTGCATTACAAGGACTCCATTTGCATAGTCCATTTCAGGTTGTTAATCTTTGTTCAGATTTTTCACCCTGTCATCAAAATTATGTCTTTATACATGTATGTCAAGGTGGACTAAAGATTTTCCCCTTTCCAGACCTTCCATGATCAAATGATATTTGGTTGGAGCTTTTCTGTACCCCCTCACTCCATCCTTTCAATCAAGTCCTTCGAGCAACAAGTTAAGTTACCCAGTAGGAGTTTGTAGTTGGCTGTCTGAAAGATGAGGTTGTCTTGTATCTTTTCAACAAATGCATGAGTCCTGAAGACAAGAATTTCATTCTATGCCACATCCATGTCTTTGGAGAGGGTAGAAAAAGCTCATATGTGGGGTATGAATGCGGGTGTCTAAAAAGAGGGGGCTATCGTCTTGAACTGAAGTCAGCACCTCTGTGTTTTATGTCAGATATGCTTGGAGTGGTTTGGGTGCAGTTAGCAGTAGTCTGCTTTAGATTAATTTCTTTTCACTTTCAGTATCTTTATGGGAAAAAGAGGCAGATTCATCACGAATCTGCCATTCATCATTTTGTGTCATGACATCATAATCATCTGAAATCATGATATAAAATAGCAGTTCATTTTTTATTAAAATTACATTTAGTCTTGCAGATAGCTTCTTTTCCTTCATATCTTTTTCCCTTGAAAGAACAAGATGGCCAGCAGATGTAAAGGCTGCCACCTGGAAGAAGCTTTCTTACATGTGCCTTTTAATGCTTGATTTCTGAGCTGTGAAGAATTGTGCATCAGTGTTGCTTAAGTCAAGCATTTACATTTATACTATAATGCAAAGCAAAATCATTAAGGTCACAGACTTCCTGCCTTGACATGAGAAGTAACCTTTCCTTAAGTAACCATCCAGCACTTTGTGTAAAAATGTTTGATGTTTCACTGGGAGATGCTGTTAATAGCAACTGAAGCATTTATCTTAGTGACATCATGTCTCTTAATCAACAAAAGATCACAGTAACCTTTTGAGAAATCAGAGTACATCAATATCCCTATAATTCACTCTGCTAATGTCAAACTTTTCATGTGCAAAATATCTTGTCTGCATTTCTGCAAAGGAAAGAAACATGTCATCATCTAAATTGCAGGCTTAAATGAAGGCCTAAGATGAAAATAATATGGATCAGATAATATTTAAAGGCTGTCAACTCATATTGGTTCATCTTGGTCTGTCTGTGTATGCCCAAGTACAGTTGGCAGATGCCAATGCTGCATTTTCTTGCTTTTCTGCTGTCGTAACTAGAGATCAGCAGGGGTCAGCTGTGCACTTTTCAGCCCCAGAAGGCCAAGCAGCCTTTGACCAAAGCCACTGTATTTTCTGAAAAGAAGAATAAGCATGCCCTTGCATTTTAGCCTCTTGGTTAAAAGTGTTCAAAATCAGCCTTTGGCTTTACTGTTGTTCTTCCAGCAGGAGAACAGCTTGCTGTATTTTGAGTTTGTTCCGTGTTATGAAGCCATTGGTTCATAAGGATTAGTGAAACAAGCTCTAGATGAGAACAATTAAAAATTAACACCAGAGTATCACTAGTCCATTGAGGATTAAGGCAGTTTTGGAATTGGAAGTGAGATGAACCCTACTAATGCTTTAGAGACTTACTAGCTGATCTTGTGGTGAACACTGAAAATGTGCAAAAAGCCCTGAAGAGCTTACAATCAAAGTGATGCCTTCTCCAGCCACCTAGAAACAGAGACTAGACAAGAGTAAGGGAATAAAGATAAGTATTTATTTGAAGGGCCTTCAAGGTACACCCTGGGGAGCCAGAGGCTGCCTCCAAAATGGACCCCAAGATGGACAACAGGTCACGAGTTCTTCACACCTTTATAGGTTTGGTTCATTTGCATAAAGCCCCAGTTCAATGATGTAATTCCCCTCAGCTTGCTCCCCCCTTAGAGGCTTTGGTTTACACATTTTGGACCTAGAAGAGCCTGGCTGTCCTTGAAGGCAAAGCCTGAAGAGGCTTTGTTATGTCTATCTTGCATGAAAGAGCAGAAATTACAGGCTACAAGGAACTTCAGAGTTACACTCCAAGCAGTACAGAATTTGAAAAATATAAAAGTTAAAACCTAAGGCATCAAAAGCAGACAAGATAAGGCAAGAAGGAAGTTTAAATATGAATAAAAGAGGAAGATTAAAGTCCATAAAGAAAATTAGTTCCACTTTTCCTTTTTCTTCCTCCTTCACTGTGCAAATAATCAGACTTGTAACACAGATCTTGTGACACAAATCCTGACTGGCTGGTTTTGCTGATGTTCCTCTGCACGTGAATAGATTCTGGCTCAAAGCCCATCTTGTTTGGAGCCTTCATAGGCCACAATCAATTCATCCAGGGCTTGGTTCCAAGTAACAGATAAGGGTTTTCTCCACACAATATGGACTGTAGTTTTCATTGAAAGGTAATGGTTCATTCTAAAGGCCAGAGTTACCCAATGATATTTCCTCAGTAATGAGTTGTGCACTCTAATGCTTTCTAGAAATTTTATTTCTTCTTTTTCTCCATCAAATCAGCAAGAATTGGATGAATTGTTAATGTTCCTTCTCTTTTTCTTTTCTTGTCGTACCACTGTAAGGAGCTTGAAATAGAAAGGATGGGTGTTGGTGAGATTTACAGGGAGTGTAAGTATATGGACAAGGAGTACTGGTGGTCTCAAAACCTCAGTTTTTCTACATTCCTCAAAGAGCAAGCACCTTCCTCTTGGGGAAACAGATGGTGCCTGCACAGCAGGATTACAGAACAAAATGGGTTATAATGGAAAGTGAGAGGTGGGAGGTTACTCTTCTGCAAAATCCAGGCTCTGCTTTCGCCTTGGAGATGGTGGCACTGGTTTTGTTAACTCAGTGCTGGAGTAATTTAGTGCCTTGTGGGGAAAAAAGTGCTGCTGTAGGCAGAGCTAGGGTACACAGATGGAATCTGATCTCTACTTGGTATTAGTCTGCTTTAGAAAATTGGTGTTGACCCTTATGTGTATGTAGGAATTGGTGTGTAGTCACACTAAGGCTTTGTCCACCCCCGGAACTGAAGGAGTGGGTCAGAATGTTTGTTTCTGTTTCCTCTTACTTCCCTATTTAAGCTGCAAGAAAAACAAGCTCATCTTAACAAAAATGAATGAAATTAGGTTCATGAGAGCAGTGCTGCATAACACCAGACTCAAGCTCCACACTCAAACTCCACTTTGATGTGTTCTCATCTGAGCTGGTAAGACCCAAGCTTGAGAGACACAGCCTCAAACTGGGAATGAGTGCATCCATTTCCCATCACATTCTTTGTAGATCTTGCAATGGAAAGCTGAAGTTGACCCACTATAAAACCTTATGAGGGTCATATCTGAAGCAATCTGAAAAACAGATTTCTTGGGAGGGGGTTTACTCTGGGACAATGTGAAATACCCAAGGCATGTATGACTTCCCAACAGCTTGCCTTCCCCTGCACATATTTGTGATGCACCTCTTCCTTCTGACCCTGCCTACCTGTGTTTGCCTTTTCACATCACTACCTTGTTATCCTTTCATCAGTATGTGATGGTCCAGGAACCCAGACCAGAGAGTGACCAGGAGGAGCACACTGTGGCTTCCCAAGCACAGTCAGGAGGGCCACTGCTCTTATGTGCAGAGGTTGTAACAGGCACCAATAGTCTGACGATTGTTCTTCTTCCAGAAACAGCATGGCAAAGTCTGGTTCTCTTACCTCTGTTGCAGTGTCTGAATATCCCTGTTGGATGAAGCAGGGTGTTGGATTTTGTGAATATTCTTTAGCTGTCAGTTTTGCCTGCAAGCGTGCAAACCCTGCAGCCCTCTGAAATCAGTGACATGATTGTGTATGACAGTCATTAGTGGGTGAAACAGAAATCTGTCTGTGAGCATCTGTTTTGAGGGAGCCAAATATAATTAAAGTTTAACCATGCTGCATTTTCTACTTTATTTGCTGGGACCCAGTCTTTCTTAGGGATCACAGTGACATTTCTTGAGGTCCTTCTGAGGGGTTTTACTTGCTGCATTTTGTCATCAGACGTGTATTTCATATAAGTGTGTTTGTATTACAGGCTGGATCAAACACGTTTGTTCAGAGATTCCCTTCAGGATAATGAAACTCTACCTTCTTGAATATGTTCAAGCTTTTCCCAAGGGGAATACTTTCTGGTTTCAGGTTGTTCTGAATCTGGACAGTCATCTTGCATTGATGTATTGAATTTTATCAGTTATATTTCCATGGTGCTCTTTGAGCAACAGGATGGGTTAAATGTGGTTTTATTCTGTAATTAATTCTATATACCTGACAATAAATATATAATGTCTTAACTTGGAAAGTGGTACTTGGTAGGATGTAGTGCAGAGATTGATGATGGAGTCTTCTAGTCAGGAAATGCCTCACAGCATGGTTTCCAGTTTATTTTCAAGGGAGAATTGATCAGGTATTGAATATTGCTAGGAGGAAAACACTCATCTTAGCATCCGTGGTTGAAAGATCTTACTCAGGCCTTGGAGAAAGTCTGTGTAAAAGCTTGTCTTGAGTTCAGCCCTACCAACAAATACATCGAACACTTTGTTTTATTTCTAATGTTTTAAACTTTCTAACTTGATTTCGTTTTATCTTGAGTGAACTGGGTCATCTGTTTATTGTGGTCACCTCTTTGTTACCTAGTGTGTTGTTATCCTTCTGCCTATGCTTTCCTAGTACAATCATTCATATTACACTCATGACTTGCAGGGCACTTCCAAAATGCAGAACTGCTTTAAGGAAATTATAATTACTTTTGAAAAACCCTTTCCTTTTTCTCTGCTATTCCTTGAATTACTAGTTTATTGATTTAGTTACATTTAAGATGGATGTGTGTAGTTAATTTAGATGTATGTGTCAATTTTTTACTGCAATTCTGAAACTTTAAATGAGTAGGAAATACGTAAGGAAATAACCTTAAATAGGAGTAGGAAATAAGTTCCTATTCCAGCACCTAATGAGGTAAGTTTTTGAGTTTTTGTACAGATTTTCAATAAGCATTGCGTGCACTGCCTTAAGATTAGGTACTTACCTTCCCATACATTGCCAATTGAGGGCAATAGCTGTCTTCTCAAGGGATCTCTTCATGCCCAGTGTAAGTCCCTACATTTACCTCCTTTTAACTAGATGGTGAGTTTGAGAATGTGTTTAAGGAGGCTGCTCTGAGGGGGAAAACCAGGTAGAATTAAGCCCTCTCTGTGGGTTTTTTTCCTGATGGCTTTAATTGTTTCTTGGGGCATCCATTGTAATAATTTTTCTTTGTGAATTTTCTTCCTGAGCTCTCAGTGCCTGATTGTGTTATGGATTTATCCATGCAAGACACAGAATGGTGGTGTGGGATGCACAAGTCTCTTGGAGATATTTTTGAAACTAAGATCTTCAATCCAGCATTTCAAAATAGAAACGATTAAAGATGAGAGGAATGCTTGCATTTTTGCAAGTACTACGTATTTGCACTGTTTCACTGAACAACTCCCATGCTGCTTTTTAATATTCCTGTGCTGGATTTTTGACAAGTGATGTTCAGCCTGAAAAAGGCTTGAGCTGTAATTCAGAAAACTACATGTGGCTGGGGAAGGTGCTTCTGTGGCAGATGGGTACCTGTCAGGCCACTGAGTGAGGGAGAGCCCTCTTTCTACCCAGGATGCAAAAACCTTCAGAGTGTTCTGGTGTTATCTCCAATGAAATTTCCTTTGCCTGTTACCTTTCTTTAAAAATTCTCCCTTATCAGGTGTTCCATTAAGTCCTAAGGCTGCACTGAATGATGCAGGGAAAACAAACTCTATTTTTAGCTGAGCTACACCTGTCTGAGAGTGGCTCCTTGGTAAGAATCTATGTGAATGCTCCAATTTTTGTCTCCTCCATCATTTAATAAATTTATGGTGCACTCATTGCTGCCTTGATAAAATGAGATGGTGATATTTTATTTAAGTTGGGTTCAGAGGAATCATAAATAAAACCTCCTCATGGGTAAGAGTATTATAATCTAGATCAGGGAGTTCATTATCTGAATATATAAGCATGGACTGAAGAACCCAGCCAAGGGCTGGGAACTGCACTGCCATGCATGTGCAGATCTCCTGGGGCTGAGTGTTGTGCTTCTGCCAAGGGTTTTTTTTTTTTCAACTGTTTTCGTAGGACTTGTACTAAGGGTTTAACAAAGAGTTTTGGATTTTGGTGCATTTCACTTGCTTAATACTTCACCTTACTTTTTGTATTCCTGTAGCCGATAATTATTCTGATTCTGAGACTGTTTTTGGCCAGATGGGTTATTTTACAACTGCACCTGTAAGTGAAAGATACCATCAGAAAATTGCACGTGTAAATGTCTAAGTCTGTGTGGGTGTACCTGTCTTGCTTCAGTCTCTTAAAGCACCAAGGCATCCCTTAGTTGTTCTGTTGGATTGTAGCTTTGACCATCTGAAGTTCATAAGGCTCTGAACTTCAGCTTGCAGAGGAGTCTGTGCACTTACTCTGGCTCTCAGGCTGTGGAGGAAGCTCCTGACCTTGAAGCCAGCCCACTTTCTGATTACTTTTCAACACCTTTTACCTGAAAGATTTTCAACTGGTGCACCCTTCTAGTCGTGGGGATTTCTTCAGTACCTGAACTGCAGCATACTCAGGGACAGCTGGTAATTTCAAGACAGTAACATTTGTCTCCTATTTATGTACTTTCAAAACATTTCTCCAAACATCCTGAGATCCTAAGACACCAGAGGAGTGTGAACTTGCACCTTCCGTCAGGCATGGGAGAATACCAAATCACTTCTCTCTAAACTATTCCAGTTCTCCAGGCCAGCAGTGATTCCATAATTCTTATTCCACTGAGTGAAATGAGGGGAAAATGCAAATATAATACATTTTGACTTTATTTTCTTTGTTCCCTGCTCAGCCTTCCATAACACAAGAATAACTAAACAAGCTTACACAGGAATCACTTTCGGGTAGGAAAACAATAATTTCCCAAGGAAAACAGTTACATAGTCACAGCTTTAATTATCCTGAGCAGCCCCCAAGAGTTCAAAGCACAAGTATCAAATTACAAATAGAAGTATAATAAATTAAACATTGATTTGTACCCATCCTATGTGTATATCAAGGCACTGAGGAGTGCTATTTTGCCTATAAATATATAGACACGCTTATCTAGAGAGAAAGAATCAATGCATAATTTATTATATTTTTCAGTAAGGTGCTCTGAACTGTTTGAATAATCTTAAACATAAGCACACAAACACAGATGGCTTGGCTGTTCTGTGTTTGTTTGGCGTGATAAAGCTGTCATCAGCTGCTGTCTAGTTTAGCCACACTTAATCATCCCTTGATGGTCTTGTTGCATGAGCAGAACCTGGGTTGTGAGTATCTGGGTTTGTGAGAACATATGGAATATTTGGCTTCTATGCTGGCTGTTCTCACACGCTGATGAAAGTTCCTGCCCCTGCAAAGAGACAGTGAAATGTCCTGTATGGATGCTTCCCTTCTGCTTCAAAGCAAAGTGAGCCAGGCTTATTTTAAGCCATTTTTGAATTGTGTTCATGTCATGCCTGCTGACCTTGCACCAAAGGGGAAGAGAAACAACATGTTACTTCTCTTCCTCGGGCTCTGCTGTGGGAAGAGTAAATCCTAGAAGATGGTTGAAATACTTGCTTGGTGGCACTGAGTTCTTAAGCACTCAAGATTTACATGTGATTGAGCTTTTATTCTCTTCATGATATTCAACAAATAGTTAATGTTGGATGGAACTTCTCTTAGCCCAATGAATACTACTCTTCAAATACTAGAAATTAGGAAATCATCAACATTATTTCATCTTCCAATTTTTATTCCCTTGAGTATTGTGTGAATGGCTCACGCATGAGACAAAAATGCAAGGGAATAGGATCAATGTTTGAGCAAATTGTGCCTCTTTAGTTATAAACTGCTACTTAGAGAATGAGTTGAGGGGAATGTGTAGTCTGTAGGTTGTCAAGCCATATGTTGAGGTTGTTCAAGCCATATGCTGATATGACTGATGGGATCACAATGGATGCCAGCCTGACACATGTTGGTATTCTATCAAATGAAGTGTATGCAGCAGGGACATTTGGCAGTCCTCCTTTCTTCCTGGAAGCAGCTCTCTATTTTACTTGATCTTTATGCTGGCTGCTACCCTTGACACCTCCAGACATGAAGAGGACTAGCATTGGGTCAGATTTTACTCCGTTTTTTTGTCCATCTCACCTGGAATACCTTGTTTTTGTTGCCTCTCAGGCTTGTTGTGTGTCTTGAACTAGGTGCCAAGTACGCAAGCAAAAATGTTTCCAAAAATAGCCTTAAATAAGACATGAGAGATATACCTCAAATATTCTCTCAGCATACCTCAGCCCTCCCCACTTTTTTGTTTGTTAAGATGTAATGCAACATGAGAATGAAAGGGAAAGAAAAAAATAAATAGGAAAAAATGTTGGATAAAAATGCTGCATAGCCAAAATAACATTGCACACATCATTACCAGTTTTCTATCTCTGCTGTTTTTTCAGAGTCTGATAGAATATATAAGCTTAAGGAAAATAATCTTTATGGGATAAGTTATATCTATTAAATTGTTTTAATTTCCATTCTGAGGCTTTTTATTGGATGCCTGCAAGTATTTTCCATGAGAGAATTAATCTCTGGAAGTTATCATAGAATAATATTTTTCCCAGTGTGTTTGCATTATTACAGTGATATAACTCTTATCATAATTGAAGATAGGGTCAAGGTGGCTATCTCAAAGGTGTTAAAAATGAGTTATTTATATCATATCATATCATATCATTAGGTATAGCAGAGCTGCAGTGATAGGAATTACTTCTCTCAATAGACAAATAAATCCCAACTTGTCTTTGCAGTACAGCCATCACTGTGTAACATAAGATACGTGAGATCTATAGTCTGAAAGGTTTGAAAGCTTTTGAGTCTGCATGGACTTGTAAGTAATTTCTCTGAAGAAACAGAGCTAAGCCTGTTAGTGTGGCTTAGTTAAATCTCAGCCAATTAATTTTTCATGGGCCGTGTAGCAGGGATTGGAGGAGCGTGCAAGATTTTTTCATTGCTCCTGGGTTTTGGTTTGAGCAGTGGTCAGCATATGTAACAGAGGAATTTCTGTGCTGTTATTTTTCCTCTAGAGGAATAAGATGATGTCAAAAATGTTGCATCCTCCTAGTTTCGACTCCCAACACCTGTCCCTTAAAAATCTTTTAGTGTTTGTGAAAAGCATTCTGATTATGAAATACTGAAGGATACAGCAATTTACAAAATTCTTACTTTTGCCCATGCCTGAAGTCTAATGATTTAAACAATTTTTCATCTGGAAGTAATTCTACTTTTGAAATTGTGTCATTGCTTCCCTTGTTGTGAATGGCTGCCAATTCCCATCTCTCCACACATCCCCCCACACCCCCCTGGAGAGCAGCCTAAGCATCTTGTTAGGCTAAGGGAGAGGCAGAAGAAGGAAAATCAAAAGAATATGAAGGTCAGCCTCTTTCTTTGCTGATATCTTGGCCACATCACCAAATTGATAATGAGGCATCACCATTTTGTCAGAGATGAACAGGGCTGCATAGATTACGGTGGAGGAAGGGTCTGAGCAGCCCTTTTTCACTTTGAGAAATGGAATTAGGTTTTGTTCAATTATTTTCCAATATTATCGTTCTTGAGTTCTGCTCTTTGGCTTTCCACTTACACCTCATAATTTGGCTTTTCTCTTCATGGTGGGAATGCCTTTTCCTCAGTGGATACAAAGTGCCATTGCAATCAGCTTGTGTTACTCTTCCTGTCCTCTTTACCCTCTGACACATGGAAAGCCACTTACTCTCTGCCTAAGAACTGAAACTGCCACTGATACCGTGCAGCCGTGTGCTTGTTTCCTGGCAGTGATACAGCCTTCTGTCCCTAGAGAAAAGCTGTCCCTTGAGATGTCTAAACTATGCCAAGGTACTGTTCCTTTTCCCCCAAAAGTTGGTTTTTCTGGTTTTTTGTTGGTTGGTTGATTTTGGGGTTTTTTGGTAATAGAGGAACTTTACACCAGAAAGAAATTGCCAGCCTGGATCAAAACAGGAGACAACTAAATCCAGTTAAATCTAGTAATATGGCTTTGAAGTCACCAATTCAAAAAATTTTGGAAGCAGTAAGTGGAATAATCAGTACCTCTTTCTTTTCATGTATTAGTAAAGAGTTTAAACTCAGAGGCTAGCTGTTTGAAGCTCTTCCAGAATCACAGTCTGTATTAAACTGTGCCAGCTCTGCAGATTGCTCTTATCTCCAAAGGAATTCCTGTTCTCCCTGAGTTCCCCAGTAAGACTACATATGGTCTGAAATGTCCTCAGTTTTGCCATTTTGGGAAATTGTAAACAGATTTAATAGCTCCTACTGATGATAACACTGATGGTTAGTTTTATAGCCTCCCACTGAGATTTTCCATTTTGATAAATGCTTGTCTTTCTGGGTCCCTCTGTTTATATTTTCATTTCATGTTCATGTTCTCCTGGAATCATGAAAGTTGTAACTGTACATGGGGGCCCAGACATCTTCTCCCCCAGTGTGGTGTCCAAAATAGGATGTTAACAGCAGTTGGATTAGTTATAGAAGGTCAGCTAGTGCTGCTTTAATAGTTGTTCCACAAGACGCTTGACTGCCCTGCACGCTTTTATTATATTCACCACTCCCTCCAATTTAAGATATACAGATTCACAATATAAATTTTGTGTGACTTAGAGTTGTGGCTTCTTCATAGAAATTTGAATTTCCGCCTAATGCTGACAAAACTTTTCCTTGATGCGTCACTGCTGGCATTAGCTGGAAAGAGAGGAGGAATTTTTGGGACCAGGGGTGGAATGAGAAACTTCTCTGTATCCTTTTGAGACTTGTCAGCTACTGTCAGCTTTTTTTATTAAAGATGTTTTTGTTTGTTCTCAGTCTTATGCACTTGGAAGATGAAATCCAACAGCAGTTGGTCGAGAATAATAGTTTACAAGCAGTGGGGTTCTTTGAAGTAAGAAAAGCTATTTCAAGGAGGCACTAGGCAGATGTAAATTGCAGGAGTGGAATCACAGCATGTTTATCATTAGGGTATCTTGGCTGCTACCTATGCAGAAATATGAGAGTGAAACTTTCACTTATCTTCATGCCAGTCATCTACACTGCTTTTTGCAGCTGATTCAGCAGGGGAACTTTCCATGGAGAGGTACTCCAGCCTGCACAGGACCTGTGCTCATAAAAGTGGTAGCTTAGGGCCAACGATCCAGCTGAGCCCAGTTCCTTGTGGGAATACCTTAGTTAAGGGAAACCAGTTACCCTTCATTCAGAATTGAAGTGTCTGCTGCAGCATCTTGGGTTGTTCCTTCCTGAATATTTAGACACCTAATGATGAAGGTAACTCTTAGTGTGTGTGGTTCAACAGCAAGGCTCGAACCTCTGGCATCTGAGACACTGCTGATACAGAACAACTTTGAACAGTGCTATCATCTAAAAGGACAAAGACATTGTATCTAGCCTAGCAAGGATCAGGAAAGCAATGGAGGAAGTAATGCAGAGGTCCTAGGAATATAATGGATTGGAAGAAAAGCAGATTGTTAAAATGGAAAGTTTTTAACAAGATTAAAATAACGGATGAAATTCTGATGCCTCCATGTTGGAGTGAAAGTTTTCCATTGCCACTGGTAGGGTGAACATTTTGACAACTATATTTTGAAAATAAGCAGCTGTTTTTTCTAAGCTTGTCAACCTAAGACTGTTATTTCAGGGTGAAGCAGGAGTCTGAATTAATTAAAATGAGAATTTGAAGCTAACTGCATAAAACATTTACATGGATTCTTCCTTTTCAGAATTAGATGTATTTAATTAAATTAAAGAGGATTGCCTTAGGTGGTGGTTAATTTTGTGTGTGAGTTTAATACGTTCAAACTAATCCACTTGCAGTGAACAGAGAACAAGTGTCCTGATTGTCACTGTGCACCCACTCTTTGCATTGTCAGCAGTAGGGTGATATTCTGGCAAACAGTGAACAGAAAAACTTGGTTCTACAGGTATTACCTGTAAATCAATAGTAGCCAATAGGACATCTTCATTTACAGTGCATGCTTTAGATAAGGACAACATCTATATGCATGTTTTTGTGAGACATAAGAGAATTAGTGTGGGGAAAATACTGGTCATGTGGGGTATCTTTTTAGTAAAAAAATATTTATTTAAAATGAGCTTTAGAATAAGATGTTGTTATGATGGATTTGTGAACCCATATATTGCAACTGCCTTGGGCAACTGTGTCAGATTAATTTGTGACTGCAGGTGGAATGTTTTCAGATGCGAATACACACTGCAGTGATCACATGCTACCAGGCCAGAAGGAAATAATTTCACTTTATGTATTCAAATTACAGCATCATGTAAAAAATATGCTATCTAAAGTTTAACAAAAAAGAAACACTGGAAAGTTAGATATTTGGAAGTAATAATACGGATTTTACAGAACAACACCTGAGCTGTGGTGACATTTCACTTCCCAGCATCCCATTCCTAGAGTGAGACCAGGGCAAAGATACAGCAGAGCTGCTAAAGCGGCTGCTGAGGTTTCTTCATTTCTTACTAGAAGATTCAGCTGTGCTTTCACATATCTATGCGTAACCAAGGTACTGTTCCTTTTTCCCAATACTGCTTCCCAATAAGGTAGCAGCAGCTGAGTGTCACAATTCTCTAGCTGACAATGAAAAAATGTCAGACACCTGATTCTCAAAGAAATGAGCAATGCTATTGCTAAGGGATGGATTTTATGTGATGCTGCTTAAGAATGCTATCATACGTACAGTATCAGTGACTGGTACCTGACATGCTGTTTTTCATTCCTGTGAATCACTTTGGTTATAAAATTGGATTTTTCTGCTAACTAGAAAGTGTATCACAGAACTGTTCAAGAGCCTGCTCTCCTCGTGACCCCAGAGCATGCCAGTGGGAGGTATCCAGCGCAGTGGGTGTTCTCATTACCACTTGACATTTTGCTGTTTGGTTTTCTGCCTGTTGCTATTTAATGATTTCAATTCTTTTTTTGCCAGTCCTAAAAGCCATTTAGCAAGCAATGTACTATTAGTGCTACTTAACAATGTCGACACAGTCACTAGGAAAGGAGTTTCATTTCCAAATAGTGTGCTACAGCATTACCCCACACCATCTGCTCCTGTCATGTCCCTTGCTGTCATGTTTCCCAGTTAACCCTTTGCCCTGGCCTCCTCACCCAGTGCTCTTGGGGAGGGTGGCAGCCTTGCCTGAGCTATAAATGCCCTCTGAGGCTAAAACGGACTGCAGGTTGCTGTAACGGCAGTGACATGGGTGAAGGTTTTGGATGATGTAAATTGGCATATATTTGCTTTGTAGAGGCACAGGCAGAAAAATAGAGCAGTCACTGAGAGCATTGCAGGTTTCTGTCCTTAGCCTGCTGTTAATCACAGGCACCTCACAACTCCCATTAGCGTCAAGTCTGGAGGTCTCACAGCCTGTAATGTAAAATCTCAAATAAGGCTGCAGAGGGAAGATACTGTACCTTTTGGGAGAACAAAGACATCAAGGCTGAGGATGAGATTAATTTCACTGAATTTAATCTACCAAAAAGATAGATTGCAATTGATACTAATCATCCATGCTTCCCTCTCTCCCGTGGAGAGATGGCATATCTCCCAAGGATGATTTACATGGCTCTAATCACTGGGCAGCCCTGACTGTTAAGTGGCACCAAGAGTCCAGACTGAGAAGGATGCTCAGCTTCACATGAGCTCAGACAGAGGCTGGACAAGTTCATGGTAGCAAAATTCTTTGCAAGTTATTAAATCCATAGCAATAGTATCTGGCTTGTGAACTTCCTAAGCTGAAAACAGTCAGAGGCTGTGAGTTACTAAGGGGTAGTATCAGACATGTTTCTCCTGTTGTGCTGTTACTCTCCTAAGCATCTATTTATGGCCACTGTTGGAGCTAACACACAAGGGAGATGGACTTTCTGCTGGACACCATATGGCCATTCCTTGTGCTCTTATGTGAGGCTGCTGTAGCAGTGAGAAGGGGGAATGCACATTTAGCAAGAGATGATTTCTGCAAATGGGAAATTGGCAGGAAGGTTTATTTCCAGATCTGTGGTAAAGTGCTACTGACCTACAAACAGAAAAACTGGAAGTCAGTCCTGCAGAAAGAGCCTGTGCCAGGTGCTGAATACATCAGGTCACCTCAAGCCTTTCAGAGATTCAGATGAGCTGTTTTACCATGTGTTCCCCTCAGATGGTGCAGACAGCTTGTTTGAGCCTTAGACAGTACAAGGACATTCGGATTTGACATCATTTACTGTGTGCTGTGTAGCTGTGCTGCTACACGGATGCTCCCTGCCTTTGCGACAGCACCAGGGGAACTAACAGGGTGGAAGCTTGTCATTTCAAATAACTCGTTGAGGGCACAGAATGTGTGGCCCAAACCCCAGGTATCAATCACCAGAACAGTGCTTATGACCCCCCCACTGCACTGGGCACATGCACGTGTGTGTGTACCTCTATACTTGGGATGATTGTTCAATTGAAAGATTTTGCAGAATTGACTATCCTAAATGCTAATAGCCTTAAAATGGTTCACTAAGGAGGCAAGCACCTCTGATTGAGCATTTTGCTGCCGGTATGGTAAATGTATTCCTGTCATTTGCTGCAGAGATCTTTAATTAGAGTCTCCGTAGCTGTTACATGGCATCATCGCTGCATAAATACACTTCTGTTTGAAGTCAGAACTGCCTTTTATGGCAATCTCTACATAAAAGAAATTTGATTAAACTGAGAAACGTTTTCCTTATCAAACCCCAAGACATAAAAAAGGCCAGTGGAATTGGATTCAAAACATCAAGCTGGGCTTTCAAAATGGAAGCTTTTGCTCTCTTTTGAACCACACTGTGTTGAAACTGCCAGCAAAAATCTTTGATGCAGAGAGAACGTATCAAACTTTAGTTTTGCAATTTCCTGCTTGGTTTCTTGTAAACTGCTTTTGTCTAATCATATTTGATATCAAAGATAATTTTATTTAATGTGGATTAGGTAGCATGACATATCCACTGTGGTCTTTCATCATTCTCTGTTTAATTTTGAATGTGACTTGATATTTTCTAGCGCAGATGAAATTTGTTCAGCAGTCAGCTTTGAAAAAGAGCCTGTCCTTTATATCTCTGTAAAACATTATGCATGGCAAGCAGAAAAAATGACTTCATTCTCAGACTTCTCGAAGTCTTTGGTGTAGTGTATAGGTTACAGCCAGTGTGGAGAGGCGAGATGGTTTATCCTCACATACTGTCCATTTCAGCAGTCTCCACAGCACAGCTGCACACAGCCAGAATGGGTGTAGTTTGGTACCAAAGGGAGAGGTTATTCAGAGAATCGAAATGTGATGCAGGAGATGAAGGACAGGGTGTTAAAAGAGATGATTTTTCAGGCCAGTGAGTATTTGACAGGGCAGTTTAGGGCTGAGGGTATAGCAGCCTTCTGTGGTACCACTGAATGAAGGCAAGGCTTGTTCCTCTGTTATGCATGGTGACTTTGGCAGTAGTGTTGAAGGCAGAGTAGAAGACAGCCCTATTGAGAAAGGTGAAAAACAATACCAAAACCCCAAAGGCCCGTACTAATAGAGTGTAAAACAGGAGATTGTCTAAAGCTTGGAGGATGACAGCAGCAGTGTGAAAACCACTATGAGGAAGGAAAGGTTGGCTGGTGTTGCAGCGAGGGTGTTTCTTAAGGACAATATTCCCAGACTTTTTTTTCAGCTTTCCCTGCAGCCATGACCTCCTACCAGATCTGGAAAGGGAATGTAGGTAGGATACACTGATGTCTGGGTTTTACTCATTGCTCAAGAGCAACCCAATCATCGATGCCATGATGGAATTTTTTCATTCTGGACAAGCTGGCAGAGAGATATAGACATATGACCCTGGGGTTTTTTTAATCCAATAAATCCATGGGTTTGGTCTATCTACCTACTACAATCCTCCCAGAGTTTAGTTACGGAGTACTGCAGTGACTTGGGGCTTTACTGATGCCATGAGGATTTTTTGCCTTTTCTTTTATATACCTTTTTTATACAATTTTATAAAGCTTTTATGTATCCTCAGTGCTTTTAGCATGCATACTTGTAATTCCTTAAGTCCAATAATTTAGCATAGTCCTAATATTCTGTTAAGCCATGAGACCAAACATCCCGGAGGCCTCGCAGCTGGAGGCAGGAAAGCCCTACACAATCCTGAGAAACCAAGGTCCTCTCTGGAACACATCCTGTAAACTAAGATAGGCCCAATCCAGGGGGGAGTTCCTCGGGATGGAAGGATATCACGTTAATCATTCAAGTCTCTCATTGGGAAATCTTTGATAGATATGCTAATTTGCAAGGTCTATAAATTGTATATGCCATCTATTGTGTGTGTGCCTTTCGGCGCATTCCACCTTGGTGAAGTGGTGCACGTTAAGGATACCTAAATAAATACCAAGATAGAAACCCCTTTCCCCTTGACAGTGTTTGGCTCTTAATTTTAACACCAGGGAAAGGCAACATTACCATACCCACACTGCTTGTGCTCTTTTATAGGATATTCAGAAACGTGCGTCCTGAGTATTTCTAGATATATGAAGCAGACGTTCTGCAGCTTTTACTGAAACCATGTCATATACTTGCATGAGACTTGGAGCCTGCACTCAGTGAGTCAGGGGAGACTCTTCCAGCTCTGCATTCCCAAACATACAAGAGACAAGGATGGAAGCAAAAAGCTTTTGTGCGAACCTTTTTTAGTAGTAAATGGTCTTTATCCGGCAGTAGGTATCCTTCTCTTGCCTGAATGAGGAATACATTAATTTGCAGAAGGATGTAATTTTATACCACTATGTAGAGGTAAAATAGTTCTTGAACCATGAAGAATATGTATTGTAATCTAGGATGAATTTGGGAAGACATGTAAAAGGACAATGTTAAACAGTTTCTTCTTCCTTTTTCTTTTCCGTATTGTATTGCGTAACTGCTAGCTTACCCAGAACATTTTCTGGTACCACTGAGAAATCCACTAAGAGCACCAAAGTAACTTTGTCCTTCCCAGTGGGAGAGGTCTGGTGTGAGAGAACTGTTAGAAATCTGCCATTCACTGCATTGTGATGGAGCCTTTCAAAATCCAATTTGAAGTTTTTCATTGTATCAATTTATAAATCCTGATTTGTTGCAGTGGTATGCTTTGCAAGTGAAGTTAGTGCACTGAGTACACTCCACCTCTTTTACAGTAAAAACTTTTTACATGATCTCTACATGCACCAAGAGTTCGTTTCTGACTGATACATAAAAGGAGAACAAATTCTCTGCATCAGATCCTCACTGTGCTTGTGCAATGTCTTGCAGTGACATGATACCTTTGCTGGTAGTCACAAAACAATCCTATTGCTATAAATTCTGGTATGTGAGTGCTTTGTGTATATGTGTATCTCTTCTAAATGCATATGATTACTTAGGCTGACTTGAAGCCTGCATGGTAGCTCTTCTGTATATTGCATTTATTATATATAGGTTTTCTGCAATAATACTGATTCTAACAGAAATGGGAGAAATTTTATAGCCTGTGGTATTCCTACATGTTAGCACTATGTATATGTAATCTCAGTAATTTTGAAAATTACCTAATGGTTAGTCTTTAATAATGACTTTGGGACTATGCAAAAGCAGATACTAGCTTTCAGCCTGATTTTGCCATGTTTTTTTTTCACAGCTTCCTGTTATGGGAGGAGCCTTTATGGACTCACCCAACGAGGACTTTAGTACAGAGTACTCCCTGTTTAACTCATCAGCCAACGTCCATGCAGCCTCTTCCATGCAGAATCCACCAGAAGAGACATCCCGTTCTTCAAATGATGCCATATTGTTATGGATTGCAATAATAGCCACAATTGGAAATATTGTGGTTGTGGGAGTGGTGTATGCCTTCACCTTCTAGGATGACTGTCACTACAAACACTGGAAGAAAGGAAAACTTCAACAGTATTTGTGATGTGTATGTATGTATGTATGTGTGTATATATACATGTATAGCTATATAAATATAGGTAGAGACTTTGTTGATTAAGTGCTGCCAGAGTCATGGAAATGAAATGCAAGTTATTCATGTTAAATCTTGATGGCAGAAAGTTTGGATGCAAATTGTGTAGAGGTGAGAGATTTATTTGAGAACAGAGCCAATACCAGTTTTGTATAGAAATGTAATAAAAGAGAGATCAACTTGGGTATAGTAAATACAGAGAGATATTTATATAGAAAGTGCTTATTTTCTACTGTAGATTTTTCTAGCAGCTCTTCTGCAGTTTGTCAGCCCTTTTTTTTTCTTGTACATTTTTTACTGTGGTATAATGTTGTATGGAATTGTTCCAGGTCATGTTTTCTGGACATCTTAATTTCCTAGATGGCCCAAGTGGTTTGCACTGGCTCAGTTCTGGTGAAGTCCAAGTTCATAATGTGTGAGTCTTCAGCATGGCCATAGACTCCTGGACTGTGCCCAAAATCATGAGTCTTAGAGCCATGACAAGCAGGTGCAGGCTGTCTATTACTTGCCTTCCAGCATCAGTTACTGGAGCTGATAATCAATAATGCAATGCTGAAACTGTCTGCTGTTTGGGAGGAGGCACAGCTGTTGCTGTTTTGCAGACCCCCTGCATTTCAGAGGAGGAAATGATAAACAGAGCATCAGCACAAGGTCCCATTTCTGTCTAGAGGTACTGGATTGTATATGTGTCCCTTCCAGGAAACAAAAGCCTCATACCCCACTTTTGATCTCATTTGACTGCAATCCAGATTTCTTACAGCAGCTTTGTACTTTCATAAGGTTATTAATGTACTGAAAGAATGATGGGAAAATTGTGAAGCCTAATTAATAGCAATATGTCTATGAGAAAGATAAAACTGAAAGAAAGGTTGGGCACTTCTGTGTTTATGAGGGGGTGAATTCAAGAGTCAGGTATGTCCTGGGTTAGAAACTACATGAGAAAAGTAGTAAGTGTCAGATGTGCAAGTACTTATATCTCAGTATTAATATATCTCTGGGTTCCGATGGGAGTCCTGGAAGTGATTTTTTTATAGATGGATTTAGGTAATGATTCTGATTATCCTTTGAATTTGTTCCACTGAGAGGCAACATTTTTACTGCATTTTTCCCATGGGCAGTTTGTTTTCAAGAGCTGTATGTTTTCAAGACAAGCTGTAGGCTTCTTTGCTTGAGAGATTATAAAATCTTGAGAAAAGAAAAAAAATATCACTGTTGTTGGAAATCTTCCTCTTCCCCCTTAAAAATTAAACATAAATACATAAAATGTATGCACTTTGAGAGCAGCAGACAAATTCTTCTTCTATGGCTGCATGTACTGTCTAGGCTTTCTGTCTCATATAGCTACTACCCTACTTCCAGAAAGCCTTGTCTGCAGAGACTGTTTTTGACACTTGCCTGCCACTGAGCTTGAGGCTGGGCTGAGAGCTGCTGAATGTATAGAGAGGTTTGGATTTTCCTCTTTTCTCTTTAAACCCGTTTTCCTGCAGGGCTGGTGGACAGTTATGTGAATCAAAGCAGCATGCCCAAAATCAGTATTTATAACTGCTCAGCAGTCACTCTGTATATTTTTTCCCACTCTACAAACTGTCCTTTAAAGCTAGGAAAGATGCAAACAGAGCTATCAGTGGGGAGAAAAGAAATTAGGTTATTTTGAGGCTGAGAAAAACAATTATGAGCTTCTGTATTTGTTGTTATTTCTCTGCTTGGAGGCAGCATTTTGTGAAGATGGTTGAGGACAGACAAGACCTATACTGGGAAAAAAGTTTGAGAAGCCCAGTTCTGGAAGATCAGAGGGAAAGAAAGCAAATTCTGTCTAATAAAATAGCTGTAGTCTTAAGAATGATAGAAAAACTGTGATTTTCATTTCCTAAAATGGCTTTTAATTCCTTCATAGCCAGAGGACAATGAAAAGCAGGAGAGCTGTATAAATGGTGTACCTCGTCTGTTTTTGCAACCCTCCTTATTCTTGCTGAGCAGAAAAGAAGCTGTTGGAAAGCTACAGAGAAGTTTCCAAAGCGGAATTGAGCAGGACAAGGTCTGGTGTGGGAACATTCAGGACCATGAAAATATTGCTTAATGTAATGTACTGTCCCCAACCATTTTCTGATATTCTGTTGCGTTTGTAATTGCATCAGTTACTCATGGACTTCTCTTCATTGTTCCTGCAGGCTGTCTAGTTATGCCAGATCCTGCAAGCGTTTTTGCATAAAGAGTAAAACATTTCCACCATGACTAAAACCAGTTTGACATGATGGTACTTGCCCAGTGGGATTATTCTGCTGCCTAATGAATTTGCCAGTGGAGTGCTTTGCTTAAATTTCCTAGAATATTAATCTTAGTGCAATTAGCAATGTTTGCATCTCTCTCCCAGAGCACTGGACTAAACTCTTCAACCATGAAGAAAAGCATCAGAGTGGGAACAGCAAAGAACCACTGTTCTGCTAATGAAACCAAGTGACACTTTGTGTTGCTTTTCCCAAAGAAAATGCCCTACTTTCATGTGAAATTGATAGTAATAGCAGGAGTGTTGGAAAACAATGAGTTCCACCTCCTGCATCCAGATTATCATCATACATATTTTCATTGTTAGAGGCTGTGTTGTCCAGAAGGGCCAGACAAAACTTTAATTTAAGTAATTGGCTTGACAGGGTGACATGGCAAGCTGGGTGCAAGTAGCAACTGCAGGCATTTCCTGCCTCACAGTTAAATTGCACACTAACTGTACAGCTTCTCTGTCAGGGGAAGAAGTTAGTTTTAGGATGCAGGTACAAGGATACTGCATGTGAGGGTCTGTGTGGAATATTGTCATGTGTATTGAAGATCCCTAAATTGCAGTGGCCGGAGCTGGTTCAAGCTCTGATGTACTTTGATAGTGACAATATGCACACTATGTTTCTGGATGTTGTGTTCTGGCTTCGTCCACTACAACCACACCTCTCTTCTGGGAGGTTAGGGAAGGTTTAAATTAAACCATTGAAAAAGGGGACTAATCCATCATTAAGCTCAGAGAAGCCGTAGAGGGGAATGGAGAAGTGGCTGAGTGGTGGATGTTTCACAGGTATGGTCCTGTGAAATATGTTGCCTCTTGAACTGTCAGCACAGCTTGGCTTGGAGTACTGTAGCTTCTCCTTTCCTTGGAGCCAGGCAGCTGGATAATTGCTGTCCCTCACTCAGGAGTGATGAGGAAGCCCAAACACAATCCCCAGAGCTGTTTTCTGAAGCCTTTCTGTAAAAGAAGAGGGTTCTGTGCTTTGCTGAGCATTTTGTGTATCAGCCTGAGAAAAGGATTCCACTTGTAGAAGATCAGTGCTTCAATTAAAAACGTCTGGCACAGACAGCAGTTAGAAAATCCTGATTGGAGTTCATTCTGTGGCAGACGAAGCAAACCACTTTCTACATGCTCTGGCTCTAGAGTGTTTTACCTCCAGCTCTGTTGTGCAACGTCATCATTCAAACACAAGAAGCAGCTTTGCCCTGCAAAGTTACTAACGAGCCATGGGAAGCAGGAAGACAAACAGGGGTGCCTTAATGATTCTCTTTTAGCCAAGGCCTCTAGGGAGCTATGGCAACATACCAAATAATCAAACTCCCTCTAAATTTCTCAGAGCAGCCAGCAGCTCAACACAGCAGCTGTGCAGCCCCACAGCAGAGACTAAAGGCTGAACAATTATTCAGGTGGGTGCAATGGCACATTGGAAAGGAAAACTGAGTGGGCAAACCCACACAGCTATTCCTGTTGTATTTTTGTCTGCAAGTGGGAGTCTGGGCTTGCCCACAGCATTAACACCCTGTATTTCTGTGTCAACACACTTGCAAAACTGAAAAACTGATTTTGAAACTGATGCAATAGTAGCAGAGAGACTCGTCTGCTACAAATAATGTATTTAGCCTTTTCAGTGGGCAAATAAAAGGTCATATATATTAGAAGTAATGAGATCCTCGCTCCAAAATCCTCACTTGAAATGGGACTTCAGGGCAGTCAGCATCCCACCCAGCTGCTGAGCAGTGTGTAATAATCAGCCCCAAAACAAGAGTGAATAGAAGCAGCCAGCCATTATAGTCTTACCCTGTACACCCATTTGAAGATAAAGGAAAAAATACACCTTTTTGTCTGGGACCAAATGAAAATAGAGCCCCTAGTCTATGTGTTGCTATGTATTTTTTCTATTATTAAAAGCTTTCATTTTGCTATTCCCAAGCAATTCCAGTTAGTATCTTCTTCACATTTCTCTGCAGGCAGCTGAGAGTTATTAATTTCATGTAGCACTGTCCATTTATCCAGTATAATTTCACTGAGTTTCCCGTGGCTAACCACAGAGTAGAATCTGGAAAATTGCTCTTTTTAAGGGTGATTTCCATTTGAGATAAATAGACTAAAGATCAGAATCCCAGATCAAAATGCGTCTGTGCTTTTGGAATGTTCGGAGCTCTGAAGAATTGGATTTCATCTGGTTAATGTGCAGGAAGGAAAGGGCAGTGAGGTCCCTGGTGCCTAATTCTCTACAATAACGTCAGACGTGAGGGTTCTGACAGGCAGAGCTGAGCAGTTCATTAGTTGCTGCTGTGTCCCTCTGAGCCCCACTGGGTTTCTGGACACACAGCCAGAGCTGAGTGTAAGTGACCTAAACCACCAGGTACAGCACATCCCTCCCTCACCTCACAGCCTGCTAATCCTCAGGGGAACAAGCACATTTGTTCCATTCACAGAAGAAGAGCCAGAGATCAATATTCTGTTAGCTATGTTGTTACTATTATACTGTTCAGTCACCATAAGGTCAAAATAGGGGTGGCTTAACATGTATTTAGCCCTTCACCCCTTGTCTGAGAACATCCTAAAGCAGTCAAGGCATCCTGAGCCTTAAAGTCTCCTACTGCCCTTAATCTGACACTAACTTTTTGTGTTTTCTCATACAGCCCATCTTTGTCTTTTACCTTGTCTTTACAGCTCAAAACAGGGAAAATGAAGTCACCATTATTCTCTGGACACATAGGGAACTCCTAACAGCTATGTCCCATTTTAGTTTGTGGAAAGTGTCCAATTACCTACTTAAGCGATTCCAGGGGAATATTTGCCTTTCAAGAACAAAATGCATGATAATTTTATCTCATTGTGGCCCGTCCCAGAGCATTTACACTGAAACAATATGACCAGATCTACTTTTGGTAGATCTGGTTTGGAAATTACAGCAACACAGCCAGGAACTGGAAAAGAAAACCCTGATAATGCAAGCATGTCACAATCATATCAAGGACATGTCTCTGAAGGCAGTTTTTCCTGAGTGACACAGGCAGACTTGAGCTGTTGGCAGCAAGGCAAGTGCCCTTTTGTGTGAGCACAAATGGTTCCCCTCTCTTTGGGACGTCTTGGGACCATTGTGCCACCCATTCTGTCTTTCCCAGGCTACTACTTTCGATTGTAGAAAATAGTCAAAAAGCTTTTTGTGTTGGTAGAATACATATAAGATTTACCTCTCAAAGCTCTGCTTAGTCTTCCTGCAAAAGCAAAAACCACCCTATTTTCTTAAGCATGGAACGTTAATGAGTCAAGTATCATCTGTACAGTAGTATTGTCTCGTTTTAATCTTCCGGTTTTTGCCAGTAGGTCTCAAAGGAGATCTTACTACGATCCAGACTTTAAAGATGTTGAGAACAGAAACAAGCTGGAGAATCACAGAATGTCTCCAAAGTCACTGCCCAATCCTTTATGCTGTATCATTCCTCCTTCCTCCCCATATTACCCTGATACGAACTCACATCCATCTCTTTAAACTCACTGTCACTATCACATTGTCTCTGTGCCTTCATTTTATTTCTCCCCTTGTCTGTATTCTTTTCATTCCCTGGTATCAGAGCATGTGAGCATTTGGAAGCCAGCAGTGTTCTTCAGCCCTTGTTAGCCAGCTCCTTGACTGACCTCTGAGGGTGAGGTTAGTGACATGTAAGGACATTCCACAGTGAGGGCAAAAAACGGTGACACCAGGTCTCTTCTTGGGAGAAAATCGTAATTGCTATCTGCCTTAGGAAACCACAAAGTGTTTCCCCTAAGCAGAAGAGCAAGATGTGGCCATGAGGCTTGCTCACTGTGTTGTCAGTATCCATACAATGCAAAGTTACCTTTCAAAAATTCAGGTTTTATAAATACACTGCACTGTTCTGCAGCCAGCATTTACTGAGCTTTTCCCAACCCAAAGTCCTTTTTTTTGTCAGTCAGTGGTGATGCCCTTTGGGTAAGGTGAGGGCAGTGGAAGTGGGCCCTAAGGAGAATAGAAAAGCTCCATGTGATTTACTGTGAGGTCAGGGTCACTAAAGAACAGCCTATTCAGTAAAGAAAACAGCCACAATGTGCTAAGCCATTTCAAATCTAGTCACACCTGCAGTTCTTGGATGCACAGCCAAGCTGCTATAGCCAGATTGAGCATGTAGAAATCTCATTGTGACCAAAAGAAAGTGCATTCTTTTGCCAGAACTGAGGAAGCTATGCAGCCTTGTGTTCTGGGAGATTCCTGAGCTTCACCCATTACGGTGATACATTTCCTGAGGAGTTCACTCCCACTAATGAACAAATAAGATTGAACTGTTTCAGGTCTAGGCCTAAAACTCCTCTCAGTCGCTGCCTTCATGAGGGTGATCGAAGTTCCTGAGCCTGCATGCTGCTCTATCCAGAGGGACCTTTGCTTCCACCTGGAGTCAACTGCATTAATAACACTTCTTCTATCTTCTGACATCTGCTTCACTGGATCAGTTTGGAGGACTAGCTGTGGGTTGCTGGGGTTTTATTTTAGATGTAAAGATGTCTGTAATTTCCTAATCAAAAGCAAGAAAGAAAGCAGAATGCTGTATTTTTTTAAATGAGAAGGTAATAAAACCGAGTCTGAATATTTTGATAGATATGTAGCAAACAGTTGCACGATTCTTTTCCTAGTATGAGTACCTAACCTGAGAAATATTTGTTCTTTCTCTAACTAAGTCCTCTTCCAGTTCTGAAGTTGGGAAGTTTAGGAGGAGTGGAGTACAAAGTCTCAGTGAAATGTGAAGCTTATGTAAATAAATCTGGTAGTTAGCTTTGTGAGGTAGCCTATTACATTTGTTTTTCAATTATCTCAAATACTGCCTAATTATTTAGGGTTATTTTCCCAAAAATAAGCTAAATAGTGACACTTCTGAAAGCATCTGTGCTTCACTCAAAGTCACAGTCATATGGAAATTACATTCTTCAGTTCATGTAAAGCAGCTTTACAGGAGCCCTTTAGTATGCACTGTTACTTTTTCTTAATAATCCTGGACAACTTAATTCTCTTGTGCTTTCTCTCTGCTACCCTGTTTTGTACACTGTCAGGTTTGCAGGGATTCTCTGTATTGTTTTTGTAATACATGGGTTGGTTTCTAGAAAAATCTTAAATGTTGTAATCATTGTTCTTGGATTGTGGAGCTCTATCTGTAAAGAGAAAAACAACTTTAAAATTCCCTCTGCATTCTCCAAGTTTACTGTAATTAGTAAGTTTAGTTAAGAGATATGTATTCTTTTAAGCTCCTGTTATGTTCTTTTACAGTTCTTGAGTGCTTTCACTATGTGTGTACTTAGTACTGGTTCATTCCTTTACTATGGTGAAAATGACAAGTTTTGTTAATATCAGATGGAAATCGTGGTTTTGGATAAAGTTCTTCAAATTGATAATGGTGTGTGATTCTTCATTTTGTTCTTAGTTTACTTGAGAGTAGTTAGAAGTCTAGAATTGCAGTTATTTAATTATTACTTCCAGTGATACTCTGACACTAGTAATTTCTTGCAGTCTCCAAATCTGCATGATTTGGTAGCCTTGGGAAACTGTCTCTATTGAATATATGGCATGGAAAGAACACTGTGGCTGTATCTACAGAAATGCATTTACCAGCTCTCAAAGTCCAAGAAGTGCCTCGACACATCTGGGAGCCCCAAAAAATGTCTCGTTCTTTTCAAACATGAGCTCAGAAGCCCTTGCACCATGAGCCCTTGTGTTGCTGCTCTCTGCCAGTTCTCTCCTGGGCTGAGCTTGGCCATCCTGACTCACAGAGCTGTGCAGGAGCCTTTGTGTCTGTGGCCCCAAACTCCTGTCCAAAGGCTTCTGGGGAATTAAAGGGGGCATCAGACCTTGCAGTAGGATGTCCAGCAAGCTTCGTCAAAGCAGATAGTGACAACAGGAAGAAAGGAAAACATTTGGCTTTGCTAAGGCAATAAAGCATATAGATTATTATGGGCCTTACCTTACGATTCTCCTTAAGGGAATCAATGAGGCAAGCTGAGGTCAGATCTGCTGAAAGAATGACAAAAGGACATGCTGAGGGACCTCTTAAGCACAATTTAAAATAAAAAAATTGACTTACCTGAGAATGCAGCAAACTAAGAACATCATGAAAGTGCATGAACCAATCCGGATAGCAAGTCTGACAAATATTCATTTAAAAAATAAAAATAAAAGGCATGGTTTATTCTAGTCCCAGTCTTTATCAACCTAGCAACATAGCATATTCCAGAATGTACCCATCAGATTGTAAGGCAGTGCAATTGCTACACTACAGCAATATCTAATTGTAACTGTACTTTTCCATTGCAACTACAGAATCATACAGATCTCATTTCTGTTAATTTCCAAATTCTGCACAATATTAAGAAATTAGTATACTCTTGAAATGGAAGAGAATGTTCGGTTCAACGGTCATTTAAAAGTTTGGCTCTGTGTGTTCAGAGTAATAAAGCCAATTGAAATTGTCAATACTGGTTTTTTGCACAGCATTATCAATATAAACAAGCTGTCTGCTGATGTAAATTGTTCTGTAGTGAGACTAACAAAGAACATCAGTCTTTTAGCCCAAGAGAGCCTGTCCACTATAGCATTTCAACTGACAGATTTTGCTGTGTCTAATGCTATGTTACAGTTTTCTTTAGGATAAAAATACTTAATTCAAATATGACCAAGTGACTTCACTGCTTTAACTGCAGCAGGTACCCATCTTACATGGGTGGAGGTGAAGTTCTTCTATAAACAACCAGCCATCCATTTCACTGCCTTCTGCATAACAGAAACATTGGACTCACACAGCAGCTTGCCTTTCGCTATTGCTTGCAAAGGCCTTATTATGAGCTAAGCAAATCACCCACGAAGTTTGTATTACATTTTGTAAAGATGGACCTTATGATTCTGAATACATGAGATCAACTGACTCCCATATTTCATTTACATATTCAGACAATCCTTGCCCATTACAGGAAAGAAAGACACTCTTTTTATGAAGATATTTTTGTCATTCCTGTTTTGAATTACAAAGGTTTTATGCCTTCAGATGTTAGTTGGGTACAGAAAAAAAGGTTTATTGCTCTCTGAATTTCCCTAGTGACTCCTTAAAGGATAGGTAAAGTGATGTATTATTCCCAGGGCCTTCAATGCAGCAAACAATTTTAAACAGAGAATTTTTTTTCTTAGCAGCTCAGCTCTTCTTCCAAGCACCTGGTGGTTTTAATTTCTTTTTTTTTAATCTCTCAACTCTTTCATTTCTTACCTTGTGCTAATACCCAAACTCTTTCAATCTTTATCAATATTTGCTACTTGAAAAGACTTAGGGTAAATATACCTCAAAGTCCTCTGCAATAGCAGCTGATGGAAGCAAAATACTTACGAAGTACTAATTTCTTTCACCCTCTGGTAAATCTAAATACTCATCAATTCCTTTGAAAGTCTTATGCTTTTGTGTTTTTTAAATAATTTTTGTGACCACACCAGCTGCTCTTCACCAAACTCATTTCTATCCTCTGTGCAACCTTTGCTAATAATTTTTGCTTGCTATTTACTGACTTGATTTTGTTTCAGGTAGGTCCCATCTTTTGAAGTACATATTGACTGGACTCTCCTAAAGTCAAACTCAAACTCTGACTTGCAAGAATTTTCCTTACCTTCCTGTTTCTTTTGTAGTTCGAGGATATGTATGACTTAATTCTTAAAGTTGTTGTCCCAGTTGCCTCACTTCTGATTGTAGGATACTCTAGATGAAACCTTGATTTTTCCATCTTCTAATCACAATCTAGAATTTCTGTTCTTCAGGCGATTTTGGGAAAAAAATCCATTCTAAATGTGAAAAACCAAATAAATATAAAATTCAACGATATTTTGTCTTATTTCAGAACATATTTGTTTAGCTTTGATTTTACCTATAAAATGTTGACACCTCTGATATGACAACAATCAGAGCACTTTTAGTACAGTACAATGGGACAGCATAACTGCAAACAGCTTTGGACAGTCATGTGCTAAAATTTTCAATATAATTTCGCCACTGAAGCAATTTTTAAATTTGTCAGTATGTGAACAGCATACTGTGTCCAATTATGCTATACTTTTTTTATAATCTATTATCTGTTCTCTGATAAAAACAGCTCACGGGATGTGCTTTAATGTGTGTTCAAGTGCCCGGTTAAGAAAGTTTTCCCCAGCGAGGCTGATTTAAGTTAGATGAGAACCATCCCTACTTTATAGCTCGACAGCAGTCCCTGCTTCCTTCAGTACTTCTGTACTTCCTATGCATTAATTATTGCTAAGTGGGGAAGAGATGTCTCAGAGACCTGATGCACCATGAACAAATTAGTTAGGGATCTAAAAAGTTCTTCTTCCAGCTGACTGATTATCTGATCAGCATAGGAAATTGTCACAAGCGCTCACAAAAACCACAGCAGGGCTGCTCTGATGGGGAACTGCTGTGCTTCCTGTGGGTTTGTGTGCAGTGTGGGGCTGGGAGTGAGGGCTCTGTGCCAGCTCCTGTCTGGGGGTGTGCAAGGGCTTGCCCGGGCAGACCCTGGGCTGCCTCACGCAGCCGACCTGGGGAGTTGGTTGCAGGTTACCCTGTCTTCCCTGTTCAGATAAACCATATGACTCACTCCAGGGAAATAGGAAGTGCCTCCTTCAAACCTTCATGGCAAGAGACTTCCACTGTAACACATCCATATTAACAGGAAAGAACCATGGGAAAAGAATAGCTGTTAAATCAAGTGGCGAAGCAACGTTTTATATTAAAATAAAGCAGCACCAAAAAACCCATCAAAGCAAAAACAACAGAGCAAATTTGGCACAGAAGTGAAGATAATGTCTCTCAAACCACTTGACTATTTCCTCTATCCTATAATACAAGCCACAGAAAATGCTGTCACATCAGATAATCAGAACTAGAGCGCAGGACCATTCCACAACTGAAAATTAAAAATCCAAACATCAGGAGTTGTTTCCTGCACTGCAGGTGTCAGTTGCCTATTCCATGCACATCCCAGAGACAAAATTATAGCACGATAGCAAGATTTAATAAGGAAAAACCAAACAAAAAACCCAACCCAAACCACAAAGCAAAACAAAAGAAATCCAAACAGGAAAAAACCTAAACATAAAACCACAAAAAAATCCCCGACAGTTTCTGAGCACAGAAAGGCAAATTTTGCCTGGAGGCTTTACTCTGACTGTCCCCTTGAAGGGTAGATTGTACTTTTTGTAGCCTGCTGGAAGGGCAACTCTGACAAGTAGGAGCAACCCTGTGACTGACGCTTCAATGGCAAGAGCGACTTGGGCATGACTTTGACTTACCCTATGGACATCATCAGCAGCAGGCTTCACTTTCCAAGGAACTGCACTTCCATTTCTCATGCATCTCCCACTTCGTGTTGCAAGTTTTTCATGACAACTGAGATTGTAAAATAAGACTGTATTTTATTAACCAGTTAAGTGTCATGTCACTGCACACATTTCTCTTCTCCCACTTTATTCAGCATACCTACAACCATGTTAATCTAGCCTAATGTGTTCGGCTCACACCAGTGTTAACATTTCACTGAAAAACTGCCAGAATTGATATCTCAAGTCTCCACTGTGAAAAGTGATGCAACCTAAAGACTGATTATTACTTGATCACCTTGAAGTATTTGCAGCTGAAAGTTTTTGCAGCTGAAAAGTGTTTGTAGCACAGATCCCAAGATTCAGCTAATGATCAGACCCATATGGTTAACAGCTCAGATTAAATGGAAAATGTACTAATTTCTGAAGCAGGTCTTGAAACTTGATGCCAAGGTGAGTCAGCTGAAGAGTTCTACATACCTTAGCTGGTCTAACTGGTTACTGCAGTGTCATTTTGAGATTTCTCCTCTCTTGACCAACTTGAAAAAGCGTAATCACTTGGCTGTGGATATTTGAAGGCAATAATTTTTTTCATGCAAAAAGAGGCCTCACCTTCTCTGCCTACTTCTGATTTCGATTCTCACTTCACCTCAGGAAAGGTATTTAAAAGTAAACATCCAGTCCACTTATCACTGTAGAAAAAACTGGCGAGGAGAAGACATAAAAACCTTTAAATTAATTCAGATGTCTATTCATCAGCTGGAAACCTGCACAGCATTTTCTAGGAAACTTGCAACAATCGCAGTGGCTGCATTAATAAACTGTCTGCAAAACTGCATATTGGTGCTTTTCATCTTACCCTTCTTTAAATATGCAATTGGTGATTGGAGAAATAGTTTAAGACTTGTCTATTCCCAGCTGAGTTTCCTAACTGCTAAAACACTTCTTTCTCTTGTCCAATTAATCTTTATTTAGTGCCTAAGCACTAAAATGGGAGTATGACAAATAGCATTCTACAGCTCAGACCTCAGAAACATGGAGAGGGGAATCAGAGCTGCTCTCCTCCACATTCAGGTAAGTGCTCTGACCAATGAATTATGGACGTTGCTGGCCAGGAGAAGGAAGGAGAAAGAATATAAGAAAGAATATAATATCTTAGTCTTCTTCTTAATTAGTTCTAGTGGTGCACTGAATCTTACAGATGAAATCTGTGGTTCATGGAACATGAGCTGCCCACTTGGGACCATCAGAAGAGCTATCCCTTGGGTAGCATCCCAAAGCAGATTTTAAGAACCCACAGATACTTGGAGACTTCCCAGGTTAGACAGCCTCCAGGAGAGATTTGAAAATTTTGGGGAATTCTGAGTTTTAGGGTTCTTTTTGGCTAGTTGGTGGGTTGATTGTGATTTCTTTAAGATGGAAACACTGATGACAGAATTCAGAAGCTTAGCTTTATTATGGAACTCTTTTTAAGCCATTTGGAAGCCTAAGTCTTATCTACAGATTGATTTATACTTGAAATTCATTAAAAATCAGTACAACTTCAAACTGGTTTGATTTCTATCGCTGTTCGAATATTCAGCCATATGATTTTTTCCAGTAAACAATATTATTTATAACTGTCTTGCCTCTTCCGTGTGGAAACCTTTCTAATAATAAGATTCAAGACAATATGTTTTTGGAGTAACAGATTTTAGTGTCTATTCCACAAACCATAGGATTTGTATAATTTAGTTGTCTTAGTGCAACCTGTGAGGCTGTCAGAGGATGGCATCATGGTTTCTGTGAGTGGAATTTAAAGAAACCGAAGGAGATTTCTGAAAGAAAACTGTTAAAAAAGTCTTATTCTAATGAGAACTGAAGTAATTCTGATCACTGGATTTTCATTTGCAAAATGCCATTCCATGTAAACCTTGAAGTGTCTGTACCACCAGTTCCTTTATCTTAAAAACAAGTTAGCTTGGTTTGAGGTACTGATATACATTATGAACTGCTCTTCTTCTTTGTTATTAAATCAGAGGCAAAATATTTATTTGCTTCCAAGAAAGAACAACCTCTAAGCCTTTATTGCTTAATTTTCCAGATGTAAGGATATCCATGTTCCTTTTTTCCCTTGACCTAGAAAATTACCTCAACACATTACATTTTGTAAGAATTTTTTTTATTCTATAGTGATATTTACTTAATGTCATGGTTTGGCCCTGGGTTGATTAAGT
>VZRQ01009365.1:4944-170904 GCA_013397975.1 Machaerirhynchus nigripectus | reverse complement strand
GAGAAGACTCCTTCTTGTGGAGAAGCCCCATAGCATGGGCAAAAGAGACTCCTCTCCCTAAATGAACTGATGAAAAACTATTATATAGGTGGTAAACTGACTGAAATAATCTCAAGTTTGTGCCTTTATGTTGTAGCTGGGAAGAGGGGGGAGGATGGGGGGAAGAGAAGTGTTCTGAAGGTGTATTTTGACTCTTATTAATTCTTTGTTTTTCTTTTAGTTCTAGTAATAAACTTCTTCATGTTCTTTAAGCTTAAAGCCTGCTTTGCATTCCTCCTAATTCTTATCTCACAAAAGGTAAAAGATGCGAACCAACCCACTACACTTAACTTCTTTTTTCTCTCCTGTCTTCTTTAAGTTATGTTACTGCACACACTACAAATGCCTTCCATTCTTCAAAGATGATTTGACCCTGGAAAAGTACATGGGTTTCCCTGGACAGCTGCAAAGCTGAGATGTGAGATTAAAATATTATTCCTAATGAAAACCATCTAAGACTGCACAATGGAAATCTAAAGTGGTATTTTTCCTATCTTTTTTGATAGACCAGTAGCTTTGAGATAATCATAACCAAAGTATTTCTTTTCTGTTGCATTAGTAACAAATAGTGTGTAATGTAATATTTTAGCCTTGAGACAGCATTAGAGCTCTCTCCTGGAATGCTACATTGTCTGTTATGAACTAATCCTTATATCACATCACAGTTGCAGTGACTGATGAGTCTTTTTCTTTATAAGTTATGAAAACAACATGATTTATATCCCATCTGTTCACCACTACATGAAGAATTCACAGAAGGCACTCGCCACCCCCCTTACTGCTTGCTTTATCCCAAGTCACATAGGATACAGTCATGTTAGTTATGTAGAGATGAGTCACAAACCTAAAATAGATAATTGGAACAAAAATATAGTGCATTTCTTCTCCTAGATTCATTTTTCAACAAATTGTTGCTTTGAAAAACCATTCCTTTTCAACAAATGTCACTCACTTACGGAAAAGATTCAGCACTGTTTGGAAATTCGTGGTCTATTTATATACAAGATCAAGTAAAATAATCAAAGTGTCCTCTGGCTTTGGAATCCTTTTAAGGATTCCTCTGATATATTGTCTATAATGCAGCCTTGAAGCTTTCCTCTCTTGTGCAGTTTAGAAACACAGAAAAGTTATTTTCAGTGGCTTCCTATGTAGTTTTCTGAGAATCATTGAAAGCAAGGACATGAGGTTTCCATTATTCAAAATAGCATCATAATTTACTGATTGGAGCAAATTGAGTAATATTTCAGCAGATGCCCAAAAGATAATCTTACTCATCTTCTCTACACACATTTCAAATGATTGTACCCAGTGCAATGCTGGCTTCAGGAGGGTCCTTCTTGATTAAGGCCACTAACAGTAAGCTCAGAGTTAGACCCTTTGTTTCACATACCACCCAGAAAATTTCTGAGTGCGTGAGAGGAAAAGAAGTCTCCCAAGTTATCATTCTTTAGAAAGCTCAAAACCCAGGGGAATTTGAAAACTCTCCTTTATTGCTTTGACATGATACCTGCCATTATTTCTATTTGCAGAATAGTGACTCAGCTTTCCCCTTTTGAATCAACATATTAAAAGAGTGAATCTGTTTCTCATGTCCTGCCAGTACTTTTCCTCCCTTGGTATGGGAATCTGCATCCCTGAAGGCAGTGGGGGGAAAATTCTCTGCATAAGGATATGAGAACTGCTGCTTGGCTCACAAATAGATCCTATTGTCTTCCAGTGGCTTCATAATTGTAAAACAACCCACCCCAACACCGGTGGGCCTTAAAAGAAATTTTCTCATGTTATGTTTCCTGTCGCCACTATTTGACACTGCTTTCCCACTTTTCCATGAGTGATATCCTGTCTCACTGGGGCAAAAAATAACAATAAAAGGTTTCCTCTTTCTGCTGTTTCACTTCCAAAGAAATACCACCTTAGTGGAAATTATATCTCTAATTAAACTTTTTCCTCACTTTTTAAATTTTCTTTTAAAAATATATTCAGTGCATCTTCTATGTTGCCACTATATTTGTTTTGTTTTGCTTTGCTTTGGTTTTTTGGGGGGGAGTGGTGTTTGCATGGGCTTTTTTGTTGCCTTCTTACATGATGCTTACTTTTAATTTTGGTCCCTTTCTATCTGTGAGGTTTCATTCTACAGTTTGGTAGTCACCATTCACAAAACCTCAGAATCTTAACTTAATGAGTGGGAACTCTTATCTTAAATCTTATACTGATCATTGTACATGTTGAGAGCCACTTTGGGGGGTTTTGGTTTTTTTTCTTTATTTGTTTTTCCTTAAGCCTACAGCATCCACAACAAACCTTTAAGTTGTAGGTCCCTTCCAACTGAAATACTCGATTCTAATATTTCGAAAAGAGTAAGAGGACTGTATGCTTTGGGATCCTTTGTTTATTGGTTCAGGGTTGTTGGGTTTTTTTCATCTTCATTCTTTTCATTTCCATCACCTCTCCTACGAAGACAGGTTGAGAGAGTTGGGTTTGTTCCGCCTGGAGAAGAGAAGGCTCAGAGAGACCTTATAGCACCTTCCACTTCTTAAAGAGGATCTACAAGAAAGCAGGAGAGGGACCTTTTACAAGGGTGAAGAAGGGACAAGAGGTTATGGCTCTAAACTGAAAGAGTGTAGGTTTAGATTAGATATTAGGAAGAAATTCTTTCCTGTGAAGATGGTCAGGCACTGGCACAAGTTGCCCAAAAAAAATCGTGGATGCCAAGTCTCTGGAAGCTCAGGGACAAGTTGAATGGAGCTCTGGGCAGCCTGGTCTAGTGGAAGGTGCCCCTGCCCATGACAGAAAGGTTGGAACTGAATGTTCTTTAAGGTCCCTTTCAAACCCAAACAATTCTGTGATTCTGTGATTAAATATGTGGGGCATAAAAAAATACATAAAAAATTATAATTTCAGGTTCAGCAAGACTGCATTTTCCACCCTCAGTGAGAAACCTGAGACTTTTTGCATACTCCAAAGTGTAACAGAAGTAAAATGGGAGACAAGCTTCTTCAGAGAGTTGTTTACTGTAAGAAACATGACTGTGCGGAAATGTCTTGGTAAATTATCATGAAACAGGCAAAACAGTGCTGGGCAACAAAGCCACATGCTGCAGCTCAGAATTAACTAAAAATAAGTTTTGTCTGCAACACAACAAATTATCAGCAAGACAGATGGCCAAAAAGAGGAAAACCAGAATTGTTTCCTCTGGGGCTGGATTTCTGAAAATAAACATTCAGTATTGTCCCAACTTTGTAACAGAAAATAGAATTCAATAGCATGGAGGAAATTGGAGAATCATGCAATGGCAATGCCATATTTAAAAGTGTAGCAATATGAGGGAAGGGAGCAATAATGACAATTGTTCTTTAAGTCTGTGCTGAAAGCAGACTGAGAGGAAGTTTGTTCTGCCAGGGAGGCAACAGTCTGGGTGCTGGGAGGCCTTGGCTTTGCTGGTTGTCCTGTTTACTCCTCGTATCTGGACCAGACATTGAATCCCCCTGTTTACACATTGCTTCCCAAGCCATGCCTCTGCCAGGCATGACAGATGATCAAAAAATGATCATTTGATCAAGGTTTTCATCACACTTTAAACAAGAAGAGAGCTGGCGAACAGTTTTTCAAAGCTGGCATAGTGATGTAATAAATAGCTCCAAGAGACCTCTCTGTGGTGACGGTGCAGGTCACAGCTGTCAAAGAACAGGGAACACGTGTCGCTTTCATTTTAAATGCCATGGTAACACCTAAAGAGTTCTATAATTTTGCTAAATGGCTGTGATTTTTTTTGTCACCAAATTTCCCAGAAAGTCCCTGCTTAAATTCCCCATGCTTATACAGTTAAACTTTGACCATGTTAAATGAGGGTCTCTCCAAATGAAAAGAACATTTTGTGAGCATAGATGAAATGGCTGTTCTGGGAAAGTCTCCAGCCCAAGGAATTTTGAGTGTGCCTAATTATATGGATGGAACTGCCCAAAAGTCTACTTAGATCCCCACCTATTTTGGAGAGGTTTCTAGGCATTTCCATGTAGAAACAAGTTCATCTATGAAAGTTGAGACGAAAATACTTTCTTAGGAACAGGGTTTAGACACATATGGATCCCTAATACTCTGATCCCAGAGCTAAAAATCTTGCTATAAAATTGGAGTGCATACTGAGGCTTCTTCATTGTTTCCGATGCAAATTCTGGTGCTAATAAAAGCCATTTAGCTTTGTTGAGCATTTATTTATCTCCTTAATAAATTGCTTGTCAAAAGAAGAGATTTAGCCAGAGTACCAGTTAGCCAAGTACTACCTCACATGTGGGGACAAAATCTGCAGACTAAATAGCTCACAACAGGCCACGTGCTACAGCATAACCTGGTCTTATCCTCCGTGCTAAACCTGGACAAGGAAGAAGCAAAGGAACTGGATATCATCCAAAAGTGTCCTCTAGCAGGGAAATTCTCAGCTGAACAAATCCAACTATTCTCCAGCAGATGTGTTATCTTTGCAGATAACACAAGGGTGAGAAAATACACAGCACAATCACACTGTTTGGTAACAAGAGGAAAGTTTTTTCCCATCAGCTCTGCCAGTTACACAAGCACAGTACAGCCACAGCACATACATCACATACATCACTTTATCCCCAAGATCCATTGCTGAGAAGATGGAGCAACAGCCTGGATCAGTGGAGGGTAAGTGGGACAGGACTGCCCAGCCACAGAGCCACCACCGTATCTCACAACCAGGAGCAGATGTACTGGACTATACTGAGAAAAGGGATGGTCAGCCCTTCTGGTGTGTGAACTAAAATAATCACTGACCATCGTGAAGGTGGTCACTGACAGTGCACATCTGTGCCCACTCTGTGCAAGTTTCGGACACCGCTGACCCTCAACAACATAAGTACGTCATGAAAATGAAAAATAAATTAGCAGCTGTTTGCCTCTTCCTTTAGAAATTATACTTAGATGAATTTATGAAAAAGAATGTTACTTGCAGTGCTATTCCCCTACTTCAAATACTGTGGACAGGAAGTTAGGGTTTGCAGTGCTCTTTTGTCACACGTAAAGGATGACCTTCACTTCATTTCACCTCACCCTGTGGGGGTGAGGAGAATCAGGGGATGGACAATCAGGAGCAGGGGCCATCATCTCCTTGGCGCTTGGCTTCTGCGTCCAACCTGCTACTGCATATTATCGCCAGCAGATGGTCACACTCCTGTGTCTGCCCCATCACACTCACACAAATCACCTTACCTGCTTCAAGTCACAACCCTGTGCTGCCAGAAAGAGTGACAAACACCCCTCTCCTGTTACAATATCTCCTTTCCCAGAGGAAGAGCCCTGGTGCCATGCCAGAGCTTGGGGAAAGCAGAGGTGGGGTTATTTGTTTCCTCTGCTCCTTGTGTGCTGCAACATAACTGAGTACCCCTATTTCCTGGCAGCACAGAGAGGTCTGGACTGCATCATGCTAAAAAATACCTGACTGTTCACTTTAGTGATAAATAACATTCAGAATACTTAAAAATATGAGCTGGTGAAATAATACATCTAAATAAGAGCTGGTGAAATATTAAAACTCATTTAAATCCCAGGCCACTTCGGGGGGAACAAGTTCTGTACGCTTCCTTGCAGTTGCTGTAAACACCTCAAGGCTCCTCAGGTCCTGGGCAAGGCAAGGGGAAGCACATACCTTTCTCACAAACGTACATCCCTTGGTTCACCATGGGATGAAACACCCTTCCTGCCAAACTGTTTTCAGCAGTAGTTGGAATTTATCCCATGCTTTTAATCTGACCATAAACAACAGTATTGCATTTGTCTCTCTCATCCTGAATGTTGTTTATACTCACTTGGATGTAGCGAAGCCTGGCTAGTCCATCTGGATTTCTTCCCCTGCTGCTTTTCCATGGTAATTAATAAACCCTATCCTGTTTACTGGTCCCAGTATGAACCCCCAGAAATAGGGAGTTGTGGTGATTCACATCAGTAGTTTTGAATACACTGAGGGTGAAAAAAAATGTTACCTGCACTGCCAGTACTTTCTGAAGAGGTATGAAATGACAGTGGCTCTTAAGAGGAGTCAGGACCCTTTCTCTGTTAATTCAGTGAGACAAATATAGCAGAAAGATGCACCCATGGCATTTAAGAGTCTGTACAAAACTGAAGAGAGCTCAGATCATGTCTGGGCATTTCCAACCGTGTGTTCAAAACTCTCAGCAATCCAACAGAAGTATTTTCATCTAAATATTTGGAAGGTCTTTGCATCCAGTGGGATAAGCAGTTGTAAAAACCTGGGCACTTGTCTTGGAGCACTTGGTAAAAGCATGCAAGGGCCTTTTCTAATAGGAAGCCTGTATGAATACCTGTGTACATATAAATACATGTGCCAGGAATTGCTGCAAACACACAAATTATTATACTTCTGAGCTTTATTTAGAGCTTTGTAAACAGAAGCAGAAATCAGGGCACGAACCACTATATTAGGCTAAAAACCTGTCACACATGAGAGTGGTTGCTGTGAGGCACACCTACCTCTACTTACTTTTATAGAGAAGCTGCCCTGCAAAGTATTTTCCTTGGCTAGAGTCTATGAAAAGTTAGCTGTAGTTTCCTAAGCAAGAGGAGGCAGGACAGTGGGCTGGTTACTCTCCTAATTCCCGAGGAAAAATTCCTAGGCAGAGCTCTTCGTCCAGTTTTAGTGAGAAAGGCCAGACTACTGGGTGTTTTTATATGTCAGAAACTAATCCTAGCACAGTTTATACATACTAAAGGACTGTCACAAAGAGTACTACAAACTAATTCATCCCAGCAGTCTCTCGAAAAGAGGCTGCCGTGATACATCCAGACCCTCCAGGCACATCTGTGCTGCACATTGCAGGGATGATGTCAGGCACAAGCCACACAATTCCAGAAACACCCTTTGAAAATTGATCTGCAATATCCCTCAATCTAGTATAGCAGCACGACATTTATTGAATCTGATTATTATTGTCACAGAAACCTGAAAGGTCATGGTGAAGTTACATGCTTTCCCACCCACTGTCCATTGGAGAGGACCAGATGGAAGTCACATTGCTTCCTGAAGAGAGGGGACAGGAACTGTACCACTTCTTGGGCTAATCTCTACTAGACCATCAACATCCAGTGGGAGCACACCTGCCCGTGTGGTGTCAGAGTCATCTCTGCTCACAAAGCTTTACAGTCTTTGTTCTACAGCAATTAAGGAAAAGGGAAGTTTCAGATGGTGGTTTGGTGGCCCACTGGGACACAATCTGGTTAGGAGTCTGCTCTGGGGTCAACAACATGTGGTTTCATCACAAGTCCCTTCCTTCGAGCCAATTATGTGTTAACTGTTCTGCAAACAACAGGGGAGCAAAAGAAAGCCTTGGATCCAGACAAACACAGACACGGCTTCTTGTTCTCATTTGAAATGGAAAATTTAAACATGGATGTTTAGATAGACACTCCTCTAGCAGCTTCTTACTTGCTGCTTACTTTCACATAAGCCGTTTATAATTTAAAACATGTTTGAGGCTTCTAAATGCTTAGGAATGCTTTCCATTTCAGCTGTCCTGAAGCTCTGTTCCTCTGAATGTCCTCAGTAACCCTACGTGGGCTGTGGTTCTTATCCCTCCTGTTCTCCTTCTATGCTACAGCCTTTTCTTCCCAGTCTGACTATGCACATTGCAGAAATGGTCTTTTGCTTTCCAAAATGCACCATAATGTAGTACAGGACAAATTACCTGAGCAGGGAACTCAAACTAAGCCCCTGAACCATGACTGCAGGGAGCTTTCCAGCCCAGGAAGACGCCTCTCAGTGTCATAATGTTCAGCACAAAATGTATACGTTGTGTGAAAATAAGTAATAAAGGATAAAGGTTAGGTGGATTTTTTTTTTTAGATTTGTCCACAAAGATGATAAAACATTTAGAAAAAAATTGTTTTAAGTGTCTGCTCTAAACACTGATTGCCAGAATTGTAAATAAAAGGAAAAAACAACCCCAAAACAATACTTAGAAATAGATTCAAATAAAAAATATTTGTCTGACTTGGGTATACTTATTTTCCACCAGTGCCTATAGCAGATACATTCATGGGGAGAGATTTATTTAGAGGTATTTATAAGATTATAAAGATACAGAGATCAGTTTAAGAAATCCTAAAACTGCTGAAGTTAGGAAGAATTTTCCACATGTTTACTGTTCTTGTTTTATTCTGTAAGTTCAGACCATCAGCCAGTGCTTCAGACAGAACAAAGGTCTAGACTGACTTTTGATTTGAAGCTGCACACCATTTCTCCTGCTCCCATGTGCACCCCCTGCTCTGGCTGCTCCCCAGTGCTTATGAGATACACCAGCTCCATCCCTTTCTCACAGATACAGAGCAGCTTGCACGGGAGCATATCAAAGTATTTTGAAAAACTCGTGTGCAGGAGACGGCCAAGAACCTTATCTCCAGTTTTCAACAGCATGACGGATGAGTTAGAAAGTTTCAATTGCAGAATATAAAATCTGCCCTTATGACCAGCCATATCTGAAATAAAACAAGATTAAGATGCAAATAAATGTTTATTCCATTCCAACAGCCCTGGGGAAAAGTATTCTGCTTGGATGGAAACCCTAAGTGTGGGAGCATGGATCAGTAAAACAAACTGTGTAAGTAAGGGAGCAGGGAGAAGATAACACTTAGAAAGGGGAATGGAAAAAAAACAGAGACTTTTCAGAACTGTAGGTATTTTCTTCCCTCCTGGGCAGGGCACCACCTAGCTTGGTGCTAAAGTGGTGCTAAAGTTGGGAGCACCATTACCCTGGATTTCTCATTTTGTCGGGGTGGGAGATAGATAAGGTTGATGCAGAACATCTCAGCAAGCAGCAACACTGAGGCAATGCTCTGAACTTAACAGTTTCCATGACGGGGCCTGCAGTTAGGGGCCTTCATCCCTGCCATCAAGAGCTTTGATTCTTCAAAGGAAGGTAGCAAATATGCATATGACGAAGCCAGGCACTACTTGGGTACTTAACATAAAATAAAAGTACCTCAGCCTACTGGGCAAACAAACACAAAGACACTAGGAACGCAAAATAATAATGTTTCTTTAAAAGCATGAAAGCCAAATCAGAAATCCTAATTTTGGGGTTAAGGCTTGGCAAAAGGAAAGACATATTTCTATTCTGATTATTCTTGCTAAGACAGGAACAGTTCTGTAGAAAGGTGATTTCCATGATCAGCAAAGGCACACGTGAATATGTAACTGTAGTGGGAAAAGTGGTTTTTCTATAGGAATTTAATTTATTCAGCCAAGAAAGAGAATCAGTCTAACACGCTCTTTTTCTTTATGAAGCAATGTCACAGTAAGAGGGATTACTAGCACAGATATACCAACCAGCTTTTCTTTTCTGTATCAGGCACTCAGTTGTGGATATAACACACATTTCCTTTTAGCTGCAAAGCATTTACAGTTTGGTCTTAATCAGATTTTCCTTCAAAGAAAGAAATAAATAACTAGCAGACAAAAGTTCATGAACTCAAATCAGTGGTGCAAATCCCTTTGTTCAAAGTCATTTGAACTTTGCTGAACTTCCAGATCTGAAGTGTAATGTATGATTTATAGTGCTGCTGAGTGACAAAGGTCTAGACTCACAGACCAGAGCCACATGAAGTGCTATTTAGGCGGGCAGAAATAGTTTTATAGGAAGTGTGATAAATAAACCTTTGCTTTCATTTTTTAGTTTCAAGAACATTTACTGACTATTCACCACATTTTACCATTCAGATGAATAAATGCATATTGGTCAAATCCCAAAGGAGAGGGAATCATTGCCTTGGCTAGTTCTGCACTGGAGTTGACCTCAGTGCTGCAAGCTTTACAAGCAGCTCTCAAAGGAGTCTGTGATTTGTATGTCAAAGTCCTTCACTTTGCATTCCATGTTGACAAAATCCATACGTGTGTCCAGCCCAAATGCATCAGATTTTAATACTAGTAGCATATAGGAAACAACTTCTTTCAAGGAGAGTTGTAATGGCCTTAGGTATTAGTGCATCACATTTATCTCATACTGAAATTTCTGAAAATCAGTATTTTAAGCTAAAGGATGGATAGATTGAAAATAGTAGAATTAGCTCAACTATGCAGAAAGAATATCCTTGTCCTCAGGCTCAGCTCTAGCATATCAGCTATTATCAACTTTGAATTCCTTTTCCATGATTCTGATGGAAATATTAAAAGATTAATGATTTCATAGCTGTCATTTGCTTGTAGAATGATAAATTATTTCAATGGAATTCTGTGTCAGTCTTCTGCTTTGATACATGGAAATTGATTTTATTTAAGTTAAATTATACAGTGGAAACCTGTTCTTCTCATTGCTTATGAGGGTGGAAAGGAAGAGAAAATTTGTTCAAGTCATCTTTAGGAGTGTCACTATCTACCCTTCCCAGGACAAGCATGAAAGGAAGTGCTGTGGCAGATTATCCTTAGCATTGCTTTTGAAGCAAACTGCTGCACAATTCAAGGGCTCATCTTGTAACGAAGCAGAGAAGCCTTTGAGTGCTACCCCAGACAGAATCACTACAAAACACCGCTCTACCCCTCCATGCACTGACGTTGCTCTCTTTTAAAAACAGTTACTGAGACTGTTCTTCTGCAAAATGGATACAGGCATATCCACAGCAAAGAGGAGAGCTCAGGTGTAGCACACTAATGCTCAGCCCCCAGTGACACAGCCCAAGCAAAAGTAATCTCAGAAGGAGAAATCATTTTCAATAGAAAAGCAACTGAAAGGAGTAAAAATCATGATCACTAAGTATGCAGGATGTAATAAAATACCATACCCATCACAAAGTACTTCACTGATAATCTACAACAACAAAAAGGTAATACTGTAGAGTGAGCCAAAATTATCAAATCAATTCATAAAACTTCACTCTGCTTTTGGGCTGGTTTGCCATATGGAAGATACAGAAGGAACATATTGATGTTTTGCTATATGGAATATACTCAAGGAACAGAGAGCATTGAGGAAAGCTCCAGACACAATTTGCTACCTATAACAGATGATGTACATTGTCAGGGTCAAATGTCAGGAAACTGAAAGATATTTGCAAGTCTTTCACATTCCTTTTAGAACATGGCAGCCCTCAAGGTAATCTAATTATTCCCTATGGTTATACTATATTTGCTTGAAAATACTTGCCCAAAGTACATACTTGGATTAGTGCTTGTAGAGGGAGTCACAAGTAAGACTGAAATAATCTCACCAAAATCTGAGGGCACATTTAAACAAGATAGTATGATCAATTCTCCATGGCTGGTGCCAAGATTTGGCCTGCATTATCTTAGATTAAACCAGGTATCACGAATTCAAACCTTGGAATATGGAAATTCAGTGCTGAACTGATGGAAAACCTGATGCAGCAATAAGTATGATCTATGGGTTTAGAAACTAATGAAGCCACAAGCACTGAAAATACACCTAATGGGTAAAGATTGTTTCTGATTTAACTTTTGTTGATACGAGTAACTATGCCCTGCAAAACAACTCCCAAGTGCAAGGCACGAAGTAATCTTTAGCACTAAATCTGACAATAAATAATTTCAGAAACATTCTTCTTGTTCACATGGGAAAATATTGCCTGAAAAATCTTGGTCATAAAGACTGAATGTTTACAAATTAATACTGAACTGGTAGAAATAATGAGTCAGTCAGAGGGTGGGTATTCTATAGGGTTTAGTTTAATAGAAAGTAGAGTGGATAACCACAGCTAGTTTTGCAGTTAGCTTAAATAACAAGGGCTACACAAGTGTGGATGAGACTGATCTTATCTTCGTTTTTTCTTCATCACCTGTTTATTCTACACAAAAGATTGACACTAAATGTTAAATAAATAGATAAATTTTATAAATTATTCATTTCATAGTCATTTATTGGTTGAGATGATTTCTTCTCATCAGCAGCACTGGAACAGTTTCTGAGCAAAACTCTATGGCAGCATGAAAAAGACAAATCAAACAAAAACTTGAAGACAGGATACATTCTAATTTAAACCAGCATGGAAACAAAATATTTGGAGGAAAAGGGAAATTATTTTTTTCTCCGGGGAGTAGTAAGGGGTAGCAAGACACAAATTGCAACTCTTTATAACTTTGACTTCCCAGCTGTAACTATTTCAACTATTTTCTCAGATCATAAACTACACACAAGGTGTGAATGCTTTGGCGTTAAAATGCCTGATCCAGATCAGACAGAATGAGAGAATTGTAGAATGATTTATGTTGGAAGGGACCTTAAAGCACATCTCATTCATTTCCATTTCTCAGGTTCTTCATGGAAAGCCATTCCAACTTGTTGATCCTTTTAAAACTTCTCCTTTAGAGAGGACTTTCTAGAATCATTTTTATATTAGAAAACCTCACTCCAGAAGAAACCTGGCAGTGTTCTGAATTCCAAAAGTGGAAATGAAAGTTTATTAATTAATATGGATGCACCGTCATGTAGCTGGAGATCCTGCCTGCTGTCCTGGACACCCTGAAGCACTTCAACATCACTACACCCTGTCATTGCCAAAGGATGGGAGCAGCTGGTGAGGGCCCAGGAATCCAAGCACAGCAGAGAAGTTGGGCTACACTTCAGAGCAGTTACAGAAGTGAAGGGGGGACACGTGACTGTTAGTATGTCACTTGCAGAAAATCAAAGGACATTTCCCTGCACAGTTTCATTTCCTGCATGCTCAAGATCCGTGCAGAGACATCTTTTGAAATAATCTCTTGAATAAAAGTAAACATAACTTTTTTCCATATTTTGTCTGTTTTCAGTACTCACGGAACTTGAGGATACCTTAAGACCACCAGTCTTTCTTTCCATGTTCACCATTTCAGTTCTGCAAGCACTACTTGAGGTATCCCATGGAGAATTTCCACATCCTGTCTTAGAACCAATTGTCCTGATCCATTTTCAGCCCAGCCAACCACAGCAGGACTATAAGACAATGTTTCAAGAACAAGGGCTTATCTTCTTTGTCCTTGTAATCTATTGACCCAAATTAAACAAGTTAAAACAAAAGTGAATCCCAACAGAAGCGTGCCACTCTTCCTACTCAGAGAGAACTCAACTTTGAAACTGAACTCGTGGCTGTTCTGAGCAAGCCAGACTGTGTAGGTGGCACATGTGGCACGCACACATCTGGTTTTGGGGGTTTCTCCGTGCAGTGACACTGAAGCATCTGAGATGTGTCAGCCTGTGAGGCAGAAAGAGGTGTCTGGCTGCAGGCTTCCAGTAAGTGGGAGCAAGCACAGTCCCTGCCATGCCTTGCTGCCTATTGTCTCACCAGGATTTCTGCTGCTGCTGGAGTTTCTCAAGCAGATAATTACTAGAGTTTTAATTAAACAAGTGTCTGACTGTTCCAATTGAATAGAGGAGAAATCGTTTGTCCAAAGCAGCTCATGTAGGATGTTTTCAAGGATCGATACACCTGCTAAAATGGCAGACACTCAACATGCCCACAGGCTTTCATTCATTTGATATTCATAATTTAATAACACACACTGGGTTTGGCTTAGAAAAGTTGTTTGGAAGGAAAAAAGGGAATAGAAAGCAAGGATGACTTGTATCATCTAAGAAAAAAAGAAAAGAAAATCCACGTCAGTAAAATTAGCTGACCATTTAGTTTAACTTTCAGTTTCAGAAATACTTTACACACATTTTTACATATGGACAACTGGGCAGATTTCTCATGTAATTCATTTGGAATCTTTTCCTTTAACTATTCCTAATTTGCAACAAAAACTACAACATAAAGAGTCTTTCTTTTAACTTGAAAACAAGATCAGTAAGGCATGCGTATGAAAATGCAGCCTGACATTTATTTACAACAAACAAATTTTAAAGAAGACCACCAGTAATCCTTAGCTTCTTCACAAGTTCCACAGAGGTTTTTGTCTCGCTGTCACCCCACTTATTGCAGAAAAGCCAGCAAACACCACTCTGAATGCAGCAAGGAGAACTGCTGATCAAAATAGCTGCGAGCTGATTTTCCAGGGTTGTATTTGCCCATGGAAGTGCTCTCCTCAGCAATCCAAAAGTAGAATCCTGAAATTTCATAAAGAGGTAGACACCAGTTATCCTCAGTTTGGTCAGAAATAAGAGCTTTTACACATAACCAAAACTGCCAATAGTTCCCTGTTCTCCAGCTTCTATGAGAAAACACAAACAGATCAATTAGGAAGGAAACTCCTTTGGAATTTTAAACTTTTAGGACATTTAGGATACTTTTGTTAATTTTTCTTTCCCTCCTTAAATGGAAACAGAATGTCATGTTAGGATTACTGAGGCATAGAGGACATACACAAAATAAGAGTAGACTGCCATTCAGTCTCAGTGACCTTTGGATCCTGAGAAGCCAGGACAACCCCTACCCCCTCACAGTCATCACTTATCTGCTTCATGTCACGGGGCAAGTAGAGCTGTGAACAGCTCTTCCTCCCTTGTCACCATTCCCAGCACTCTCTTTCACAAGAGAGAGTTTTCCTTTGTACTTTGCATGTATTATAAGGTTAAAATTATTTGAGAGACGAACAACAAACAAAAGCCTATTTTTCTCCTCCACATCAACACACATACTCTCTCTTGCTTTTTTCCCTGAACACACCTTTCACATCTATTAGCCATAAATATTTAATATTCACAGTGTGCTACAGAAAAATCTTTTCATGAGGTTGTTAGCTATCACTTTAATGCCATTCTGAAAAATAAGCTTGATTTAGAACTGTGTATTTTCTCAAAATCTATCTTTTATGAGCCTTCCCCATCAAACAGATCTGCTTATTAGAAGTTATGGTTCTTGCATGGGTTGTATTTTCTGTGTAGCATTAAAGTACAGGGAAGGGTAGAGGCTTCCATTATTCACTGAAAAATAACAGTGATTTAAAAGCCAACACACAAAACTTTAATGGAAAATACCCTCAAGTCCTAGTATACCGGTCGGTTTGAAGGCTTCAGCACTTTCCTTACCTCAGTCACAAAAACTTGTTGCAGCCTGGGGTGGAGCAGGGAACTGGAAGTCCAGGATTAGTACTCAGTCCTGTACCAGTGCTTGGCTGGTTTCCCTCCTCCTAAAAGATCTCAGGACAGCATACACGTCAACATAGGTAGAGGCAAGACTCACGGGCAGGATGTTTGAGTACTCAGGTTGTCTGACCCTTTAGATTCTCCCTTCCTCACCTCTCCAGCCACCAGAGCAGCGGTGCCCCGGAGTGCAGAGGGTGAGATCCTGATCAGCACAGGGCCAGGCTCTCACCCACTTTACACTGCTTCTGAATATCTTCATTACAGCAGCTTTATAGCCAGCTCCCATTGTTACATACGGTCAGAAGAAGGCAGGGAACTGGGGAGGCCTTGTGAGAGGAATTAGGCTTCATTTTTTGAAATGTCAGGTAATAATTTTCCTTCTCTTTGCCCTTGCTGGAAGACATCCTTTCCTTTTCCCTCAGCTGCAGACCCCTTCTAGCTATTTAAATTGTCAAATAGGACTGTTGCCTACAGAGGAAACAGTGTATGAGAGGAGGAGTATGGAAGAAGAATGAAAAGGTAGAAGAGTGAAAGCCAGAGGAGGAATGGAGTTACAACAGCAGAGGTATCACAGTAGATAGGATGAGAGAGGGAGAACAGAGCTAGAGGACATGAGACGTAAAAAGGTTAGAAAAGGAGTGCAGTATAGGGAAGAAAACACATCTGGCAGGAAATGAAAGGGAAGCAGTCTCTTTGCACTGCAAGTTTTATGTGTGAGTTTTTCCCCTTCATTCTTGCACGTCAAAAACCACAAACACAGAAGACTCAGTCAAGCTGGTTTGTAATTCTGGCTATGACTGAGTCTCTCTGTTACTATCCTCCTTTTCATCCCTTTCCTTCCCCAGTGGGCTGTGCGGGCAAATGCTGACAAACAATCCTACCAAGGCCAGCTTCATCTTCACGTCAGCCCTTCTGCTTCATTACCTCTTAGCCTTCCTGTCCCTCCAGAAGTATCACATCACCAGCTCTTGAGGACTTAAGTTCCCAAGGTGTCATCTTTCCTTTACTCAGCTGACATTCAGTAAAAACCCCTTGAGTACTTAGAGTTGATGCTTATTTGGCAAGAGATTAGGATAAAAATCTATTATCACACTAATAGAGATTTCTTTGCTGAAGTGACTGGTGATGATTGCAGCTGCTTATCATTTGCAATGTTGTCAGCTTCAGGCATTGTAAAGTACACAGAAAAGAGGCTGGGCTTGTTTCTCCTTTAGAAACAAATATACAAAATTATATTTCCTCTGAGCTCAGAACTCTTCTATAACAGCACCACAGACAGTAATGGGAATTTTGCCATAAGTATGGATTAACTTTGGGCCTCATGCTTCTTAGCTACAAAATCTTTTAATATATTTTGTGACTCTTACGATACATTACTGAAAATCTTCAGGCTGACGTGTCTGTGCAGCTGTGCTGGAGGTGCAGATGTATGCATGGAAACTTAGGAGTTTAGTCAAGGTCATTGTTCCCCCCATTAAACAACAGCAAAAAGCCCAGCAGCAAAACCTCATGCTGTGGCCAATGGGGATTTTGATACGTGCACCATAAAAAGGAGTATTACTGATTTCAGTATCTTGACGGAAAGCAGAGGACAGCTTCATAACAGAATCCAGAACTGTAATTTAGTTTTCTTTATTTATTTCCCCATTACTATGGAGACAATCTTTTATGTACAGCTTTTAAAATGTACTTGCAAATACGGAAAAGATACTAGATAACGTTAAGCTTTTTTTCAGAGCATTCTAGGTGCACTTTCAGTGATGATTTGCTATGGTCATCTGTTATTAAATAATAACCTGTGCTTAACCTTTGAATTTCATCAGCATGGATCAGTGTGTTACTGGCATTTGCCATCATTCCTCCTTACCCGGTGATTAGTTTCAACTGTCTTTAGTGCTAAATGAGTCATTTTCCAAGCAAGATGGAACAGTGCAGGCAAACCTTGTACAACAAACCACCAGCTCGGTGGAATCATCAGTGAATCCTTCATGTGGCTTCCCACATGGCCCCTTCTCTTTTGCTAGAAGCAGTTGACAAACTGCAGTGGGATTTTCCATAAAAAATTTGCCAAACTTTATGAATAACAAAATGTTTTTAAGAAAGTACTGTTCAGTATCTCTTCCACCCTACTTACACTTACTCCTTATTTTTTATTTCCATTTCGAGTCATTCCCATATTTCTGAAAGTTACCATATGGCAAAACTAGGAATAATTTTTCCAATTCCATTCCAATTTTTTTACAGTAATGAGGAAGCACAGGAAAATTAGGCAGTTACAGTAAAAGGCTGGCATGAAACATGCCTGATTTTGCTGGACTGTGACCCTTCAGCTTAATGGGCTCCAGTGACCTCTGGGAAACCACAGTGCTGTGATGTACAGTGGCAGAATAGCAGTCAGGTGTGGGAATTGCATGGCAATATGCCAGTAGGTGCCAGACCTCCTAATGGGAAACCCCAATTTCAAACAAGGGAAAATAGAGAAATGGGGAAAAAAAAAAAAAAGAGAGAGAGAAAGAGAAAAGGGATATCAGGCAAGAGGATTGTCAGTCTCTGCCAACAGTCTCACCACAGAAAGAGGGAAAAGCCTCATCAGTGCCATGCGTGCAAAATACATCCATCCATCAGATCTATGCAAAAGCAGAGGAAGAAGCTGGATATATTCTTTACTTTAAATGGTAAATTGAAGCCAAATTAATTGCAGTGTGGTTTGTTCCTTTGTCTTCTTGGATGGTGATATGCCAAGACACAGAGTCTTTGGGAATAATAAGCAAGCAAACACTGAAGCCTTATCAATTTTCTCCTCACCAGCTGTTCTTCAGTGTGCTGGAGAATCACTACCCAGTATGGAAAGGGCTGAAGAATCGAACATATTATGGATATTGACTTTACCAGTTGCTCTATATTTTTCTCTGGTGCTGCTGATGTTTGTGATCTTTCTCCAAGGCTTGCAGTCACACTGTAACTCTGCTGTACTGCTCACTCAGTCCTCAACTCCTTTTCAGCATCACTTCCGCCATGGAAAATCTCAAGTACAACATAAAGAAGGAAAACGAAGGATTCACGCATCCCTCATAGGGAGACAGACAGCCCTCACCTGAGCTCAAAAATATACAGCTGCACTTCAGTTGAAGTTTGCAGCCTTATTTCTGTGCCTAAGATGAAAGACCTTCACAGCACTTGCTACTGAAGGAGAAACTGGTCTGCATCATCCCTTCTTATTCACCTCTGATCAGACCAAGGCCAGCTCTGGACACAGGTAAAGTAAGCAGTTACCTCAGGCAGTGCAGCAGCAATGCTGCTGATGTGCATTTGCCTCCAGCTGAATTGCAAAAAGGCTGGATGTTGCCTTCAGCAACTCAAAGATCCAGAAGCATAAGAGAAAGGATACTGCTAGTAGACCCAGTTGCTCCTGTAAAAATCACCAGCTGCCACTCTCTTCTGTCCAGACCATAGTCTTTGGTGTAGTGAAATTCAGTACTGCATACCCTGCTGAGACAGTTCCAGGGTCTGGGGCTCTGAGACAGGTACTAATCTGGGGAGAATTATTCATCCACTGTCAGGACCTGGTCAGCAATGCCTGTTATACACCTCCTGTGTTTGCTGTGGAGCTGAAGAATGGTGTTACTAGAAAAGTAAAGCCAAATCTCTGAAAGTTCCAGAACTGGGGATGATTTCTAGTCTTGCTGGAAAAAACAACTGTAAGAGGGGGAATTCATCTTCCATACTGAAAGTGTAAATGTCCGCTGTAAAACAAAACAAAACAAAACAAAACAGTAAAACCTAGGAAAATTAAATAAAAAAATAGGAAAACCCAGCTGAAACATTACTGTTGGATCTCTTTCAACTTTCTTTAATTACCCCCTTCTTTCTGGCTTCTCTGCAATTCAGAGAAGCAGCACTCCCTTCCCAGCCTTAGAGTTGAAGCCACCTGGGCTGTTGGCATACAAGGGTGCCAGAATTTGCAGGGAAACAAGACCCTGAAGGTCTGCAAAAGCTGCTTTCTTAAAATCTGGCCTTGCATCTTAATTTATTCATGTGTGAGACAGAGACAATACCTCACCACGTCACACATAAGTGAAGAGGTTAAATGAAAATTTGTTTGCAGAGCTCCCTGGAACAAAAGGTAAGAGACTGCATACAAATTAAAATATTTGGTATAATTTGTTATTATTTATATACTCTATTAATTCCTTTTATGCATATTTCAAAAACACTCCCTCAAAGCACACTAAGATAATAAATGAACTGCCACCCCATCCAGTCTCACAGTTTCTAGATTCTGCTCTTTGTTGCTGTGAACCTTTTTTCCTTCCTTCTTACTGAGAACATTTTTGTTTGGATATTTGCATTAAGTCAAGATGAAGCATTTGGCCATGCTGCTGCTTGTTCCTCACAGCCTGGAATCACTATTTTTCCCTTGCAGTACAGAAACATCTCCCATTTTAATACAAGAACAGTCAGAGCAATAAAACACAACCAAAGGCAGACAAGCTCTCTACAGGAAAGAGACCACTCATCAGGAATGACAGATGCAGATAGGGAATAGCCAAGAGGCTGAAAATTCACTGACTTAAACACAGAGCAGCAGTCCTCAGCCCCTTTTCGCTCTCACACATCAGGAACTGTTTTCAGTGCCTGCATCTAAGATCTTGCCATGTAGCCACCAGCAGGGACAAACTCTTTCCCCAGCCCCAGATCTTCAGCATATATACAAACCATTTTTCATTTTTCTGTGCAGATAGAAAAGAAGAAATTATAAACGGGGTATGACAGCCCACAGGGATTCTGATCTGCTTTTCAGCAACCACAGCACTTTGCCTGGTGATCATTTATTGGGAAGTTGAGCCCTGGGAATCAATTGCCCAGTATTCAACAGGTACCTGCAGAGCACAACCAGTACCAGAGCTACTCCAGCACACCTTCAGTGGTAAATAAAGTGGTTTGTCTTGTAAGTCACTTGTCACTTCACTCTGTTCAGGACTTTCTGGCCTGACTGATAGCCACTTTGTCTAATTTCAAGCTCCAGTATCCCCGTAAGCTGGATGACTACCAAAGACAGAAATTGATTGTTAGTGGAAGATGTTCTGGTTTATTCCTGTGAAACACCCATTCCTTTCTCAGAAGGAGACAGTTTAGATAATCTGATGCTATCCACAGATGACCTGGTTATCAGCTGAGAGCCTGGCATAGAGCAGACCACTCACTAATCCAAACCTTGTATAGTCGCTAGCAGCAAAAGTAGCTCCTGCCTTGAGGTTGCACAAGTCACCAGTGGGAGGAGCACAGATCCTGGAGCTGTCCTTTACCAGCACCCAGCCATGTGCAACTAAGGGGTTAAAAATTCTCAGACATTGCTGTTTCAGGCCTGAGGGGCATGTAGATAAACATTATCTTGACTGCAGCAAAAAGACTCCAGGTTAGGCAGCTGCCATTCCTAGATGCAAGCAACAAGACGTATGTGATTAAGAAAAGCTCTGACAAGTGGACACTGGCTACTTTCTGTGCACTGCCTTCACTTTGTCACCGCTTCCCTTTCCTGGCCCTTCAAGTCTTCCAATCCTCCAGCCTCATCAGCATTCTTTCCTGTGGGAGCAGCGCATCCATAAATTTAAATTCTTTTTAATAAAAGTGCCTTGTCCAAACACTAAACACAACACCTCTCAGAATTCTACTAAGATCTGTGTGGCTGAAGAGCATTTTTCATCTTCCAATTTTTCATTCCCTTGGGAACTCATCTCCAAAAACAAATGTAAGCATTTCATCAAGCCCTATTAAACAGCCCAAAGAAATCCCACATCAAGCTTTCCATCTGAACCACAAATTTATGCTTTTTGCATAGCCATTGGGTTAAACTTTAGAGATACTGGGGCTCTAACCCTGGTACTCAGTAGACGCTGCCCACAGATGGGCCAACTCCATGCAAGCTGCTCTGCGCTGGGAATACAATCAAGTTCATCTTATAAATCCTGGTTAAGTGCACGTGTGTGCACATGCATGTGCACTCCCGAGGGTCTGGCAGTCTGTGCACACACCTACCAGTGCAGGGGCTGCTGTGCTGGAAACCAGCACGGATCTCTGGTGTCTGTGCCCCAGTGCCATCCCCAGGGCCTGAACCCAGCCTGCTCAGAGGCAAGTGACACGCAGCAAGTCATGATGACTTCACTGACTTGCAGTTGAGCTACTACCGGGATATGGCTTGAAATTTTGGAAGTCCAGCTGTGGTTTTTTGGTTTAGGTTTTGGCTTGGCTTGGGTTTTTTTTAATGCTATTTGATGCCTTCCAACAGCTACACAGTTTTCAGTAAAAGAAAGGTCTGGTGAGAAAGAAATAAACTTGCAGATAGCTTGTGGGTGAAACATGCTGATGCTGCCCCAAGATCAGCCTTACTCATTAAGTTTTAGACCTCATAATAAAGCTGAGACATGAAGGGATTTCCAGTGTTTAGAAATATCCCAATTCTTTTGCCAAAACAAGGACAAAAAGAAAGGAACAAAATGTCTAGCATGTGTAATAAGCCTTAACTTTGCCAAGATCCATTATTTGACAAGAAAATCCTGACAAGAAGATGAGCAAGGCATAGATCAGGCTTCACTAAGGAAAATGAAGGTGTTTGTTTAGAACAGAATTGGGCACTGGAATTTGAAGATAAACTGGATCATTTCCAGACTGTAAGGGAACAGACTGTTCCAGTGGTTGCTTCATCTCAGCAGATACGACTTGTTGTGAAATAAAAGTTGGAATCCAAACTTCAAGCTGCTTCCAATCCATGATTTATTGAACCAGACTAATGGGATCATTAGCATTCCCAGATTTATGCTGAGAGTTATGGCAAATGTCATCACTGCTAGATATTGCTTTCTTCATTTAGTTACCTTGCTAGTAAAAGATGTCTGATGATAATTTTATGTGGCCTGGTAGTTCATCACAATTTCTTCATGGCCTAGTTTGAATAAATGCAAACCAAACCCAGGAATAAAGTAGAATACACACCTAGAAAAGGCACATTTAACATTGTATCATGATAAATCATTAGCAGTATGACCAGCAATACTAGTTATATATGCATATATATGTATTTTTATATATTTGGGGTATATATGTACATAGAGTTACATGTATAGGTACATAGATATACATACAATTAAAAGGGTGAAGAGCCAAATGATTGAGTAGTATGTTTGTATGTGGGCATCAGAAGACATAATATGATATCCAAAAATATTAAGATTTCAATTAATTTCTTTGTAATTTCCAAAGGCTTCTGCTCTACAGGCCAGGACACTCACTCATCTCCATTCATCAAACCCCTCTGAAACATCCCAAAAGTACGTTCTTCACACCTGTTCTTCTCTAAGAGCTTTTGTCTTCTGTCTTTACATGGCATCAAGTCAAAGCCTCTTATTTTTTATCTTGGAGGTCATTTTAGCTAGCCTCTCCCAGTTTCTTCAAAATGATTAAAACCTTAATCCTATTTCTGCTACCTCACCATTTATTGTAAACATTTTGAACAACAAACAGAGTATATAAAAAGTATCCTGTTTATCTGGATTGCATTAATCACTGAGTTATATAATAAATCAACTTCATGTTTAGGGATCATCTTACTCTATCACATTGCTCAGGTCTTTGTCCAGCTTACTTTTTAAATTTATCATCATTGTCTTGTGCTCCAGCCCCTCAACCAGCTTATTGGCCCTCCATGGAGCTCTCTCAAGTTTGTGAACATCTTCATCATACTGTGGGAACCAAAACAAAACTCCAGATACACCTTTCCAAGTGCTGGGAAATATCCCTGCATCTGGTGACTGTGCTGCACACACCCTGATCCTGCTTTGTTACATACTCCCTTTCCAGTCTCTCCCAATTGTTTGGTGCAATCACTCAAGACTTGCTGTTTCACAGGAAAGGCTTATTAAATAAGGAAAAAAAACCTGATTTTATCTATCTGATCTGGGCCCCAGAGACAGGAAGAGAAGGATGCTAAAAATAAAACCCCATGAATTAGAAAAAAATAAGCAGACCTACTCTACAGTTAATGAAAGCAGATTAAATTAATGCAGAAGTGTGGGTATACTTCCATTTAACTCTGCGCTAAAGATCACCCTCCTATTTACAGAACAGGAATTATTTTTTACTTATCACATTCTACTTGAAGAAAACTGGCAACAAAAAAAAACCCAAACTAAACTATAAAGCAGGGGAAAATAATACGTTAAATCCATAATAATCATCAGTATAATTTCAGGGCTCTCAAGAGGGATTCTGTGCCTGAAGAAATAAAATTTTCTTTCAGAATAGTAAAGCATCTCCAGCCCTTCCATGACACGTCATGTGTTACCCAAATTCAACTGTTCCATAAATAAACATATGGAGGGAAGAAGAAGAAAAGCAAAGTGAATACAGGAATCTAAATTCCTCCTGAGACCTTTTGCTCAGTTGCTAGTGGTTCCACCATATAATAGTTTTCCTAAAACAAGCTCATCAGACACAACAGCCAGACACAGGGTTGTCCTCATAAAAAAGCTGATTATGAGAAGAAATTAGTGTAGGACCTTCAGTAACTTTTATTATGTTAACTAAAGGCCAGTTCTGTTTGGGCCCTTTGTTTTCACAGAAATCGGAACCATTTCTTCCTGTTGATCTGTGCCCTGCTTCAGCCTCTGATGAACCTGCAGTGGCTTGTACTGGAGATACAAATTTCTTAGCTTTTCATAGAATCATGGGATGATTTAGGTTGGAAGGGACCTTTAAAGGTCATCTGATCCAACCTCACTGCAAGGAGCAAGGGCATCTTCAAGCAGAGCAGGTTTCTCCAAGCCCTGGTCACAGATCTTGTGCATGTCACTTCTTTTTCTCTTATGGGCTTTTAGATCACCTGGCTCAGCCCAAGACAAGCATGGGAGAGAGACAGGGAAAAACAGAAACCAAACTGTCCAAGAAGGTACATTTCCATCCAGCAACACAGAGGCACAGAATAGCCTCTAGGAGATTGGATCGCTTACCCGTATTTTAATTTTACATGTAGTGACGGGATCAGAAATCCAGTGATGAAGCCAGGCAAGCTCAGACTTGCACAGCAGAGGAGAAGGTGGGGTCTGCACTGGTTTGAAAATGACCATGCCCCTGGTTTAAATGCACAAGTAACCCTCTCAACTTTGATTAACTCCTTATGAAAGAAAAGTAAGGAAAGGGGGCTCAGGAACAAAGAGTAGGTGTCTCCCCAGATGCTTCCTGAGCAGAGTTTTATTTTTACTACTGCTATTAATTTCCTAAGTTCTATTAAGTGGCACTTGGAAAAATATCACAGACAGTTTTAATTTGTTAAAGTAAGTATATTCAGCTGTTATTTATTTATGCACCTTCTTCAGACAGTATTAAAATAGTTGAGAAATCACATGTTCTGAAATTTGTTATAGTCAGAGCACTTATTTATCTTGGTCACTTACCTCAAGTGTTTCTAGGTCCTGTGGTTGCCCAAATGGGTACAAGAATCTTCTAGACTTGACAGAACTGTGAGGTAGAGGTTAACCCATTCTCCTCAAAATAAGATCAATCTTTTAAAAGCAGGGATTAATAAAATGATAAAAATTAGCATAAGCCCTGAGTTGCTTTACGCCAAATAGGATGTGCCTGTGTACCTTCAGAGACAGCACATGAACACAGGAAGCCCTGCCCAACCTTCTTTTCTATAGTGGCTGTAGGATCACCTTTACAACCTGGGCAGGGGAAAGAAAGGTTTTAAGTTTTCACAGTGAGCAGATAGTTCATGGGGATTAACACCCCCTGTGCCAATACAGGAGAGAGGCTAAATGTAAATGCGTGATTCTTCCAAAACATGGGGACTTGGCATGATTTTTGTCTTCTCAGTTTGCTATAGTCTTCAAGGGGGATGATAATTTCTTAGTCAAAAGCTTTCCATAGGTAAGTTTACAGCATGCAACTATTTGCTCAAGAAATTTTTATTTGCAAGATCCAGGGACTTCTGAAATTATGTTCTTTGATCTACAGTGGACCTTTTCTAAACAGAACTTTCAACAAAGTCTGTCAATTTTTTTTTCATAAGGACTATGTTCCCTGTTCAGGGTTCAAATGGGAAGGAAGAATTCCACCTTATTAACTTCTTCCCTGCACAATAAAGATATGCTCCATCACCACTGCCCCACCAAGAGAAGTTTCCTCATTTGTTGTTCTATGCAAGAAGTCAAGAAAAAAGAGGCTGCATCCTGTCAACCTACATTTCTCCCCATAAGCAAAAGTGAGAGCTGATGTGCCTTTCACCAACAGGAACTGTTGCATTACACCTTAGGGATTCATTTGCCATTACTCATCTGGTACATATCAAATCTGATGCTCTCTGCCAATATACTAATATTCTCATTAGAGTGCTTTGAACAAATAAGACAAGAAATTAACTGTAAAAAAGCTAAGGAGAATAATTTATACAAATCTATATTTTTTTTCTGTTCTCCAGAGAATTTTTAGACTAGTTTTACTTTTTGCTGTATATACCCCTTGGCCAAGGCCCATGTACAACAGCATTGGGAAAATATGTTCTCTTTCATGTTGGCTGAAAAGTGAAAACTCTTATTTATATGGCAAATGGATTCCCATTTTGCTTCCAGCAAACAAATTTCTTTTCTAATAGAAATAAGCAAAAATTTGTTTGTATTTTGAATACATTCGAAAGAGTCCATTATACGTATGTTTTTAGACAAAAGTTAATGGAAGTAAAATGCACTTGCTCTTTCTATCTGTAGAAGGTTTCATGGTTCTAAGCCTAGGGTGGACTGTCTGAAATCTTTTCGAGTTCACTTCCATGAGCTAAATTTTCATATTTCTCAAAGCCTTGTGCTCAATAACAGAAGTGAAGTTTTGCAGTAGATCTTCATATCCCATGAAAACAGTTCCAAGTACTTTAGATGCAAGCAGCGAGAGATTGAGTTGCAAATCAGTGTTCCAAGCCTCAGAACACATCAGTGGATACTTGTAGATGGAGAGAATGAATTGGACCCTCCCACCTACCTTCTAGACCTGCCCATGTGAGACCCCAGCCCCCGGAGGGTGACCAGTCGGAGTACTGGGTGGTGCTCTTGGCTGTTAGGATCACTTAAATTAGCAATGACTTAAAACCAAAAATGACTTAAAATAAAAAAAAAATAACCCTTTATTTTAATCAGGCCCTGCATCTTTGCACCATCTGTCTGTAAAGGTAATGGATGTCCAGGAAGACTATGAAGAGCCTGTGGCAATACTTCACATTGTTAGTAATGTGACTAGTCCATATACCACCTCTCTCCTCAAGTCAGCAACAATAACACCCATTTCTTGCTATGCCTGCAAGTGTCAAGTATTTCCACTGTATCTGGAGAGACCATCCTCAGCTGCTGCTTGGAATCAGTGCTACACAAAGAACTTTCCATATTTTTTTGCATTAACTGAGCTAAAGCAGGGCACCATCATATAAATACACATAANTGTTGAGTGTAACGTCTTGATTATGAATAATTTTTCACTGTTCTTGTTTCATAGTCTTCCTTTAAATGTCTGTCACATTACCCATGCGTAAGCATTTTGACCACGAAGTTTTCTTTCAAGATCAGCGCCAACTAGAAAACACTAGAGATGCCACTGGCCAAGCTCCTGTTATTGCTAGATTTTCTCCTCTTTCTGTAGTTTTACCTGGTTTCTAGAAGGAACACTACCCTGTTTGTCTTGTGCCACAAATATTTGTGGCACCCTCCTGGCAGATAGAGATAATTCCTGCCCCGAGGAGCACTTGACTGCAGTTACAAGAAGAGAAGAGAAGAGAAGAGAAAAGAAAAAAGAAAAGAAAAGAAAACTGAAAAGCACACTCAAAAAACCCAACAAACCAGCTAAATAAAAGAACCACAAACCAGCTCGTGTGTTGAAAGCATTTTTACTGTAGTCCTGGGACATACACAATTTACTTGAAGTTTATACTAAAAAATAAAGAGAAAAAATACAGTCCTTTCTGCCTTTAAAAGCAATTCTCCATCCAAAATAAAACCCCAAAAAGAAAATAAGTAAATGCTTCCTGAGGGTATGAGCTATTTGAATGTCAGGTCATCCTGACTTCTTAAAGTAAGGTTCTGCAGAGCACTGAGAATTATTGCATTTCTGTTTCGCTCAAAGGCAAAGCCAAGCACAGTGATGGCAATTCTCCAGCCTTCAGTTTTAAACAGCTTTGGTAGCCTTGAGTTCTGGTTATGATCTAGCATATGTAGCTGTCACATTTTTGCTTCCACCACCCTACAGACAGCACTTTATCTAAAGGTTTGGTTGCACCCTAATGCAGCCTAAATGAAAATTTAATTTCCAAATTCTGCCACTGTCGATTGCTGCATCTCAATTACTTATGTTCCAGATAAATCTCTAAATTTACTGGCTTGAAACATGGAGGATAAACTTAAACAGACATATATTTATTTTTTTGGTTCCAAATCAGGGCTTTTCTTTATATATACACCACAGTATGAGTATTTTGCTAAGTATCATATACCACCAGAGCAGTGTTGTTTGCAGGCTCTCCCACCCTGCGTGCACACACCAGGAGATCAAGCCCTGCCTTGGTACAGGAGCAACTGCTGTGACAGTGTGTGAAAATGCTCTGGCTTCACCTTAGGAGTGAATACACCCTTCAATGAGCTACTCAAGGTGCATTTTCCTTGGTGGCCAAACCGCTGAGCAAACTGTGCTGTAACAAACAGGACACTAATAGGTCTTACTTTGGGTTTCCAGCAGAAAATCCTCCTTTTGCACAATGGAGCACAGAACAGCAAAACAGCAAGACTAAACTAAGGAAAAGCAAACAATGTTTATCAGACTGTCTGCAAGTCAGACCACCAGTTATGTACTTCTTTGCATTACAGTCATGCTGTAAGAGTCTATCGTGACAACACACTCGTGAAGAGGTTTCATCAACAAATGAACCCTCCTTCAAAGACCCTGTTGGCTGGGATTCAGGTGTTGCATAAGGGAGGAGAGCAATAAAATAATCAAGGCTTTTAAATGCATATTTTTATGAATATTTACAGTGTCCGCAAAGCCAGACAAGTATCTTTCTTTCAGGTAATGTACAGTATCAATTAATTTCCTCTCCTTCCCAATGAATTCAGCATCAATGACTTAAGCTGATTCCATCTTTCTAGAAGGAAATATCCTATTTTCTGTGTCTTGACAAAGAATTAACAGCAGACAAGAACTTTAGGACATGCTTTGTTCTATGTCTGAAATCAGTTTCCCCAGTGTGTTTTGTTTGCCTTATACTCTTCAAAAGAGAAAGCAGAGAAATACCTTGTAGTAAATCTTCACACACGCACATACAGTGCAACTCTAGCTCTGTATGTAAACAAATGTGAATTTCTACTATATGCACATGTGATTTCAGCTCTTAATTACAGTAACTAAATGCAAGTCGAGAAATAGAGAGACACTCGAGAACAGCTTTTAAATTACTCACTGCAGTTAAAGCCCAAGTCAAGAAAGCACATAACTGTCAGAACTCCCACATGCAGACTCTTAAAACATAGTTACAAATATTAGGTAACAAGCATCCTTCAACAATTCTGGGTAAGAGGAAATTTTGGATTTTTTTGGTATGTCTGTTATGTAGTGGTTTCACCTCATGTTTCTATCAAGTGGTCTAGTATGACAGATCCAAAATCAGAAAAATATATCCTAAGAAAAAAAAAAGGAAAAGAAAAAAAAATCAAACAAGGAAAAGCCCACTTATTCCCCAACACATTCACACATACAAGTGCATTTCCCAGTCTCATAGGCTTTCCTCAAAAACCACTCCTCCACCTTCCTCCCCACCTTGAACTCATAACCTCCCAAATTAGCTGAGTGGGGTACAGTGTAGATCCACTCCCAATCCTGAAAATATATAGAACAAAAGTGAAATTTATGGCTGCTCCAGCCTGCACCTCTTCTTGCCCAGTTCTTCACTCACCCCTTGTCCTTGAGCTCTATGGAGTGGAAATTGTGTTAGTCCCCACTCGTATTAGATCACTCACCCAGGTGTCCTGCTCATGATCCTGTCTTTGGCAGGCCTGTGATTAATGAGGTTGTTTTCCCACAAAGTACTGTGATACACATAGTAGACATACAGTCCTTTCAGATTTAAGAAAGACAAAGATTCCTCTGAGCTGCCTGTAATATCAAATCAACTCAGTGCTGAAGGGATGCTATCTGAAGAAATAAAGTATAGGGCTCAATGTAATTTAAACAGCTGTTTAATCTGACACTTGGCAGCAAATACTTGATTCATTCAGTCCAAGTAATTTGTTTTTGCCTTCTGCAGCACTATCCACAAGTTGACCCAATCAATTACTTGGAACCAAAACCACCAAAGCCACTACAACCTATCATTTCCCAAAGGAAACTCCTTGACAGCTCTAACAGGGCACTTTGTTTCCTCCCCACGTACACCTTCGTATGTACTGAGCATCTCTGACACTCACTACAGCTCTCATTTTAACTCTGACTTATTGCCTTCAGAATTTTATCCACTTCAACCTCCTGTCTCAGATATCTTCTGATCGAGGTCATTGGCATTTTGGTTTTGACAATCTACCAACTGTTCTTGCAATGTCAAAGTTCCCCAAGCTGAAGAAAATAACATGTCTGTTGCTTTCAATAGCTGACTTTTTATCAGCTGGAATGCTGGAGGAACCCTGACCCAAGGATCTTCCACCATGTTTCCTTCTTTGACCAGAAATCTCCCTCAAAGCAATAGCCATTTCTTCCAAACCCCCACCTTTCTATGAACAAAAGTTTTTCCAATATTACTTCCTCTTAAATATAGCACAGTAAATGGTGATGGCTACTACACTGCAAGTGATAATGACCATTTCCCTTGTCAGAAAAAAAAATCTGTAAAGTAACACTGGCAAGGCTCCAAGATCCACTCCCTTTATCCATATGCTAATAAACCCTGTCAGATGGTGTCATGACCACAAAAGCAGTTTCAAGACATGGAAATTGAGTATAGCTTCCTTATAGCATTCTTTCTTAATTAATTTATTTTAAGCTGCACATATTTGTGATAAAACAGTATGTTTCTCAGCAAATCTTAATTTACAGTCTAGCTCAGAAAAAGTGGCATTTTGAGGTCCTTTACTCCATGCAAAGGCAACGGATGAGAGTTTTTCCATGAGCATCAAACAGCTCCATGTTTGGGACTGGTCCTGTTCATCCCTCCTTCAGTTTATTCTATAATTCCCTAAGTATTTGCAACAAATTGTTCATCTTTATCTTCCATGTCATTACACTGATTCCACAGAACTTAGCAGCCTGTTTGAAAACACTCAAGAAAGATAATTAACTTTCTAAATAGATATATATGTGGGTGTGTACATATGTGTGTAAATAAATACATATATATGTATATATATATATAAATTTTTTTAAACAGGCCCCACTTCCAATTGCAGTTAGGAGAACCAGTAGGAACCTCAGCTATCCTAGCACAGGAGCACTCATTCCAGCATTCAGAACTGCTCCTTCTAATCATCCATAGGGGATCACCATTGCAAGTTGTCATTATGATTCCATTAAGACATAAATGCCGGCCTTGGAAAGCCTTTCTGAACTTCCAACTGCCACACAGGGTTTGAAGCAGACACCCAGTTCCATTTCACATAGGTGAAATGGAACTCATCTTTTATATCCCACTCTACCAGTGAAGCAAATACAACAAAAGTGTTCATCACACAAGGGACTTTCAAATCCCTACAAGTCCAAAGACAGCTATCAATTTCTTTTACCACCATGGTACTGCTTCCTACACTTCTTGCCCTATCATTTAAAATACTTGCCTCCATCCCTTAATCAAACATCAGAACATTTTCCACTTGCAAAGCTGTTTATTCTGTAAGGATCTATTCATCTGCCTTCCTCCACCCAGTTATTCTCAGTGACTGCTGGTTTAATGATTGTGCCTTCATTCTGTTTTAGGAGAGAGTATCAACTTCCCTCTCCCTCTTCCTCTTAACAAAAGAACAACAAAAGTCCAAGACACTATGCAAAAATTTAGTCACTAATTTCCAGTACTAGGTCTTATGTTCAAATGAATGTGAATTGAGCAGTTAGCTGGTCTAATTAAACTCACTTTGGTCTGTTTAAATGCAATTATATTGCACAGTTGCTTTGTGTTCTCTGTTAATCTCTGTTTTCCATCCTGCATCTCTACTCAGTGTGATGGGAATTTCACTCCACTGACTTCCATTAGGAGCAGCTTTCTTTTCCCCCTCTAGGCTTAATCCTATTTACTGACCTTTCAAATTTGACTATATTCAACTGCAATCACCTTTCTTGCTTATCCCCAAGTAATACCAACTTCTCATCATTTGCCCATTGCAGCATTTTCAACTGCAGCACTTGTGATGTGATAGGACATCTGAAGCTCCCTTCTTTATCAGCTAGTTATCACACCCTGAGGAAAACAAGCAAACAAAGAGGGTCAGGAAATTACCATCACACTTCAGCTGGCTCTCACTGGGCACAGAAGCTGTCCAGTGGCTTCTCTCTTCAGAGAGAACTGAGCACGAGAATCAGCACAGTGAGCAGCCACACCACCTTTCAGGTTAAAACAACCTCATGACATTAACATTTGTGACTGCTGAGGGTCCATCCAGGAGCCCTGTTAAGGACCTTTTGGTCTTGGTATTAGGAACAATTAAGTAGATAGAGAATCTTAAAGCAGCACTGAAATTCTGTGAAATGAGCATTTAATAGCCACAGTTACAAGGTCTTAGAAAAGTTAATAATGAATACTGGGCTTGATCCTATATTTAATATAAGTCACTCTAGTCTGGATAAAATTAATAGGGTTATGAACAAAGCCACTGAGTGGCCACAATGAGGGTGTCCTCACTTGACACAAAACCAGATTTCTGTTTTTTACCATTGTTAAGGCACTGTCAACTTTAATGGAAGTAACTCGGTCCCTTTGTCTTTTGAAAACCCAGCAAACCCATCTGAAAGTAATTTGGTTACAAGCTGCAGAAGGGACTCTAGATCAGCTGGGGATGGTCAGCACAGGCTAGCACAAAAGGCAACTCAGACAGGTTGGAGGAGCATGAAGCCAAAGCCTTGCTGTTTGGTCTGCTCTGCATAGCTGGAAGAAGGAGCAGAGAAGGCAAGCCAACTGCAGTAACTCAGCTGTGTGAGGTCTCCTGACTGTATTACAGATTTGGCTCTTGACTAACAAGTGGTCCTGCAGGATAGAGAACTGTGTCAGAGAATTAGGTAAATATAATCCCGAAGAACTTGTTAGCCAGTTCCAGACACCTTTCAGATGCAGCATCGTATCAACAGAGTGATTTGTGATCAGTTTCTTGCTTTGGATGGGCAAGTCTAGTAAATTAATAATGTGTCTACTGTATATAGGCATAGGGTTCTTTAAAGCTCTAAGATTAATGGAGAAATCTGAAATCTCTGTGATTGGAAAGAAAATTGGATACAATTGTTTAAATTCAATTTCTGTTCATATTATTCCTCATTCCTTATCTTCTCACTTAATTTTTCACATTGAAGATAAGAAAGATTTTAGTACTAACTCCCTAAATATTCTTCCTTGTGTTCTCTAGGAAGCAAAAGACATGTAAGTCTGCAAAAAGAACAAATATGATGATGGCAAGATAAAGCAATTGAAATATGTAAATTTGTTACCTGAGCCAACTCAGGGTTATTACCTTCCCATCAGATGTTCAAATGAAAAAGGATGCATTTAAACTATTTTCCTGCTGGCACCATAAGAGCTCTGAGGTAAGAGAGGCATTTGAGGTGTAAAGAATATTTGCACACTTGTCTATTTTCAACATATATATGTATATGAGGCATTGTGGTTCTTCTGAGCAGAGGTTTGGAAGCCAGAGTATTACACTTAATTTTTTCCCAGTTACTTCTGCTGTGGTCTCATGCTAATTTGGACCTTAGTTTTCTCAAATACCCTGTGAATTCTAAAATCATCACTTTGTACCCACTGATGCTGAGGGGTCAGCTGGAGTTTGGAGCAGACACTATCCATCCCTTGCCTCTCAGAAGTAAGAAAAAGAAATTATCTTTGCGACAAACAATTAAGCTCAGCTTATTCTTACTGCTGAATCTGGATGAAGATATCTTGTTTGTAGCACTAGAACACTTTCTGTACTTTACATTTAAGCTATGGTTAAGTTAAAAGTACTAGTACTGCTCCTGGAAACATTTTCCCTATATCAAAGTGAGTGCTGTAAACACTAACTAGAATTCATGGTCTTCTTGATTTCACAAGTCTTGTCTACAGTAAAAACTCCTTCTCAGGAAGGACTACAAGAGCATCCAAATACTGATGCTTGGGAAACACAGGTGCACGTTTTTTAGTTTGAGTGCAATAATTATGCCTTGGAAGCCTGCTCATTTTCTAGGGCTTTCCTTTAGAAGCAAGATCTTCTAGAAAATGCTCTTGTATCCTTTAAGAGTATCAATTTAAGAGTGAAAGTGCCTCAGTTGTATTTTGTCAGGAGTCTCTAGACTGGGAGTGTATGAAAACATGCAGAGAAAGCCTACCTAGCCAGGTAAGGCTCTGCAATAACACCCTCCTTGACAGTTTTACCACTTCTTATTTTACAATTTCAACAGGGCTTTGATGGGAGAAAGTAATTCTGTTTTTCAGGCTGGGCCACTTTTGCCTCTGCAAATGGCTGATGGGTTTTTGGGGTCAGCAACCTCTGCAAGCTCTCAGATGTGTTCTCTGGGAGACAATGTCTGACAGTGAGCAGGACATTTAGCTTCAGTGTGTACATTTTGCTCATGTTGACAATCTCAGTTGTCTCTCCCTGAGCACATTCCAGCAATGTTCTCTTTACTCCAGAACAGCTCCAGATCAAATACTTGCCAGCTGAAACCAAGTACGTGGATCATCATTCTCGTGCCATGGGAAGACTCCTCACCAACAATAAATCTCAGGTTTGGTGCTTCTACAGAGTATACCCAAAATACCTCTGTCCATTACTTCAAAGTTGTTTTAGATTGTCTTAAATTAATCTTTCTTCTCACTTTTTATGCCTTTTGAATAAATTGCCTAGATTTTTTTTTTATTTGGCTGCTGTATAGCTAAATAGTCCAGTTAGTTTTTCTTCCAGATTACTAAGTCTCTCCATACCCCAGATCTTTTTACCAGGACTCCCTATAACTTTATTCACAGACCCAAGCACGCTTGTCACAGTGCAGTGAGCCATCATTCCTCTCTGACCTGACGTACTGGCAGGTGGGGGGAAGAAATCAAATGAAAACTCCTATGAAGAAGATGTACACCAGATGTTCTAGTCATACATGGGGCCAATTAATTATAAAAAAAATCAGCAGATTTCCCTTTTCCTTTCTGTTTTAATTCTAGTCCCTATTATTTAGCACAAACAACTCAAATTTTGAGGCTTGTTTCTTTGCCTTACATCTCCTTTCACTGCTCTCATTCATGTATGCCTTGAAAAGTAAGGCAGTAGCACAAAAGGAGGGTGCAAGACAAATAAAGGTAATGAAAATTGCTGTTCTAACTCTACATCTGCTAATGAGCAATTCTGTGTTCTCCATTCATTATCTTCCACAAGTTTCTAGGAGCTGAGATCCTGCTTTTCCAATGCATATTCAGAAACAGGCTGCCTTGAAAACCAGCCCATTTCTTTGAAACAGTATTTAGAGAGGAAGAGAAACATCTAAATTATCTGATCAGAATTGCAATGGCAGTAAAATATGCAACTTTTCAGCTCTGATTTCAGAAGGTACAGAGTGTTTTCAGCCCCCGTGTTGCTTGGCTCCTGCCCAGCATCAGCCAGCTCAGACTTTTTAAGCAAAATCTTGTACAATCTCCCCGGAAGAGAATAGGGTCTCTTCTTTTGATATCCAGGACTTCAGATTTTCATCTATTTCTTTTGCTGAAATACAGTGGATTAGTTCTGTGGGAAAAGTCCCTAGCTTGGAAAAACAAAACACAATTCTACAAGTCCTGAAACTACTGTCCTAGCAGTGGGAAACAGAAAGGACATTTCCTCTTCCTGCTTTTGCTAGTAACTATGTCCTTGAGATTCTTTTTGAAACTTAAGGTGCCCCCTTTGCAGCATCTAGCCTGAAGCTCACGTAGACATGGAAATGAGAAATAACAGGCTACACTATTAAAAAACTTTCAGCTATTGTAGCTCATATTGACCTCTCAAAAGCATGTTGCTCATTCCCTTGGTTTACTTCTCCCAGAAGCTTCTAACAATATTATGATGGCATTAGGAATCTGGTTTATATGCTGTCTCTCAGCTCTTACATATCCCATCTACACAATTTCACTGCCTACAAAGCAATACACAGACTCAAGAATTCACAGTCTGTCTCTTATTCTTTTTAACTACATTTTCCTCTTTTTTTTTTCTCTTTTTTGTGTGAGCAGAGGGGGAGGTGTTTTTTGTTTGGTTGTGCCTTTTTTTTTTTCCTAGTTTGCACAGATTGTTGTCTCTACAACAACAACCATCTTGGATTCCAGGCAGCTCAGCAAACTAATGAAGAAAAGAAGCCTAAGTAAGAAAACGTGTGGTTCACCAATATGACCGCAAACAAATCCAGTGTGAGAGGGAAAAAAGTAATAAAACTCAACTGACCTATTTATGCACCCTAAACTGAGTAGGGGATTCCACTTCCCCCTCCCTGAGGGCTCTGTGTGACTCATCCTGAGCAACCTACCATGAAGTAGGCTGACATTTTATATCATTTTAGGTTAACTTTTTTTCCAGTTCAAAAATTTCTCTGTTGCTTTGCATGACTATAAGGAGAGCTTTGCACTTCCTTGGCATGCTGAGCTCTTTTTGCCTTGGCATCCTGATCTTCAAAGCTACTGTGGTACTTATTCACTTTACCAAGATTTATTTGAAAGAGCTACTGCACTAGATACATAATACCAAGAAATTAATTCATTTGACTTAGAAACGTCAGCTTATGGTAGCCTGTTCTGACTGTTGCATAAGGCAGTGAGAAGAGGAAAGACATCCAAAATGAAGGCAGAGTCAATTCCAGTGTAAAACAGGCCTCTTCCCTCCACAGAGGCCATGTATCTGTGGTGGCTTGTCCTCACACAAAAATGGTGCTGTCAAATACAACTGTCACAGATCTGGATTAAAACAAATAGTTACATCTTTTCTATTTGTCTCCAGGTGTTTCACTTCTGAGGTTTAAATCATAAAATCTGACCTAGATATGATTTATCTCCAGGGGCGTTAAAAACTTTTTTTCCTTAAGAAATTTCAAGTTTGTTTCCTCTTATTTCCAGGACCCGAGGCTTTCAGGCAAACACTAGTAATCACGAAAACAGGGCAAGCATTGTCAACACCACAAGACTTATAAGTTTCACATTTCTGCCTCTATTCCAGATTAATTACATCCTCATACCACCTTGTAAAACTGCTCTGTATTCTTCCACTCTTAAAATGTGCCAAGAAAATAGAAAAAGCTAATTTGCCTTCACTAAACCTGCTTTTATACAAGTGTTTGTACTAAGTGCAAGCAACAGGCCTTTTGCAAAAGTAAAAGAGTGAAGAAATACCTGAGGTCCTTTGGGTTGGAGAGACTGAGTGTGCCGAGTGCTGTGGCCCTCGCCTGTCCTTCAGGAGCAAGACACTGCCACAGTTACATTGTAAGGGTAAGTGCCTGAATTAATTGAAGGTTGTTGATCTCTATCCCACGGGGGCCAGAAAAAAGAATTTGCAAGAAGGAAGATAGCACTACCTACTGCTAAACAGGACTCAGGTCTGCTCTCAGTTGGAAAGAGACTTCAGACTGATGACAGAATCTTGTCAAGAAAAACTTGATGACGGGTGTCACAAGACTGAAAAGAGGAAGACCTAGGTTTTATGCTTATACTAGAAAAATTCTTCTTTTAAATCTACTATCAGGTAGGTTTTTAACTGGATAATATTTTGAAAATGTTGATAAATTTTTAGCTTCTGTAAGACACTTGCCTCCAGACTCAATTGGAAAATAGACATAATCTGAAAGTGTCACTAAAAGTGCTGCTTTACTGTTTTTATATCTTTGGAGAAGTTTAAAACAGGTTTGTTTTCTTTTCTCCTGGCTGAAACAGAACATGTGGAAGGCAGTGGGAATCTAGAGTACTAATAAAATACAAATACACATTTATACAAAGTAACTACGTCCCACTTTTCACTCACTTCCTGATACAGATCCCCCTCAGCTGGTTCCCCCCGACCTTCCCTCAGCAGCTAACCCAGGCAAAAGAGGGACCTCAAGCATCTGGCTTTCATTTGCCAGGCGTGCAATTCCACCTCCCCCAGAGACAGCACCTGCAGTAGAGAGGTACATCCACAGTACTCAGCAAACGCAGCAAGGAGAGCCCTGTGGGGAAAGGCAAAACAAACAAGAACACCCACTGAAGCTGCAAAGTTTAAAAGGAAATGCTATTGAGAAACTGATCTTCTATGAACTACCACTCATGAGTTAAAAACTGCCTGCCCTGCAAAGTACTAAAAACTAAGTGTAAACAGGGAGAAAACCAGAGCAGTGAAAACTGCGGCCAGAGAGCCCTCATGAATTTAAATGCAGCTCTTCCTTCCCCTTGGCTTGCTGAGCAGTTTCTTCGAGGTCTTGCCCGAAGAAGAGGCATCAGTCATTTAGGAAACCAGGCCAAGGAACTGAGGCAGCTGTTCACAGCCCCAGACATCACCCTGAGCTGGCACTGGCATTGCCTTTGTGTGGCCTCAGCACAGTTACCACTGTTCCAAAAAAGGTGCTCACTTCCAGATGCTGCTACTTTATCACAAGTCTCACTTTTGATAAGTGAGCATTAACTTATATTAAACTGTGTCCTAAACTCATGCTTTTATTATAGCAACCACTATTCCATGCATTAGAAATCCAAGACAAGCTTTAGTGCCTGCCTGTAGGCTAGTACATTTCATTGCTTTACATTGACAATATGTCCCTGAGGAATATTTACATTAGTATTTTTAATGATATCCAGTTGTATGACCAAATATGCACTTCCAACTGCGAGTCAGTGCTAAGCACAAAAACACTGTTTCAGCCTCAAAGGTGGTAATTAAGTCCCTTTATAAAATCCACCTTTTGTTTATCCTATGATACACAAGTAATAATTTCTGAGATAATTGTTTTGGTATTACTGAGTACCTCAGAGTTTCAGTCTGAGAAAAAACAGCTGTGGGACAGAATTTACTGCTTTGGCCTGTTACACTTTGTAACTACTTGCATGGAGGTCGAATGGAAGAGACAAAACAATGAAAAACAAGTCCTTGATATGTTTGAATAGCGGAGAACACAAGCAATTAGCATAGGCACTATTGTAGATTTCATTTGAGATTAGATTTTGATGAAGAACACATATCAGCCTGCATTACAGGGAGATGACCACCCTTTGGCTTCCCTTAATCTCTTGTATTTTCTTCAGTGCAACAGCTTCATACCACCCCAGGTTTTCCCACTTGAGAAACTGTCAGGTGCAGCTGGCTCCTCAGCTGTTGACATGTATGGTGCAAATTGTAAATGAGGCCCAGGTTTAAAACACCATATCTTAAAGAAAAACAAAAGGAGATGCAAGAACTTAATGGACTTCTAATAATCAGCTGCCTTTTGTGATGAGAGAAGCAAGCCATAAAAGGCCCCTTTCCTACCAACTTTTTTTCAGACCTTTGATGAGCTTAAAAATATTTTAATAGAGCTCTCTAAGCAGAGACATCATTGCTTTGCTAGTATTCAGTTCCTCAACTGCAACCAGGAAGAGCCCTAGCACTTCTGCCAAGAACATCCAACAAAACCTGGGCTAAAATATGTTGGACTCGATACCAGAGGTCCTTTTCAACCTAATTGATTCAGTGATCTTGGGAAAATTGTCCAAAATGTCTATCCACCATGTAGAGGCCACTTATTCTGGTTCCACACCTGAAAGGATGATCCTTTTAGTGATAATGTTTTTACAACTGCCACACTTGGAACTGTGTCATTACCTGTTTTCTGTTTGATATGCTCATCAGTGGTGATAGATAATTCTTGCCTTCCTCTGTCTTTAAAACTGGAGGAACAAAAGTTAAAATAACAGCTGATCACAATTAATTAACCAATAGTCAATCCAATTATTAATCCAATTTTTTTGTTTAACCCCTGGAGTTGCTATGAGCTGCAGCAGGTCCTGCTGTGACTGACAAGGAACTTTTTAGCCCCACAGGATGGGCAGGACAAAGCTGATGCACATGTTCCTCACTCAAACTAATCTACTTCTTCTCAATCAGAAACTTCAGATGAAAAAAATACCAGATTTTTCTTCTCCTTAACCCATCTGTGGGTAAATAAAATGTGTTTTGATTCACTGTTGAATTCCCTTTGCAATGGTACCATTTTAAAATAGAAGCCAGAAAGAATAATATCTATTTGTCTATATACAAAACAAAATTTAAAAATATTCCCAGCACAAGAAGATCTAATTAATTAAACACAAGAAATTAAAACAAAAAAGGGTAATAGCATTCTTACTAGCACTTGCTTTCACTTTGAAATTTGCAAACTCATGGTGAAGGATGTTTGAGTAACTGCCCCTGCCAAAGGGCAAGGAGAAGTTCTGACTGCTACTCCCTGTCTCGGAGAGAAAAAAGTGTTGTGGTTCTTTGCTCATGCAGAGGCTGCTTAGAAAGCCACTCCCTCACATTCAGGACTTGAACTTTTTAGTGACCCTTTCGTGCTTGAAGGGGCAAGGATACCAGTTCCTGTTGCCTGCAAACCTCAACTTTCCATTATCTCAGAACATCAGTACTGAATTACTGTTTGGAGGTAGCGAAAACATTTATACATATACACAAGTTGCACTAATGCTCTCTTTGGATTTCAAAAGGAGGTTATGTCATCTGTATAAACATGAGCAATATAAACAAAACCAAAAGAAATCCCTCTCAGTCCTTCTCACTCAAACATTCATCTTCACCCACCTCTGACCCCCATGTCCAGAAAATTACAAGGAAGCCACTGGATGACACTACTCTCAGAAAAAGCTGTGGCAAACGCCCCCACCTATTAGCTCAGATCTACTGAAACCACAGTGTTTAATGAAGTCACATGCAGGCAAACCGGGAGTTCAGATGCAGTTCCCACCTTAGCAGGACTCGGCAGTTCAGCAGCAGCGCTTTTTAAATCCGTATAAGCATCTTTGCTGGCTGAGAGCTGGGTTAGCAAATGCAGATTCAGCTTCAACTTCTGCAGCTGTGCTCTAAGACTTGTCACCAGAACAAGTTGTGGGCAGAAGTATCACTTTCCATGCAGACTCAGAGGCTGAAGTTTGCTCTGGTCTTAAAGACATTCAGGATGTTTTTCTAGATTTTGTGCATTAAGTCCAACTAGAAGAGGACAGGAATAAAATCAGATTAAGTGTAAAAGCAAAGTGATAGGTGACAAAGCAAGTGACAAAAGGATCAGAGCATGTATACATTTCTGGCTATAAAATCAGAAAGATGTAACCCATACCTAATGTATTTTTGCTTATAAAAATATGTATACAAACACATATACAGGTAGATGCAAATATATCTGCATATATATCTTGGTTTTTAGTACATTCAGAAGTACAAGCCCCAGTTAATCAAGAATTAGATATTTCAACAAGAATTCACACACAGTAGCAACATGGAGATTTAGAATATCAAATTTTCAGAGTAATGCCTGCTGTGTGAAAAAGTAGCCCTTGTAATTTGAGACTGTAACATGAGAGCCAGTACTTTTGTGAGATGAATAAATTCCATCCGGGTTTGCTCCAAAGTAGCGTTTACAAGTTGTCATGGTGTTGGTTTCTAATGCTGTTGTCTCAACCATCAGAAGAGCATTAAGACAAACTCCTGAGCTACCTGACAGCTCTGCAACAGAGCAGTCGGTAGCAGCAGTGGTTACAGGTGAGCCAAATGGTTTATTTCAATGTCTTGTAGGCAGCATTCATATAGCTTTTTGGAGGCCTGATCTACATTCGTTGTAATCTGTCCTTACATCCCTCCAAGATATTTGCAATAACTAAACTTGCTAACTGGAAGCAAGGGCAGAGTCTTCATGCTGCCCTGCACTCTTGCATTGAGGTAGCCAAGGGGATGGCAAATGCTGTTGGATAATTCATGCTGCAGTGTGGAGAGTGAATTAAAATAAATTATCCATGTATGGTTTTTGTAGCCCTTCAACCAGACCAGTTCTCCAAAATATTTCAGTCAGACTTGCTGCAAACAGCTGTTCCTGAACAACAGAAGGCAGCACTGTCTGTTACAGGAACAGGAATAGGCATGAGGATGTTTGAAGGAGTTGATAAGCTGTAAGTGGCAGGATGTCAAACCTCGGCCTTGGGGCAGACATGTCCCAGCCAGACAGGTCCTGAGTCTTGTCATCATGAGGCTTGGATTAGGATTCAATTTCACAGAATTATAGAATATATTGGGATGAAAGTGACTTTTGAAGGACATCTAGTCCAACAAACCCACCCCTGCACTCCCCTGTGCTTCCTTCCTTGGTAAGGGATTTTGCTTTGAAATGGATTTTGTTCCTGAAACATGTGGGGCTTCAGGCATAAAACAATAACCTGAAAGATTCAAAATTTCATTACCTTCCTTAACGCATGGCTACAATTATGATAATAGAGGACAGGGCACTATAAATCTTGCATATTCCTTAATAAGCCAACAAAACAGATAGCATTTAAAAGAAGTTATTATACACTGGATAATTGAATCCATCTCCAAATACTATTTACTCTGTCACTGTTATTTCTCTGTCCTTATTTTACCTAATACCCTTTTCCTGAGCACATGCTCATGAAGTGAGAAGGATAGGTTTGCATACACAGCCAGAAGAAAAGTAGAGTTGATCTTGTTTTACCTTAATGTCTTACATTGTTTGGGGTTTGTTTAAACCCTTTTTTTATTAGTGGAAGAAATCTGTTCTACCAGTTTCTGCCTTCATCTTAGATGGAGATTGCTATCTTGCTATATGTCTACCCTCAGCACTATGATGGTCATTATAAATCATTCGGCCTCAGAAATGTGAACCAGTTTAGTACTGACGTCGACAGAAGACAACAGAACTTTTTTTTTTTGGAGGGGCTTGGTAGGTTTCAAGTATCCCACACATACTCTGCAATTTGTGTAAGAGTGGTTTGGTGCCCCAGATTGAAGTGATACAACTGCTCTTACATGTAAGAAGAACTGACTGCTTATAACCTTCAAATTCATCACAGCCTTGTCATGGAGAGTCTACAAACTATTGTGAAGTTCTAGAAGAGAAGGAGGAAGCCAAGATGACTAGTGTGTAAATTCAGTCTCACCTGGTGAACTACCATGTCCTGAAATAACATCTTCCCCCAAGATTCAAAAACCATCTGTGCAACATTGAGAAAGGCACATGTTCAGTCTCCTGAGATTGGTACAGGCAGAGCAAACAGCATGAGCATCATGTGCTGAATGGAAACACAAATCTGTTCAGCCCTATGTGTGTGCAGTTAAAAGTATGTTCTAGCAGTGCTTTCTTTCATACCTCAAATTGCTGGGGTGGTGGAGGAAGGATGCCAGCATCCTTCTGAAACACTGATATTTTGACCTGTATTTTATTTGTCCTTAAACAGATGTTACTTTTCAGGCATTATTTGTCTCCCACTGATTAGCATCCGAAAGTAAGAGGGTAAGTATGCCAGAACTGAAGTTTTTACTACAATCATCTTCATTTGAAATGCAGCCACCATTTTAATATCTCAGTCCATAGCAGATGTCTATCTGAAATATGGGTGTTTCAGACCAGTTGGCTGTAGCCTACAGCCAATGCATCCTTGTGAACTTGCTTTCTGTCCATTATTAATCATTCCCTCAAAGGTAATTGGGCAGGCAGTTGGCAGATCCTGCATATTCAGTAGATGTTTCTTTGCCATTGCCAAAAGGTGCAAGGCCGAGCCTGCAGCTTCTCTGTCGCAAGACTTTACATGTTCAGGAGACATGTCTAAACTACTTCACAGCTTTTCGTCAGTGTTAAATTCACGCTCTTTCTACAAACTCCAACATCATCCAGAATGTTACAACAGGGAGAAAAATACAAGAGGAAATACAAAGAGTAAGAGAATTAATGACTGTCTTGTAGGACCTACAGTAGATTCAGACAGGATGCAGATTACCAATGCAGTAAAAGGCCTTCTTTGTTGGGGTATTGTTGCTTTTGCCTGCAGAGCAGTTCTGTGGTCACAGGAAACAAGGGAGGAGTAAGGACATTTCTCCCACATTTGTGGGATGTCCGTGCACTTGAAAGCCTGCTGAAGCATGAGTTAGTCCTGCTGGGCACCCTCAGCTCAGTCTGGCCCGGAGATCATCAAAGACACAGCTCTTTCATGCCTAGCAGGAAGAGACAATCTCAGAGAGGATTTCTATAGTTTGTCATGGTTGCTAAAATGACCTGGCTATCCTAGAGCTCGAGTGAGTGCAGAGAGACGGTCATAATGGTGTTCAAATATAACTTCACCTAAGAAACAAGCTACTCTGCACTCTATTTTCAGAGCAATCTCCCCTGCTGTTTAGTTCCACCTTCTTACACAGTAGAAGCTACAGAAGCTATCAGTGACATATCCTGTATTACAAAATAGGTGCATGAAAATAACTGTTGTGGGGAAAAAACACAAAAGGTTAGAGATATCACAGCAGCAGGTGCAACTTGAGAAAATCCTACTATCCCCAATGATAAAACTAATTTCCTTTAATAGCAGTCTTCCAGCAACAATGCCACCTCCCAAAGCTGACTTTTACTTGGTTTAGTAGTTAATTTCTCCACAGTGATTACCACATCCTTAGAGAATACGAATGATTGATGGAAAAAAAGTAAGATCTCAAATTTTAATAGAAAGGGTTCCTTATTTATTAATATAGTGACAAAATAAATGACAAAAATACATCTGGGCAAATTACGTCAGTGTCAGAAATAATGGCAACACTTTAAAACATTACTTCTACAGGCTTTCCTTACCCCTACTAAAAAGCTGACAATCTGGTTAACATCTATGACTCATATCCAGGTCCTTTCCACAACTTACAGAAGGGCTTCCAGATGCCCCCATGTACACTATCATCTAAATATTTGTGTTTCCCTCAATAGCTGGTACAACAGGGTATATTTTATTTTTGCCTTACAGAGAAGGCATTGTGCAAGATGACAATATTTGTCTAGTTAAGGAGATGCTCATGTTTTAACAATACTGAAAGATACTTGAAAAAGAGTGTATTGCAGCCCTAGCAATTGTCAGACCACATCTCTCAGTCAGAGCTTCAACCCTGCTAGAACAGACAGGAGCTAAAGTGGGAAATGCAGTATCTCAGAATAAACTTATTTTCTACTTGAAAGAGGATGCTGAAGAATTCACTTACAATGTCATTTAGTCCCTGTATTTTAATACAACTACTGGAGTTTTTAATTTTTTAAAAATATTTTTAGCCATCTCAAAAAATAAAACAGTTTCCTCCCACTGCCCTTAATTCCAGCTCTATAAGCTAATAGAGGCATTGCAGTCTAAGATCACCTGAAAGTGTTTAAAAGATGGTTCTGATTTTAGGTCAAGTAGCCTACATTCTCTTTGTTGCAATTAAATAGGTAACTAATCAAATGTCTTTGAATTGCTATGTCAGGGGAGTGGAGGGGACCTCTAGAGACCACCTAGAAAATCCTCCTTCTTCACGGCCAGTCAGACATAGCTGTTCCTAAAAGGATGAAAGCTTCCTATGAAAAACATGTCAGTGTTTCCCTGTCTTTACTACTACTACAGAAAAATTTTTCTGACATTCAGCCTAGATGTTCCTTGCTGCAATTTACATCCATGATTTATTGATAGCCTAAAATTGGGAGAATCTCCTGTGTCTTTTTGCAGCACCATTTACTCACTGGAGATGTCAGACTTCTCTTCCTAAAACTGAAGAACTCAAATTCCTTCAGTTTTTCTGTATAGGCAGTGTTTTTCAGATCTCTGATTTTTGGCCTTTGATCAGACCACCCAAACTTGATACTACTCTGCTTCAAGCTTTACCACTGCCTCAACAATGAATGATTCTTCTGTACATGTCTTGCTAGATATGGTTTCCTTAATAAATCCCAGTATAGTCACATATTTTCAAACAATATGATTGTCTTATGTTTCTCTTGTAAACCCCTATACTCTCTGCCTTCTATTTCATCTCATGAAACTGCTGGTTAGATGGGAATAATTGGGCAAGCAGCTTTAGATTCCTTTTCTTTACCTAGCTGAAGTGAGGTGGTCTGCAATTCAGTTTTAATAAAGTGTCTTTCTGTCAGTGTGCTGAGGGGTCTTTCCCTGTTCAGCCTTGTCTTTTTTTCCTTTTTTATATATGTGTACACATATATGGTGCCTTTTGTAGCAGGATCCCCTGCCTAACTGGAGGTAGAAGAGCTGGAACTAAACAATATTTGCAGAAGTTACCAGTGCTGGATGAAGGGGTGTCACACTGCTTTAGTACTGAAGAATGCTGAGACCAGTCTGACTCCTCAATCTGAGAGTTAAACGCTCTGAGGAAGAAAAAACATTTCCTGACAGAAACTGGCACCAGTGAGCACGTGGCAGAGAAAGCTCCTGATAAAGCAACCAACAAGTTGTAATGCTGATAACTTATCTAAAGCTGCTGAGCTGACACAGCTGGCCTAGAGACATATGACTGACAATCACTTCATACTAAGAAACCCCTGTCCCACTTTTTAACCATAGGGTCTTCTAACATATCACCTCTTGGAGTGTGTGTGGAAATCCCTCCCTGGAGTGGAGATCCCTTTCCAGATTACTCCTTGACGTTGGGAAAAAGACATTTGCTCATGGTCACGGGTATGGTATGTAACATAAATCCCTACTTCGTAATTATTTTGCTGACTTTGATATCATGGCTTGGATATTGCTTCAATAAATAGTGCACTGTATTAACAGCTATAGCTATCTATACTGTGTAGTAAATAATACTGTTTAATATATCTTAGTCTAATCATTATCATCATCCATTTAAATAAATAATTAATTTTATTCACATAATTATATATATGATTTGCCATCCTTAATCCAATGTGACAAAGTCATGTAAATGCTCAATTACACCTATATAGTCCTTCAGACATAAACTGTTGACTAAGTCTGCAGCTAAGATTGGATCATTGGAATTACCCTGATTTAGACTCACAAAGAAAAAGATGTAACTCAGCCAGTACTTCCCAGATACAGTATAAAAAGTTTTGATTTTTTTCCTCCCTTTGTAAAATTGCACATCCACACACAATTCGTGCACAAGCAAATCCCACAGTCATCAACAAAACCCAGTATTCTCACTATTTTCAGTAAAACTTGTTTGGCTGGGTCAGAGGAGGCTACTGTGGAAATCATTAAGAAACTTTTATTTGACAGAATTATCCAAAGGCTAAAACATGGAAACAAGAAACAGATGGGAACCTAAAGTTAATGGAAATCATTTGGGAAACTAAATTCTCTGAGCAAAGGCTGAACTGGAGATGGCATCATGCAGGGCTGAAGAGAAATTAAACTTTGGAGAGAAGGTTGGAGAAGAACTGCAACTCTGGTAAATCCAGACTAATACAGAGAAACTGCAATATTTAGTGATGAAAAATCAAGGGAGATATGATATGCCAGTATTTTATAACACCTCTACGCTTGTGAAGAATCAACTAAAGTTTCTTTAGACATGGACAGACAGACACACAGACAGAGGCACCCTGGATATTCTAGTATTTGGCATGAGGCACTCAAGTTACTTTTAAAAAGCAAAAAGCACAAGGGAAACATTACAGACACTTCCCCGTAGACAAAAGATTTTTAAGGTCTCCACACTTGGACTGAGAAGATCTGAGACATTTTCCTGGATCATCTATAGATTTGTGGAGTGGGTTATTAAAGATCTCAAATATCATAGAATTAGGGTGATAGTGCTGCATTTGTATAAAGGCCATGAAATCTAAAGGGCAGAAATGTGGGGGTTTTGTTTATGTTTCTGTTAAGGAAAATCCCATCCTCCCCTGAGGCACCATGTATCTTCCACTCACTGCTGTAGCAGCAGTTGGGTGTAATGTTCCCGTATCTGCTTGCCAGAGCTGAAGTTCCCTCACTATCAGAGGAAAGGAAGGAATAGTCCCTTTCCCTGCCCTTCCACAGCCAGAAAGCAAAACATGGAAGGTGTTTATATATATCAGCACCCAGCAGGACAGACCAGACAGACTGCAGCCAGCATATTTATTCCTTCTAAGGGTACCTCTCATACCACAGTCAAAAGGCTCCTCATATTCTGACCTCTGTTAAAATCTAAGAACAAGCAACAGTAAAACAACTCAAGCAGCTTTTGTTCCAAAGAGACTTGTAAAGGGAAAATGTAAAGAGACAAACTAATCTTCTCATCTTTATGCTTCAAACTATCCTTTCTACAGTTTAGTTGTCATTTGTCCCAAAGAGACTTGTAAAGGGAAAATGTAAAGAGACAAACTAATCTTCTCATCTTTATGCTTCAAACTATCCTTTCTACAGTTTAGTTGTCATTTGTCCCAAAGAGACTTGTAAAGGGAAAATGTAAAGAGACAAACTAATCTTCTCATCTTTATGCTTCAAACTATCCTTTCTACAGTTTAGTTGTCATTTGTCTTGCACGTGTTTATGTTTGCACATATTTTTGTCATTACAGCTGATTACGAAGGTGATAAGTCATTCATATTTCATTAAGTAAGAGAGGAGTGATCAGAAAGAAAGTGGTGAAAGTGCTGGACAGTTGATAATGAGCTCTTTAAAAGAGAAAAAATAATGAGCTTGTTTTTTAAAAATGCCCAAGTTTGCTACACATACAGATTAAATAATGAAAAAAGGAGAAATTTATTCCTGAAACAAGTACATGTAGAGATAGAACAAGGGGGAGTGGCTTTAAATTGAAAAAGTGGAGGTTTAGATTAGATATTAGGAAGAAATTATTTTAAAGGGGGAAAGACACTGAAACAGGTTGCCCAGAGAAGTTTTAAAGGCCAGGCTGGATGGGGCTTTGAGCAACCCGGTCTAGTGACAGGTGTCCCTGCTGATGACAAGGAGATTAGAACTACATGGCCTTTAAGGTCCTTTCCAAACTATCCTATGACTCTGATTCCATGTCTTCCAAAGCTGGGTTTGTATTTCTTCTTCAAGTGCATTTCCACTTAGAAATTTAATTTGGCAGAAAGCATGTATCATTTCAGTCTATAATAAATAAATGCTGCTGAGTATTGAATTTACTGTTGAATACTGCATTTCTGCAGGAAATTTACTATTAAACAGTAAAATCAGAATTCTTGCAACAGCTCTCCAAAATTGCTCCTTGATTGTAAAGGATGCCCTAGAGCTAAGCTGGGAAAAAGGGGAAATACTGGGGCAGGACAGAAAAAGAAACTGTGGCTAATTTTTCTGTTGACCTTTAGAAACGTCTCCCTGTTCTGACTTGTGTCAACATTCTCAAAAAGTGTAGAGTGACCTATTCTTCCCAAGTTAGCCTCTGAAAGAAAATGACTGCTTTTATCAATGGAAGAGCCTGTCTGAAAAGAATGGAATAGCTCATTTTTACTAATGGTCTTTATCAACACAGTTTTATGCTAAGCTGATCTTTCCAAGGAAAGAGGCCTGGGTGGGAGGAGGGGGAAGGTGATTGTTTAATTTCTGGAAGAAATACAAAAGCAGAGTTCTAGAAGCTATTTAACTTGACGTCATGCTGCATCATTAATAGACTAAAAGTGATACCAAAAATTAGTACTATGTCACATCTACTTTTGTTTGAAACTCTCTGGCAGATTTTCAGGACTTCTGTGAGAATTCTCTAGTGGACATTTATACTTCTACCAAGTTTTCTCACTTTCAGATATTCATCAGTGAGCAGAAAAAGTCTCTTTTTAATAGGTTTTCAAAAAGGGATCAAAATTACCTAGATATTTTTTCCATCTTTTTTTTTTTCTGTTATAACCTGAACAAAAAGAAATTATAAGCTTCTATTTGCCACTTATTTAATGCAATCCTTGAACGTGTCGTTGAGGGATGGCTAAGAAGAAAGGAAATGTTATGGCTCTTCTTTGATAGTGGTAAGAAAGAGGTCCAGTTCTGTTTCAAAAGTATGTTTTGTCCAGGTTTGAGGCCACCCGGGGAAAACAGTAGCGTATCAGAGAAGTTTTAGAAAACCGTTGTTAAATAGTGGGAAACCTGCTTCATAGCTCTGTCTTTATACCTTCTCAAAGAAAAGGTGCAGAAATAACTGCATCACAGAATACAGCTACCCACATGGAGAACAAAACTTCAGTGAAGCTTTCTACGGCAGACAAAGGTGTAAGAACTTCCAGTGCTTGGGAGACATGCACATAGACACCAGGTCTGCAAAGGAAGTAGTCCTAAAATCTTTTCATGTTTTCATAGGATCCTCATCTCTGGAACTGCCAGAACTTCACAGAAGGACAGAATTTTGTTAAAAATAGTCTGAAGGTCAGCTAGCTCAACCCTCCGCTCAAGGCAGGATAACTTCAAAGTTAGAAGATCAGATTGCTCAGAGCTCTGTCTAGATGAGTTTTGAATATCTTCAAGGACAGAAACTTCACAGTCTCTCTGTATGACATGTTCCAATCTTCAACAAGGTTTTTCCCAATAGGAAATAGGAACTCTCCGTGATGCATTTCTTATCCCCTCCTTCTTGTCCTAAAGACACTGACACCTGAGAAGAGTCTGGATTTCTATTTTCTAACAACCACCCACTACGATGTTTAATGTGACAAGTATTCCGCTTTAAACTCCTCTTCTGGATTAAGAAAACCACTTCCATCAGCCTCCTCTCAAAATGTCACATATTTCAGCTTCTTTGTCATCTCAGTGGTCCTTCTTTGGACTCCTTCCAGTTTCCAGTTTGTAAATCTCTCTTGAGGGTAGGAGTGGGTGGAAATGGAGACATGACTCTAGAGGCAGCCTCAAAATTGCAGGGCAGAGGAGAATAATTGCATCAACCTGCAGGTTATGCTCTTACTAACTAACCAGTGTGCTGCAAGACTTCATTGTTAAAGGACACACTGCTGATTCGTGTTGGACCTGCTGCTCACTCGGACCCTCCAGATCTTCTCCTGCAGGGCTGTTACCTCTTTAGCTCTCCTACAGCCTGTAATCAGCATGGGGCTGTTCACCCCAGATGCAGGACTCTGCTCATGCTTTTGCTAAATTGAACAAGTTTCCCAACAGCCAACTCCTCTAGCTTTTTGAGGTGTCTCTGCTCTTTATCAGTGTCCTGCCCCTTCCCCCCTCCCACAGCTTGGTGTCATCCTTAAGCTTGGCAGGAGTTCTTTTCTATCATTCAGGTTGTTGCTGAACACATTAAGCAGTGGCAGAACACTGATGCTGAAGCTTTGCCCACCACCTTCTGAGCCCAGGGGCCCATCCAGTATTTCATGTACTCAGTAGCTCCCTCAAGTCTATACCTACCCAGTTCGTTTATAAGAATATAGTTAATAAAATTAGGATCAAATAACCTGATAAAGTCAAGATAAACAACATCCACTACTCTCCCTTTTTCACCCAGCCAGCTGCCATTTCATCAGAGAAGGCAATCCAGATCATCAGGCATCATTTATCCTTGGTGTGTCTGTGTTGAACATTCCCAACCATTTTCTTATTCGTGTGCTTGGAAACAATTGAACTTTCTCCACAGTACTCTCAGGACTAAAGTGAAGATAAGCAGCATGCAATTTATCAGATCCTGTCTTTCCCTTTGGTTCTTCTGCTATGGTTAATGTGGATTGTCCACCCAATAAGCATTTAGCTACAGGCATTAAAAAAGAATGTTGAATCAATAAACAATTTAAATCTATTGTGGTCTCACTTAAACTTGAAGTGGATAAGAGTAAATGCTAGCCTTAATTTTCCTTGTCTACTCATGCTGGGTAGCAGAGAAAAAAGAAATAGACAATACATGATGTGTTGTTTGACTTTGGGCAAATTTGATCTTCACTGCTGTGAAGCAAACCGTGATTAGACTGGAGAAGGGCAACAAAATGGTATGAAGGTGCATTTGCTTATTTTCTCTTGTTCCTACAATCCCTTTAATCTCACTACTTCACTGTTTCATCCAGTATTCTTCTTTGCTATCCTATCTGTTATTACTACCTACCACTTGGTGTGGAAAAATACACACAAGCAATTATTTGGTTTCTGTATCCAATTAATTCTCATAAATAAATAAATAAGCAAGCCCCATGGTATTATAGTAAGGAGTGGAAACACATTTTTTTCTACAATTGTTTACAGAGACTATTTACTAAATCACTTTTCTGCTAGAGTTAGGGCACGTACCTTCAGGACAGAGGACTATAATATCTCATTTCAGCCAAAAGTGAAGGTTATGTTTCCACTCTATTAGTTCAGTCTTACTCTTACATCAGCTTAGCCCTGGAGAGGGTTGCAACAGCACTATTAAGGTTGGAATGAAATAAATATAAATGCAAAGACATGTTTGTAAATGGAGCAAAAGGAATAACAGAGGAGGGATTAAGCATGACATGCAACAGTAGACAGGGCAAAATTAACACCGGTAAAACTGGTAAAGGCTGAAGAATGCACTGCTCATACCAAGGTCATGGCAGGGGTGACTCACTAGCTGTGGGCCTGTGCTCTGGTCAAGAAGGGGGGTTTAATGAGTTTACAGCCCTGTGCCATTTCTCTTCTTGTTATTCAAACAAGAATATAGTCTGTAGCCAGAAGATGCCAAAACTGAGAAAACAACAGAGCATTCATCATCCTCAATGTCACACACGAGTAATCCCCAACAGACTACTTGGACACAGGTATCTGGCAGTTTATGAATATGAAATCAAAGAGTCACCTTACCCAGAAACAAAAATAACCTTCCCCTTCTCCAGTCTCACTGAGTTTTCTTGCAGTCCAATGGTCTTGTGTCCTTTTCCCTACCCTTCCCCAGAAGACAGTAAATGCTTAGAATGAAATCAAGCATGCTATTGCAGGGCCTATTACTAGACACTGAGAAAAAGCTGAAGATAATTCACACATATCACTATTTGTAGCAGGAATTATTCCCTGCCAGCCAATTGTCACTGTAAGAAGTTTACAAAGATAACAATTTTCATATTGAAGATCCAGGACTACTTGGAAGATCCAGGACTACTTCCTCTTTGGAATATAGTTACTGTGATCATCAAGTCCTTGACTTAGGTCTCTTTAGAAGGATAATTTGGATATTACTAAATTATGATGGCCCCTTCTGTTTAATTTTCATTGCATTACTAACATAGAAAAGGTTTAAACCACTTGTTCCTCTGTTCCCTGCATACAGTTCCTGGGTCAGCCTGTAGTTCAAGCCCTTGAGCAGCTCATGACCACCCTGCTGCCAAGAACAAAATCCCATTACACTCTCCTGGCTCAACAAAGTGCCCAGTCAAAGTTCCATTTTCCACACTTGATTTTAGCACTATTCCGTTCCATCCTTGCAGGAAAACACATTTGGATCAATTTCAAAATCCTCTACTAAGCAAACTGCTTTGGAAATGTTATAAAAGTCAGACCCATCCCTTCCCCTATAATAAGTGATTTGTATTAACACTTGGTAGGTGTGTGGATAAACCCAATGCTAACAGCTCCTGAGTGTAGTCAGTTTGTCTGGAACTGCAGTATATCTTAAAATTTCAGCTTGAGACTGTGCCATTTAAATGCAGCTCCTAAGAAAGAGACAACAAGAGTTGTGTCTTTTCATCACCTGAAGGATCAGTGTGTGATACTGCAAAGTTCAGTAGATTGCATCAACCAGCATTGCAGTGTCCCCCTGTCAGCAAAACAATGTCATAAAGAGACAACAGTACCTACGTGCTGATGAGAACAAAACAAAAAGCATCAGAATAAAATTATCTGAGGAAAGTTACAAAAATAAGTTGCCAATAAAATATTTTATGGTGTGTACCGCAAAAACATCAGCTCTCTTCAAAGTGCAGATAAACTTGCGTTAGAATATTTGTACTTAAACCTTAATTTCCCTTAGGTTCAGCCTGTATGGACCTAAATGTCTACAAAGACTGCAGCAGTTCACCAAATCTGGGAAGTCAGGAGACTTTTCATATAAACAATACAAGACCCAGACATAAACAGAATGTATTGTTCCCTGAGGTATAGGGCTGCTTGTGACTGAAAATCCATTAGCTTTTCAAAATAAAAAGAATAAATAAAATATAATCAGTCCAATCATCACAGCATCCCAACTGCAATCACAGCAGTCTTTGTTTTGGTAGATTTTCACAGAAAGCACAGATTATTTGAGTCTGTGCAGAAAATGCTCCATACTGCCATTTGAGCGTATGAGAACAAGACTTTTTCATCCACCCGTCGCCACCCGCAGGGAAGGCAGGCTACAAAGAACCAGGGGATGTGGCTCTCTTGTTTTTGCGCTACCAAATTGCCAAATTCTGACAGTCCCTACTGTGCCACACTGCTTCACTGCTATCTCTTTTGCTAGTAAAGGGCAGATCATATATCTACCCTCATATTTGGGCACCCATAACCTCTATTACCACAGCCATTCTCACAGATACAATTTTTATCAGCTAACTTAAATGCTTATTGCTGCACTTCATACTCATGCACCAAAGAGACCTTGGTTCCTGTGTTTGCATTATGTCTCTCTTAGTGGAACTTAATGGACTAGCACAGAAGAGCTAAAAAATGAACCAACTGGGGCAATTTTACCTGATGAGCTCAGGAAGGGAACAGTGTGCTCTGGCAATTTGAACAAAGCCCAGTGCAACTGTGAAGGCACACGAAAAATAAAAGTCTCCTTAATCTCTAGCTGAAAGTGACCTAGCTTTGAACTACAACAGTTAACTTGGGCATGTACAATCCAAAGGATATTTCAGAAATAGGATGTTTGCTTAGCTCATGCAACATAACTTCTATGCTTGCAGGGTTGGAAACAGACAGCAGCATGCTTCCTTTGCAAAGTTCCCTCAGGACACAGAGGAATTCAGCAATCTTAGCACTTCCAATGAGAGTGAAAAAGAGTCTGATTTTAATGAGGAGAACCAGCAAATTTCCTTCCGGAATGGGGGAACTTAATTTGAAGTACGTCTGTAACACTGTTTACAGGATTTCAGTAACTGTGAGGATAGGTGCACAATCCAGGACATCAGTTAGGGTTTTTTTGGTTGCTTGTTCTTAGGGGATGTTGAACTTTTTCCTGGTGTTCAGTGTTTGCAATTAATCCCACCCAATGTCTACAAAGGAAAAAAGGACAAACATTTGATGCAAAACAGCAGAAAAAGAATAACCTAACCGCAGCTCCCTGTGGCACTGTATGTCAGAGCTAATCCCATACATTAGCATGCAGTGGCACCCTTAGGAGAAGCTTGGTGAGATAAAGCTGTTCAGGAAGCAACAAAGAGAGGCAGTTCTGATGCTGTTTGTTTGTACCTTTGATGAAGAGCTATAGAGTTAGCACTCAGTAGCAGAGATATGCCTGGCATTGCCATGAGGATAAGCGTGCATAACACTGGACTGCCAGCTCCTTGTGAAGGTAGTCACCCCCTCCTTGGAGGTGCAGCCAAACTGTGATTAACCCCAGAGAAGAAGCTGGGCCAAATGTCGTGATTACAATGACATTCCTTTCAATACTTCTGGATGTACAGATAAAAATCATTCTCATCCCAGCAGCATTTCCTGCTGCAGCATAAGCAGACCTATAAAAGGTACAGAAAAGCCTTCTCTGTTCATTCCAGTGCCATTTCCTTCATCTCATCGAGCGCAGATTCAACTTCTGGCTACTCATCTGACTTTTACTGCTACAAGAGCACCACAGCATTCATTGCTCCTAATACATGCAAAGGGACAGTGTGAGATCCACTTGGCTACTTCCAAAGATGAATGCTGCCCCTTGCAGAGAACTGAAGAAGTCTAATTCCGGCTGTGTACCTCTACAATACAATGCATAGAAGATCCAGTTTTCCAACAAAAGTGGTTTTCTCCCAGTAAGTAAGCTGCAAATACTTCCATCAGCATTGTCTTTGCTTCTCTGTTGATATTCTGTGTATCTGTAGTCAAACTTTATTTCCTTAGAGGTCTTTTATAACTGAACTGATTGTACAGTCCTTCAGTAGCTCACACACATTCTAGACCCTGATTAGTTCAATCCCTCTTACAATAAATACCGTAATTCTTAAATTGTAGGAAGGAAAAAAACTGCATATTTAAAAATTATTGAAAAGAGGTTTTAAAATAAATGCAACATACTGAAGGGCCAGAAACACATAGGAGGTAAAAGAGCTGTTCTCTGTATTCTAGAAAAATATAACTGACCAAAACGGATGGTTGTTTAAACCAGAAGACATCCCAAGAAGCTAAGGCTCAGTGATGAGACAAAAACCTTACAACTGCTATAAAACTGTGCTGATACAATTTATTTAGGAGAATCAGATCAGTTCAGGGCAAGGAAAAGGAAATTAATCAGCATCCTCTTTAGAGAAAGTTACCCAAATATGTTCAGTTGCTAATTTTAATCAGTGAGTCTTGGAAAAACACTGACTTGTAGGAGAAGTAATAGACAGACTTAGCTGCAAAAGTAGCTTCTTCTAGGAGACTGATCAGTGTGTACATACACACAGAGAGATTTGAAGGGCTGCACTTATCTGAATGTAACTTCTGTGACTTGTGTGGCCAATACTGAAAGTCACCTGTTCACATGGGGACGGGGGACTCCTGCTCAAACACCAACAATTAAAGTTCTAAGTCCCTGTCAAAAAGCCAAGGACTGCTTCCTTCTTCCAACCTAGAATGCAAACTTGGTAGGCCAAAAAGAGAAAAACATACTTGAAAAAGGTCGGAAATCAATAAGTAAAATTACGTGGTAAGATTTTAGTCTCCTAGAAAGTGCTTGCAATAGTCCTGAACAACTACCTAGGCAGCCAATTCTCCCCTTATTTTTACTCTTTATTTACTGTTTGTTGTCTTGAGTTAGCAGAGTCAGATGTTCACATACATTCCCTCTCAGTTTCCTGGACAAATGCTAACTGAGCAGCAGTGCTCCCACGTAACCCAGTTCAGAGTGTACGCCCAGTGGAAGCAATGTCAGGTGACATAGGAGGAATACAGAGATGCTGCTCACCACTGTAGGGACAAAATTCATGTGGCCAAAGCTCAGCTGGAGTTGAAACTGACAGAAATGTGTGGGGCAATAAAAATTTTTTCCCAATATATTAATGGCAATAGGCAATGTGAAAACAACACCAGCCCGTTCCAGGGTGAGGATGGCCACCTCAGAAACAGGGACAGGGACAAGGCAGAGGTGTTTAAAACATTCTTTGCCTCTGTCTTCAGCACCAGTGATGAACCAAGTGGGTCTCAGTGTCCTGAGCTGGAGGGCAATAACTGCCAGAATGATCAGCTCCCACTCGACACTGAAATTTCATGGGATCTGCTGCTCCAGCTGTTTCCCTATAAATCTATGGAGCCTGGTGGGATTCATCCTAGCATCCTCAAAGAGCTGGCTGATGTAATTGCAAAGCTTCTCTCAACGATTTTCAAGTGATCTCGGGAATTTGGAGCTGACTGGAAGCTGGCGAACGTTGTCCTGATTTTCAAGAAGAGCAAGAAGAACCCCAGAAATGACAGGCTTGTCAGTCTCACTTCAGTGCCTGGTAAAGTTATGGAGAAGATTACTCAGGGAGGTATTGAAAAACACCTGAAAGACACAGTTACTGGTCATAGCCAGCACAACTTCATGAGAGGAAACTCCTGCTTATCAAACCCAATTTCCCTCTAAAACAGGTTAATCCACCTACTTGGTCTAGAAAAGCCCGTAGGTATAATCTTTTGGGACTTCAGCAAAGTTTTTGCTACTGTCACAACATCCGTCTGAACAAAATGTTCATCCCACAGCTGGATAATTGAGTTGTGCACTGGGTGAGAACCTGGCTCACAGGTGGGGCACCGAGGGCTACAGTGAATGGGGTGACATCAGACTGGGGACCTGTCACTGGCGGGGTTCCACTGGGCTCCATCCTCAGCCCTGTGCTCTTCAACATCTTCATTAATGACTTGAACACAGGACTGGAAGCGATACTAAGTAAGTTTGCCAACAACACGAAATTGGGATGAGCTGTCGGCTCCGCCAAGGGCAGAGAGGCCCTGCAGGGAACACCTTGACAAATTAGACAGAGGGAGAATCACCAATTTTATGAAGTTCAACATGGGAAAGTGCTGGATTCTGCAGCTGGGATGGGGTAACCCTGGTTGTGTGTATAGACTAATAGCTCCTGCCTTGCAGAGTTTTGCCTTTCTAAAGCTTTTGAGATGACTGCATACATTTATCTCACCATTCAGTAAGCCTCCATTGTGGACTGGCTGCTGGCAACACCAGCCTCAGCCTTCTGAAAAGGCTGTAGAGTACTCCTCCCCTGCTCTTCTAGAAGTTATCCACATTTCTCAGGTGCAGCTGAGTAGATCTGGCTATAGCTGGGTTTTATTACATCATTACAAAGGAGCCAGCAGAGTCCCTCCTGTGAACACATAAAATGTGTCTTAAAATCAAAGCAGAATTTTGAGGCACCATATTTGCAAAATTATTTTAATATTTAATATTAAATTTCTGACCAGCCAGAAAACCAAAATTTAGAGGTAGTCCTAACATTTTTATTCAAGTGCATAAGGAGTTTTAAAAAGTACAGGGAAAAAAAACATGTGGAATGAAGATCTTTGAGATTGTAAGTCTCAAGATTACACAAACAAACTGGAAATGGTACAGGGAAATCAGGGACAGACCAGGGGGAGGTATTGCGGATAGTAGAGCATGACTCAACTAGTTCTAATAAAGGCAGAAAATGTAGCAAGCAGCCATTATGACAGATTCTGAGAGAGAGAAAGAAAAGGAAAATGACTGAAAAGCAAAGCAGTGATTCCTGTCAGAATACACACCAAGGAAGTGTACTGCACTAGAACTGTAAATGACAAACCAGCGGAGAGTGGGAGCCAAATATGTTCACTGGTGGATACCACTGGTCACTTTATAGACCAGCGTTTTTCCTGAATTGTTCACTTTTGGAATTGGAATTTTGCAGCAAACTAAGGGAGTGGACTGTTCTTTTCTCTCCTTGTTTCTCCTTTGAATGAAGATGTGTCCTTTGTGTGGAATTCTGCAACCGTCATTGCCATTTCAGACTGCAGTTTAATTGCATACATATTAGAGGAAAACCAGCTATGCCTGTAATAAACAGTCTAAAATGAGTTCTCTGTTAATTATCTGACATCCAGAATAAAAGCCAATGTAGTAAGTAAAAGGCTATGTTCTGGTGTTTGGCTATAATTCTGATTCATATAGAGACTTCATCCATAACCTTGAAGAAATTTTGGTTCCATTTAAATCTTTAAGTGGTCTTTGGATCCTGTACTTGTTTTCAGCAGACCAAGCAGTCAGAGAGGAAGAGCAGTGTCTTGCAGAATACAAACAGTGGATTTTTTTCCCATGGAAAAAAAAGATATCTTAGACTGTAAACGAGATATTTGATCTTTTCTGCTTTAAAGATCCAAGTCATCCAGAAAGCTGACTTGTTTAGCTCTAAAACCAGTAAAATAAAAAATGCTTTCATCATTACCCCAAATCAGGATAAGAGCAGCGTGTTTGTGTGTGCAAACTCATGCACAGTTTTGGAAGCTGTTGTACAAACACATGACTGTTTTATACACATGCTGGGGAACATCAGTATCTTGGCTGTGTTTGTCTTGTTTGCCACCCATATTAAAATATCAGTGGTCTCATCCTGGATACAGTTGATAAACATTGTTTTTAAAATATAGTATGGGAGAAAACCCAGGAATATGATGTCATCAACAGAGGGATGAGTCTGCTGTGTTCAGGGCGGGGCATTAAAACCATAAGTTAGGCTCATTCATACTAGAGAAGGAGCTGTTCCCAGAGACGTGTTGCACTTCACTCATTTGTATCTGCTCAGTGGTGAATTTTCAATCAAGGTATGTTTTTTCACTGCTCTTTCATATCAAAAGTTCTTACTATTTAAGTTCAGTGTGGTTTGTTGCTTCTTGGAAACCACTTATTGAATTCTTAATGTTTCTGGTTCAGTGACAAGAGAGCTGATATTATTATTGTTCCAGGAAAATGGAGGAGAAAAATAATTTTTGCCAGTGTGATTTTGTAACTTGTTGGGTTTTGCAGAGCTATAACATTTACAGAAAAATGCTTTATTTCTAAGTATCCAGTGCATCAAAGCCACAAGGTATTTCATCTGCCACAGATACTGTCCCATGTACTGGAGGGTAAGGATTTCTCCTATCCAGATGACACTTCATGTCTGTAATCACACCATGGGTGCTGTTTCTTTCATCTCACAAAAATAATCAGAAAGTACAAGCAGCTAACTTTGTTTGTGGCTGAGAAATTACCTACAAAATAGGAAGAAAACAGAGTCAATTCTTTCCTGTACATGCTGATAATTTTGTCTGTTTATTATTTTGACTGTACACTTTGTTGGGCAGGATGTGGAAGTGCATGTGTGTGTACCTTACACTGCTAACCTGTCTCATCTGCACTGATTGAATGGCAAAGGCTAAACCTTTGAAACTTTTACTTGTACTACAAAGAAGAAAGGTTTTGGATGACATTTAAGCTACATTATTAGTTTCTTTTTAAAATCTGTATGCAAATAAAAGAAATTCAATAGGAGCTTAACTTTTAAGATGCTGATTAAAACAAAGAGCTTAGTAGTGGTATCGTAATTAGAATCATATAACAGAAAGAGCAAAGGTTGAAATATATGCTACACTTTTAGCTATTCATTTTCCATAACTCAGTATCCTTAACAGCCTTCTTAGTGTAATAATAGCAAATAGCCATAAGGCAAAATGTTCAAATAGCTAGCCATTAGAATTCTTGTTTTAATGTTCTCTATGTAATCTTACAGATGCCGTCTCCTAGGACAGGGGTAGACTTTTATCTTAAACAGCTGTACATATTTTCTTAGATACTTAGAAAGCAGTTAGCTGGGTAAAACAAATCTCTATTTTCACATGAGTCTCTAAGATTGACGTATCAGCATATTGAGTAATGTCAGTCATATGACTTTTATCTGGTCTCTGACAATGTGCAATCATTAAGAAAAAAATTAAGAGATGCATTTAGCACTCCAGGTTCATTTATAGACTTTCAGATGTATTTGTCTTGTTTTCAGTGTGAATAGTGAAAACACAAACAGAAGGGATAAATACACACAAGTTAATAAAGACCTTGGAACAGCAGACCAGAGACACCTCCAGAAAATCTTTGTCAGGTTTTCCTCTGGGCCTTTTAGAACATGCAAGAACAAGATTAATTGAGTTACTCAGTGTTACCTGAACATTTTGTACCGACAATCTAACAAAAGAACCGCCTTTCCTACTGAGTTAGAGCTTCCTGAAATAAGCATCTCATCCTTGCACAGGAAAACAGCTTTAATAATTCTTGTGGCTATGTAATAGTTCAAGTATTTTCTCAGGCAGAGAAGAAAAGGAATTTGGGAGAATTTTGGGACGTTCATTATGAAGACCCTAAAATTTATTGTTTAAGTATAGCCAGAGTTTGATAATCTGTTTTTCATTAAAAGAAGGGGGTAAAAATCTCTTGAGCACTCAAATCCCCATTTTTAAAGTCACAGTAGGAAAAAAGTCATATTACAAGTCTAGGAAGACTTATCAGAGAATAGAGCTTTGCTTTCAAAACAAATTCCCTCTCAGTAACCAAATCAACTGCAAAAGTACACCTGAACCAATTAGCAATACTAACCAATATAAAGTCAAAAAGAAAAACCCACAGGGAAAAATTCCATTTAGCTAAAAGGTCTAGATTTCTTCAAAATTACTCATAAGCCTTGTTCTCTTTTCACTCATAATTTTTTAAAACTCCCTCTGAGCACTCCATACAGATGAGTTTTCCCCTACCTTATCAAAAGGCTTATCTTCCTTCCTTCTTGCACTTAGCATACTTCATACATCGAGATGGAAAGTTACGCCCCTGCCTGGCTGGTACACAGCTGTAAAGGAACAGGGTACTTTAAAGTGGAGACAAAAGCTGTCCTTTGCCAGCCCTTTCTGTGCTTTAGTAACGTGCAGTTACTAAGGCATCACACCCTAGAGCAGTCTTAGGCTGCTGACTCACAAACGGGTGGCAGGCACATGGCTGAACCAGCTTCTTCCCTCGGCTGCGAGCCCCTGAGCAGACATAAAGGGAGGAGAGGGAATCCCAGTGCTGTGCCAGCCCTGAGCCAGGTAGGCTCAGCCACAGTGGGAAAGCACAGAAGATGAGAGCACTACTTTAAATTTTTGCCCTGCAGGTTGGCTTCACACAGATCAAGCTGTAACTGCTAGTGATCACCACAGCAGTGACACCTGGTTTACTTAGAAGTAAAGCTAATGAACTGGGACTGAGGCACTCTGGTCATGGTCCAACACCCCACTTAGTAGTGTTAAATGCTGGAGAACAGGCACAAATGGGATACAGACCAGAGAAAAACAAGGAGCAAAGTTGCCTGCTGAAAGTACCTGTCTTCAGTCTGATGACAGGCAAGTCCAAAGCATTCAGACATTGTGGCAAAGCTGCTGTATGAAACTTCACTAAAATACTTCAGGACTTTTGATGTTCCCTGAAAGGGTGGATTTGACTTACTTTTGCTGCTGTGCTATATTTAAGTCCCCTACCTGTTAACTCCTCAACTTGATTCAGCAAAGTTGTGCTGGTTTGTGTGATCCCTGCAAACAAATCTGATCATCCAGGTTTGCAGATTCAGTAGCTTTGCACAATAAGGTATGCCAGAATGGTGGCCAAATTACGCCAAATTAGTACTGCAAAGACACACTTCAGACTGTGGTTAATTTGTACAGAATGGAGCTGTCAAAATGCAGAAATCCATTTTTCCCACTCATGTTTTCTGAGATTACAGTTAAATGCCACAAAAAAAAAGTGAGTGATCCATGATAGAGGGCCAGATCTTTTTAACATTAACAGGATTTATGCATGCATGCCTGGGGCAGAACTGGTCATAGGTGTTTTTCCTCCTTCAGTGTTCCTGCCTTGGCAGAAAGGAATAAGCCCTTTGGGACCGCGCCCCAGTGCGATGGTCTGTCCCTTTGCCATGGCTGTAAGATTTCCTATCAGCTGTCTGACTGACTGAATGCTGCTCTGAAGTGCCATGGCTTACAAAAGAAGGACAGCAGGTCCCTGTACCCACACACGTGAAGCACAGCACTGTGCCACTTTCCTGATGTGAGGGGTAAACGCCCTACAGGTAGTGGGCAGGGCAATAATCTGGAATTGTTTTATCAGGTACCTTGAGAATTTTTACAAAAAAGCAACTGTTAAGCCTTCATAATTCAAACCTGGGACCTGATCCTTAAACAAGTAGGACGACAGAAATATTGCAATATCTGTTGCTGGATTTTGGCTCAGCTCTGCATGCATCTCTCACCTCCTTCTGCAGCAGTCTTTCCCGACAATAAGCCATATTCTATTCTGTATTATATTTGGATTCTGCTTAGATTATAAACTTGCAAGACTTTTGCACGCTGATTATCCCCAAACCCTCTGGCAATCAGTGTAACACAGGCAGTATGGCAGTGTCTGCAGAGCTGTTCTCCTGGTTCTACCTGCTAGACAGCAGCAAACAGCTCACCAAGAAACAACCAAATGGAGGGACATAAAAAAGTCATACAAGTGGCCATACAGGCTAGATCCTTGGCTGAACTGAATGCTTGCAGTGCCCTCCAAATCAGCATCAGCAGAGTAATGACAGATTATAGAAGATGAGGTCTTATGGATATAGCAGCAGAAATGAGTGACTTGCTTACTGGTAGCCTACTTAACAAACGCATCATTGACACATCCTCTTCTTCTGGCCTTATTCTCCACAGGGAAAGGTCTGTGAAAAGCTGATTTTCCTAGCTGTGAAACAAGGAGATTACAGAAAAATGTATGCCATACCTGTTCCTTTACCTATCACAAACCTGGTTCTGGGACACATAATACACTTCAAGTCAAATTTTAACCTTTGTAACTGTACAGCTTCAGTTCAACACTGAACTTCAGCCAACGAATCTTAGAACCAGCCTAGTGTCATCAGGTTATTTATCATAATGGTCTCATCTCTGTCTGACACCTGAGCTCAAGGATGAATTTTTATTTCTTTATTTCTTCAGATTGAGTCATCTAAAACAAACCCACCTGGCACAGTTTGTACTCTGGGGAGCCCTCCCACATGCTCCTCGTGCAGAATCCTGTTTTACCTGTTCAAGACCAGCTCACAGATGGCTGTTCACCTTGGTGTCACCTAGAAATGTTTCTTGTGCCTGGTCCTTCTAGTGCTGGGAGTGCACATGAGCCACTTTCTCCCTGAGTAAACAGCAAAAGACCAGACAAAAGGTGTGAGGCTCTGAAGGTGAGCAGGAAATTTCCGCTGCTTTGTGGAAGTTCTCTCTCCTCGTTGTACACACATAGACATATATATATACACACATAAGCACACATTTAGAATTATTAGCATCTTGTCAGAGAAGTAAAGTACATGTTCCTTTCCATATCCAGGCAGCCCTGTCCAGCTATTTCTAGGGGACAGTCCTATATCAAACCTCCATAACTTTCCTCCCAGATTCTTTACATTGTGCAAAACAATCAGCAAATATTTTCATCAGACATTTCTGATGTGTCCATCTATTAGGATCAAAACACTAGTTGCATTTTTTAATTTATTTTCCTTTGCCTGGGCAAGGATCTTTTTTCTTCTCTCAGTTAATGCCAAAATTTCCAAGTCATGAGGATCTGGGACTATCCCTCATGGGTGGATAGATAAGCAAAAGCAGCTATCTCCTTCCAAGCCTCCAATCTGTTAGAGATTTACAGTAAACAGTAAATTCAAATAAGACAAAGAATTTGGAATAGCTATTTACCAGGACAAGGGAACCACTTTAAAACTTAAGAGCTTTTTCCATACCTGTATTTTTTTCTCCTCTGTGAGTTACAAGTTCATTTTCAAAATGATATTAGCAATCTGACTAAAGTAGTCATAATGAATCAGACACGAATGCAGTTCATGAATGGCTGTGATATTGGTCACAGAAGATTTAATTTATAACATACACATTTTTCTAAAAAGAGCATGTGGAGGCAGGTTGCATAAGACAACCTCACCTTCTGATTATATCTTTCTTCCGAGAAACTTTTCCTTTTTTTAATTTAAAATAGTCACCTTATAGCTCATAAATTCCAGTCAGCTGGGTCAGCAAAAGGGACATTTCCCAGAAGTAGAGGGAAGCCGAAGTAACAAAGTGGAGTCAGTTTTGTGTAGGTGTTTCCGGCAAAGCTTTGGAAACAGTCTTTTTTGGAAATCTAAGAAGACAGCAATCCATTTTTATCTACAATACGTGTAGTCTACAAATTGGCATTTAAATCATACTACAGTTCATAACTATACAGTAGGAGATATCTGGGGTTCCACTTGTCTGCTCTTTGCATCATGTATTTCTACAGACAGGTTAAGTAGTTTCCACTGCACACTTGTCTCTGGTTTTAAAAAAAGGGTTCAGTGGAATATAATAATAAAGTTTGCCTTAGAATAAATCTACTCTGGTCAAATAACTTTAAAAAATCAAAGTTTGACTTTAAATAGAAGAATCAGACAATTTCAGATTTTGGACTATTTGGAAGCTGGGTAAAATATGGATCCAAGCTGTGTAAACTAGCTAAGTTTTCTAACATTTTAAATGAAAATCCCAGATAAAGCTCTCATAAACCTGGCATATACCTGACTTAGGCAAGAATTCCTATTCATTGTTTGGTTTGGAACGCTTTTCCCTCTTGGGAAATTAAATTCCTCTTTTTCCCTTCTTTCCTTCCTTCCATTTCAACATTAATATTTCTCCTTCTTCATCCTACCTTTCTTCCCAACATCAGCGCTTCTCCTCTGTTTCCCTTATCAGCATTATGTTCCCTTCCAGAACTCACATCCGCTCATTTCCCCTTCACTTCTTCCTGCCCTGACATCCTGCCATGAGCCTTTGCTGCCTGCTGCAGAAAACTGTAGCACACAATTCTACACACTGCTTTCTCTTCTACAGTGGTGGCAAAAGTGAGGGTACACAAGTTCAAAGGTGACATGATTAACTTAAATCAGAATATTTTTAAAAATTAACAAAGCTGGTCAGAAAACAACATTCTTGTTACAGAGAAAAACTGGTGAAGGGTCTTCGCGTTTTTAACAAAAGCAAGAAAACAAACCATGGAACAAATGCACACACAGAGGATAAATCTGCCTGGGAATGGGGAGCAAATAAGGGATTTTGAAAGAGGCATCTTCCTTCTTAAGCAAGTGCCTGAGGGATAAACTGTAGTGAATTGGGCTCTTGCAGTTCCTGGGTTTTTTTTTAACCTCTCCACTTTGTAAAGATAGCAAACTCTTTATTTGGCCAGAGACAGCAAGAGTGGATCTGGGTCACCTGCTAAACTGTGAGCAGTCAGTACATCTTCTCCTTTTTCAAGATAATAAATGACATCTTTAAAATATTTTCTATTAAATTATCCAAATCTTTTGTGAAAAACCGTTCTTTTAAAATCAGTTTCTCCAGAAATTTTCTGGTTTGATAGTCATTTTAATAGGAAAAAAATAGAAAAATTCCCCTCCTCCCACACTTTAAAAAGTATCTCCTACATAGCTGTAGTAATATATGAGTACCAGAAAACATGATCCACTAACTGCAGCGGGGCAGAGGGGCAGAATCCCCTCTTTCGCCCTGCTGGCCACTCTGCTTTGGATGCAGCCCAGAACACAGTTGGCTTTCCGTGCTGTGAGCACACATGGCTGGGTCGTGTCCAGCCTCTCATCCACCAGAACCCCAAGTCCTCCTTGGCAGGGCTGCTCTCCATCTCCCAACTTGTGTTCATATCAGGGGTTGCCCCAACCCAGAGGCAGCACCTTGCACTTGGCTTGTTGAACCTCCCGAGGTTTGCCTAGGCCCACCTCTCAAGCATCTCTTCTCTCTGGGTGGAATTCCTTCCCTCTGGATGGCATCCCTTCCCTCCATTGTGGCAGTCAACTGCATCACACAGCTTGGGTCACTGGCAAATTTGCTGAGGGTGCGCTTGAGTCCACTGCCTGTGTCAATGACAGAGACATTAAACTTTATCTTTCTGTTAGCTTTCAGTACAGCAGTTCTTTGAAGGAGCTGTGGCATATGCTAAGGGAATCTGTCTCTCTAACTTATCTGCTACCCTGTATTTTTTGTCGGGTCTGATATTCTGGAAAGAGCAGATAGGACATACCTTTTTTATGAACACCTGTGCTCAAAACCTCTGTACATAGAGTGAAAAACAAACTGTCTGCACCAGGCTCCAGCAGGGCTCTGTCATCTCCAGTTGCTAACAAAGGGATAGCAATAAATTAATACACAATTTAATTTCAACACTGGCAAAGCATGAAAAGGCAAAAAAAAATTGTCATCCAAGCACTGACTGTTATAAATCGACACTGTAAATCACACTACTTCTTGGCTGGAGAAGAGTCCTGAACCTTCCAGATCTCTCAGTGCTGAAAGCCATATCCACGTTTGTACAGTATAATCACCAAATCCCTATCTGCATGTATTTGAATACTTAGTTCTTGCAATAGAAATAGGGTGTATTCTCACTTAAGAACTATTGTCATTAGGTTACCCTGGGTTTTCAGTATAAAAACAGGCTCCATTTGGATTGTATTTAATTTTTATCTGCTGTTTCTATCAAGATAATTGCAATACAGTTTGAAATTCACTATAGTGTGAATGACACACCATTTCTAAGAGTTACATCTGGTTTTGAGCTTTTCTGTACAACATATGGAGTATGGTGATTTCTAACTATGCTTTCTGAAAACTGACCTCTTTCCAATTGCAAATACTTCATGTACTGGCTAAGTGAGGAGCAGATACAAGAAAATAATATGAAATGACTGTCCCAGATGCTCAAGAAACAACAACATAGCAGGACCTAATATTTGACCTAGGAAGGACAAGGCAAAATGGCTTTCTGAAGTTTATCATTTAAGAAGTGAAGTACATTACAGACTAGGCTTCTCCTTGAGAAGGGAACTCACCATTGCTTGCACTGCCACACTCTGATTTTAGTTTTTAAAAGAATATGAAATTTAAAATGAACAAACAAACCCCTCCAATTCTTTAATAAAGACAACCTGCCATTTATACAATGAGTATCATGTCACATTTGTATGGTCTTCCATGACACAAATCAGTGACGCTGGGGTTCATTCTCTGAGATGATCCACAAGAAAACCTATTCAGGAGGTTGAAATCTGAGTTTGTAGTTTAGTGTAGCTGTTGTCAGAAGTTCTAAATTAAACTAGGGCCATCTTCAGAAACCCATGCATTAGAGGTGCTAACCTGAACATAAATATCATCTCTTCTGAATTCCACCTGCTCAAAATTTAAGCTGTAATTTCACTTAAGCATGATATAGTTATAGTTAGATACTTTCTAGCCTATACTGTTGTCAGAGCCCGAAGTGCTGTTTGGAAACTGCACCATTACCCAGCAAAGCTGTCCATATATCCCTGTGACGAAAGGCATTAAGAAAACACAAGGCATTATTACTAATTTACAGGGAGGACAGATTTTGCCTGTGATGCCTTCTGTGCTAAGGACTCCTCTGCTTGAACAGAGCCATGCTGTGGCTCAGCAATGGAAACAGCAGTAGTGACTGAAACATTTCCAGCTGCCGGCAGGGATGACTGAGTAGTTGCAAATGTGGTTTTCAGACATAATGTGACAGGTTAAAACATCTTTTATGTTTTTCTAATTACAGCAGAGTAAAACAATCAGTTACCTGTATGATAAGAAATGAGGAAAGCAGTAGCTGTCAAAGTAATCAGTATAAGACTTTGGGACAACAGCCAGTCAGCCACACATACTGTGAGGTTCTTTGGGAGCTCTTTGCTATTGGAGACACTTGGGCTTTCCTCAAAGGCCACACCCAATGGTGAAAATGTGCAGAAAATGCTGCATTATTGCAAATATGTGAAAACAGTGTAAATATTGTAGTGACTGGAGGCACTCGAGATGGCAAATCTCTTCTTTTTTCCTAAATGGCTGCCAAAATGTCCTCAAGGTGCTAGAAGTAAAGTGCTTTCAGGGCACAGAGCCAGTTCACATGAAAGGCAAATCTCTCCATTAAGTATTTAATGCTCAGAGGGACCAATAGTGACAAATACTATTTGGCCATTAAACCTTCACATTTTTCCTAGTCATGAGAACCTAATGCTGCTATCCGGGGAAAAGAGAAGTATTTCAGTTGCTAAGAGAAAGGTGTGACTAAACTGAGCTGAAGAGGTCTGGCAGGAGTAATGCATTCAAGAGCAAAGCTTTGGAGAACGTCCACGTGCACGTCAGTGAGGGAGCCACGAGTGGAGGTTTGTGCACTGCTGAACAGCTCTTCTGCGCCTCCACTACAGCAAGGCAAACAAAGGAGCATCACTTACTAATCTTCTTGGGGAACTGATATGTCTCAGGACTTATAGCCTTTTCCTCTTATTCTACCTCTCAGGCTCTACTAATATCATCCACTTCTCTCTTCAGGATATTCCCACTGTTCTCTGTAATGAAGATATTGAGCAATTTACTGGCTTGGCTCATCGGTGCTCTTCTGTCTTTCATACTGAGATCAAGACTGTAACTAAATTAGTTGAACCCCGGACCAATTCTGAGAACCCACCCTAGGAACGGCTCAGCTCCTCCAGTCCATGTCCTGAAAGCTGTCATCAGCCAGGTGAAAATTCACCTTTTTCTTTTCCAGATTAGCTGGTTTGGGCCTGGTTCTTGCAGTAGGTTTGAGCTATCTGGGTTTCAGGAAAAGCTGTTTTCTAAAGCAGGAAGTTCTTGCATTAAGAAAGAAATATAATCTCGCTGCACAAGCTACTCTTGATAAGATCACTAGCATTTTATTTCTTTATCACTGGATACCTTAGCTATTCACTGGGCTCAGGGTATTGTCTGCCATTTGCGAGGCACATTGTACTGTTTGATACCATCAGACCTGCCATTTCACATGGTATCAGACTCCTGCAATGGATATTAAATTGGTCTCACAATGCTAGTGTGTTAAGCATTGTGAGACCAATTAAGATTAATTTTGTAATGGTGATGGAGTACAGCAATCCCTTGTCTACAACAGGAAATTCTTGTGGTGCCTGCAGAGCTCAGGGGAATAGATACAACCACCTTTGACTTTGTACCAATTGTACCATGTAAATATACGTCATATTATAAAACTCAGGAAGTTTATAGTCTCTTATTTGTCTTCGTTAACAGTTAATTTGTGCAAGTTTTGATCATTCACCTTGGTAGTCTGACACCATGAGTGCAGGAGTGTTAAGGAACTTGCAAGATTTCAGCCCCAGGACAAGACAGGTTTTCCCAGAAGTCACTGACGCCCAGCAGGGAGCCCTGTGAGGTTCCTGAGCCCAAGGCATGTTGCTTTCACTCCAAGCACTGCTTTGGCGGCTTCTCTCCCTGTACAAATCTGCAGTTTGGCTTGCAAGACAGTTCAGCTGGGGAAGATATTATCAAGCTAGGCAGTGAACCAGCTAGGAACAAGAATAAATTATGTTAATAGGTGTTCATCTTCTCAGCAGCAGATCCAATGTCGAGCACAAACTCTGCAAATCTTAAAAATGTAGGCAAACCACAATCTGATCACTGCTCCTGTTCACAGGAGGCCTTCCAGCTAATGGTAGAAAACACAAAACATCATTTTGAACTAAATATGAAAACCAAAAAAACAAAACCCAGAAGATCACAAGTCAGACATGGCAGCAGATAGACCTTAAGCTCAGTGTTATGCTCAGAGCTTTCTGAAAGCAAATGCTAACAACAAAGCTCAAGATAGCAGTAAGCAAAAGTAGGCTGACCCAATATCAGATACATGGGAAAACATGGAGGACTGGTAAGATTCAGTGTCAGAAGTGTGATAAACACATGCACAAGCCTGACAGGGTCACCCTAACTCTGAAAGAGCAGACATAGCCTGTGACTCCCTAGCCCTAACCTGAACTCTAGGTGTGGGCTGAATTTCGCTCCATGCATGGTTTCCATGAAAATGTTCTCAAGGATGAATTCATGTGGATGACTCTTCTTCACTCCTGCAGTGCTTTTGCAGTCCCACTCCTACTGCAGCTCCTGGATTTCTCACTCTCCTGACACTAACCTAAATGCTAGTTGTTGGCTGAGCTCTGGACAATGATCATTTATGGTTAACCTTACCTGTTCTCATACGGGAAATGCCAAAAACCCCAAAATACCCTGCCAGCCTTGCAGAGTGAGCTTGTGGTCAGTTTTCTCCTGGTTGAGTACTTTCCTTCTCAGTTGTCAAAACATTTTGAGCAAACACACTACAATACACACAGAAAAAGTGCAGATCCAGCTGTGACTTGTGTAAGATTCATGTGCTTTGCTGTTACAGTCAGAAAGTTATCATTTTGGTTCAGGGATATGTGAGGCTTCTGGTGACTCCTGACACCAAGCTGTGGAGCAGAGTCACATTAAGTCTAAGGGAGCAGGAGTTGGGCAGGTCCAAGAAGATCAGAACCCTGAAGAATTAAAGACTTGAGAAGAGCAGCAAGTATTCACAAGGAGAGGGAGAAGGAGTTGTGAGATTGACATTATAAACCTCAAAACTGGTGATATTTCTAAAGACAGAAGATACAGATTCAAAGTTTATTTAAGTGTTTATACTAACTGGAAATAGCTTCATGAAGATAAATACTCTCAATCAACATTATTCAATAAGCTTGTGGCCTCATAGTACACAGCTGTGTGAATCACCCAATTTCCAGATTTTATTCCAAGTTAAACAGAATAGAGATTTGGAAATAGATCTTTCATCTGCCCAATGACTACAAAGACAGGAACACACTGGCTTATGTTTGTTTAACACTTAGATTTAAGACCTTCATATACTTCATTTCTTTGTAGACATATACTGTCTTGAGAAAGCTGGAGATGGGGGGAAATAACTCTGTAAATCAGAACAGCTTAAACTTTCTAAGCTGTTTGAACAGCAGGAATTGAAGTGTGTGCTGGGAGGAGGTGAAAGGCAGTGATACCTGTTTTCAGACCAGTTAGTTTTTGAATTAAACTTCTTTTTCTGCTCATGAACTACAATAATAAAAGTGGCTGAGATACACAGGAAGTTCTACTTCAGGGAAAGGAAAAGCTGCACAGCATTAACATAATAGAAATATTCAGGAAAACAAAATGCTAAGCCAGGTATTCAGGTCTAAATTTAACTAAGGGAATTGTTGCTGTGAGCACATCACTATGCATGTTTTGTGTGTATCACATCTTCAGTTCTTGATGGCCCCACATTTGCAGACCTCCTTTACTTTCATTGATAAACTCTCTCTAATATTAGCAGAAGTTTTATTGTTTATCCTCATATTTCATTCCTTCATCCAAGCTGTGCCTTGCTATGACATGTTTCATAACAACTGTAGAGCAGTGTTCAATGGATTTGGCATTTCCTAAAACTTATTTGCTTATACCCGTCCCTTTTTAATTTAATGATGCTTTGATGCAGACTTTCTCTGCAAAAGGAATGTTCTCATTCAGTGCATCACCAACAGTGAGGTTTTGCTGGGATATTTTCTACGGCCCAGGATCTGTGAAAGATTTCCATAAAAGAGGAGTTACATAGCTCCAAAGAACAGCCCAGTGAGTGAACACATGCAACAAAACTGCAACTAAATCTTTATGGCAAGAGTGCTCCGTCTGGTCCTTGTGCTCACCACTGGCTGGATGTGCCCCCCTAGCCTCGTAACAGCCCATCTGGGAAATATCCACAGGAGAGACTGAATCCACTCACTTTTGTAAAACACTCTCAGTAAAATTATTGATTACTTGTTACAATAGTACATGGCATTTATAAATATTAGAATGGGAATGATAGATGATCAGAGCTGCACGGCAGCACATTTCTGGTTAAATGTGTGTTTTCTCTTCTCTGTAATTCTGAGAGCAAAGAAGACATGTTTCTGCAAGGAAAACTGTTAATTTAGAAAGCTTTTCCTTGCTGAACATTTTTAGCATACGCTGCCCTTGAGGCAGTTATAAAAAGCTAAAATATGGATGGCCTTTGAGTCAACTTTAAGGAATACAGAGCTCTCAGGAATGAGAGGGGTGCTATGAACATGCAGATTTTTAAAAGGTCAGGAAGTAAGCAAAAAGTAGTGTATGGAGGTAGGTTTGGTTTATTTCTCCTCGATAATAACTTTTGTCAGAAGAAACTCAAAAGAATAAAACCAAAAACTTTGCCTGTATTTCATCTGCTATAGCTGTTGTAGAGGTACCACAGAGCTTTACACAACATTCCTACTCTCCCAAAAGACAAGCAGAAATTGTCCTTCAAAACAGCACTGAGTCAAGGTCCAATACATTGAGCACTACATCAGACTCTTATTCATTTCGAATATGGACCTAAGCCTCCTTAATTGTCTTTTTTAATATCTTAGAAATCAGAAACTCTTATTTTAACCATTTCTTCTGAGACAAATCTGAAGCTTATCTTTTTGATGTCTGAAAACTGGGATTGTTTTAAAGGACTAATTCCCGGGAAACTCTTTTCCATATCTTCTTTTGCTATAATTCTGCATTTCATTTCACAGCATTTTATAGCCTCTATAATGCTCTATTAAGCCTAAAGGTTTGCTATTTTCACAATGGAGTTATGTTTCCCATCCTCTAATCTTAGTGTTAACATGAAAGAGCAAAGGAGCCCCTGCAAGGTCTTGGGTGCTTCAGAAACTCCAGGGTGTCTTGTGTCCACAAGAGCTCTCAGAGGTCTTGTATCATATACCAACCCCATGCAGACATCACAGACTGCCTGTGCTTTCCAAAATGGTCATATCCAAGCACCTGAATTGCCTTCCAAGTACCTGGCTCTCCCTCAGAATCACCAAACTTTTTAGTTGCCTCTATACACACTGAATGCAGCTCCTCAGATTTTCTGTGCAAAAAGAGACAAAACTCCCCATTAATATGCCAGGTCAAGTGGTCAACAAATGTAGATTTCTATTTGAATTTCCAGTTCATCCCTCCTGCTTCACTGCCTAAATGTCTCTGCTTAAGTATTCCAGATCTTTTCCTCTCTCTGGGGTATTCTTTCTTTTCTAACCACATAACTGAAGCACCATAATGACCAGAAGGGTAAACAGAACAGTACACACAGGTTGAAAGCTGGCTCCAGCAGCCCAGTGTGGTACATGGTAGTCCTGATGCAGAAAAGTAACACAGCACATTTCAGTTGCCAGTATTGGCCTCCCAGCTCCTGGCTGTGCAGGCTCTGCTTTCCTGGTACCGACGCTGCCTTGTTCCTCCTGCTGAAAATCCCTACTAATACAAGAAAAACTTTTCTCTGATTCCTTCTGTGACTTAGATGAACCAGTTTTGTGTCTCAAAATTAAACATAATTTTAAAAAATATTTTAGTGAAGGCCAGTTCCCATAGCGCTCTCAACAAAATCTGCATAGCAAAGGAGCCTTGTTGAGCAAGGGCACCTCGGTAAGGTAGAAAATTCCAACCAAAGAGTGCACTTGCTGCTGAAATTCAGCTTTAAGTAACCAGGAACTTGGTCTAGTGGAAGGTTCCCTGCCCATGGCAGGGGGGTTGGAATTGGATGATCTTTAAGGTCCCTTACAACCCAAGACATTCTATGATATTATTAATTTGTTGTTGTTGTTTTTGGCTTTAGTCCAACTGGAATTTTCATTTATTAGGACAAGAAGCACAAATTAAGGAATTCAGGATAATGTGGGTTGGAAGGCCTGTAGGCCAGCCTCTTGCTCAAAGCTTGGTCAGCTACAAAATCAGACCATGCTACTCTGGGCTTTTACAGATGGGTCTTTGAAATTTCTGAGGATTACAAGGCCGAAATTTAATGATTTAGTGGCTGGACAAACTTGCAGATTCTGTGTTTAGATCCTGAAAGATCCTCTAATGTTGAGATTATTTTTTCTGACTTCAGATTAAATAGGATTCTTGTACTAAATCTGCTCTTTCAGAACGATAGCAAAATCCGGCTTTGGCAACATTTGCAACATTTTGGAGGGCGTCTTTAGTAGAAAAGTTTCTAAAATATTGATGGCAGCAAGTAGGGGTCAAACATGGNCACTTGAAAAAAAAGTGTTATGTAAAGTGCTTCATTGCACTTGATTGGACTTCTGCTCTCTCCACACCTTTCTTTAGTTGGAATTAAGTGGCTTCATCTCCCACACAGGGAGAAAAATTAGTAGCCTCTTCTCACCTTGGTCTCACTGTTATTGAAATAACTACTTTAACAGAACACCTTTTCCCCCCATTTTTCCTAACATAATTGATGCAGATGCCTTTAATGGTNTATTATTTTGTTGTTGTTGTTTTTGGCTTTAATCCAACTGGAATTTTCATTTATTAGGACAAGAAGCATAAATTAAGGAATTCAGGATAATGTGGGTTGGAAGGCCTGTAGGCCAGCCTCTTGCTCAAAGCTTGGTCAGCTACAAAATCAGACCATGCTACTCTGGACTTTTACAGATGGGTCTTTGAAATTTCTGAGGATTACAAGGCCGAAATTTAATGATTTAGTGGCTGGACAAACTTGCAGATTCTGTGTTTAGATCCTGAAAGATCCTCTAATGTTGAGATTATTTTTTCTGACTTCAGATTAAATAGGATTCTTGTACTAAATCTGCTCTTTCAGAACGATAAAAAAATCCAGCTTTGGCAACATTTGCAACATTTTGGAGGTCGTCTTTAGTAGAAAAGTTTCTAAAATATTGATGGCAGCAAGTAGGGGTCAAACATGGACTGACTCGAACATCATCACCAAATCTGAACTAAATCAAAACTTTATAATGAGATGAGCCCTTTCCCTTATACAAAGGTCCTGTGATCAGGAGAGTACCCTGAACCGGTTCATATTTTCCTTCTTCTTCCAGTTCTCACCACAGTCCAGCCACGCTGTTCTGCTCCATTTCAGTTACAATTATTTTACACAGAGATGAAACCCTTTGCCAGAGTCATCACAGTTACTGCCTGGATTGTACAAAGATCATTGAAAAATAACATACCAGGTTTTGAAAGCTAAAAAGTGTAGGNCCACACCTTTCTTTAGTTGGAATTAAGTGGCTTCATCTCCCACACAGGGAGAAAAATTAGTAGCCTCTTCTCACCTTGGTCTCACTGTTATTGAAATAACTACTTTAACAGAACACCTTTTCCCCCCATTTTTCCTAACATAATTGATGCAGATGCCTTTAATGGTAACTGCAGAACAATAATTTCTTTCCATGGGGTGCTTCAAGCTTACACAATAAATAATATCTAAAAATTACACTTTTGAGAGGTAGCTCCCCTGTATATTTTCTTTATTGCCCTAATTTTTTGGCAAACTATGGAGCTGATTTGTGTTAAAAAGAATTTTCTCCTTTACAAGGTTATTTTTGTCCCAGTCAAGTTCCTGAATCTGGTTCAACGTGAAGCCTCATGAACTGCAAGGGCAGCCGTAAGGTAAAAGGGACAGTGAAGGGTGAATGAAGAGCAAGAAACCTTTAACTTAACACTGCCACAGAAAGTGCCCACTGATCTATAACCTCAAATGTGCTAAAGCCTATTAGAGATTCATTATACAAAGATTGGAAATTAAAAATTAATGTCGTGGGATCCATAAAAGCAGAACATTTTAGGAATGTTCCCCATACTTCCTCTACCTCTCCAAAATAACTAATGCTTCCACAGTAACACAGAATTAAAAAGACAGTCAGAGAAGGTTTCAGAACATGTTTCAGAGATGCCACAAGGGTAATATAATTTTACCTTCCAATATTCATCCAGCCAAAGATACAAACCCATTCTGAAGCCAAAGAGAGGGGTACAAGCAGTCCCATTATTCTTGGATTAGATGGAAACAAGAGTCTCAGTGAACTGGGGATAGATGACGAAGGTGATTTTTTTCAGGAGTGAAGGTTGCAAGAAGACCAGGTTGAAACAGAAGGTCTGAAAATAAACCTTATGGAGGAGATATAGAATTTATAAAGAGGATGTGTTTCCTGTATTTTTGTTGATACTAAATTCTGAATATTAGACTCCACCACTGAAGCTCAATCTTCCAACACACCTTTGGGTTCTTGCTGAGCAATGCCTCTGTTTATGCCATCCCATCATGTGTCCGTCACACCTGCTAGACCTGTCAGTGTGGAGCTGAAGGAGAAATTATGCATTGAGATTGTTTCGTTATAACCTATTACTAGATAAAAATACTCCTTTTCCTCGCAAATAGACATTGTCCTGCAATCAAATCCTCCAAAGCTGTTAAAATAAAACTTCCCTTTCTTGGCCAGCAAATACCTGTCTCATGGTTACAAATGAGACAGTTTAGGGGACATCCTACAGCCTCCCAACAACTTGCTGAATCCATCAGGTTTGCACTTCAAGCTCCTGAGGGCAGCAGTGATACTTACATGGAGTCAGCAGGACCTCCAGGCTTCCTTGCACAGACCGCCCTGTGGAAGACCTCCCTTACCTACAGCAGCTTTTAAATTCCTGCTATTTCCTATTTCTGTCACAGCAGACCTGTCAGGCAGATACTCTTATTCCTCTTATGGCTGTGGCAGCTCCTGTGTTAGAGTTACTGCAGGTTTTGCGTTAGCATGAAGAAGCAAGGCTGCCTGGCAAATCAGAACCACCAGGGGACACTTGGCTGCCCAGGTTGGGCTCAGAGATGTTCAGGACAAACTCACACAAAAAATACAAAGCATTAAAGCAGGCTGGGCTCTGCACAGAAACAGACAGTCAGGGGAGAGGCTGGGGCAGCCCCTGCCTGTTTCTTCCTGTAGCTAACATGTCTTCTAAAAAATCACCATGTCAGAAGTCAGCCAGTGCCTCTCTCAGTTTGCAGCCACTCATTCAAACCCATGCTTTTTCTCCCAGCTTTTGCTCTCCTCTGTGCCACTGATACCCAGCTGTACATGGGGTTGTATGTATGGCAAGCCAGCTGTATGTATGGCAAGCCAGCTGTATGTATCCAAAACCACTTTTGGCCACAAACAGCACTTAAAGCAAACCAGCTAATTGTAAAATTCTACTAAGGATATCACAGACTCGGTGTCATACCTATTCTTCACACAGCCTTGCTAAGAAATCCCTGAAATAAATGGAAAATTAGACTGCTTTCTAGGCAGCTTTCATCATGGATGATCACCCTTCAAAGAAATTCCTCATTTGAAGAAGACTGGTGGGGCCTTGGGCCCACTCTATCCTTTGTCTTTGCAAATTAGACTGTGTAGGAAAACATCAGGACTGTGTACCTGTGCTTTTTAATATTCTCTCTTTTGCTCCAGCAAACCACATTATAGCAGTTAACGTCATAAAAGCATTTATCTGTTTTAGGCTCTACCTCTTGTCTCTGAGGTCTAAATTAGCAAGGTTAATATTACGACAATCTCAGAATATACTAATTACAAATTTCACACCTTGTTTCTGCAAAACATGTAATCAGCAAAGTCACAACAGCTGTAAAATATGCATTACAAAGTCCCTCTCTTACTCCCACAGAATAGATTACTGCAGGTAACATTGAAATAACCTGGATTCTTATTACACATTTCAGAACTTGTCCTTGTATAAGACATGACTGAGACCGCCATGAGACATTTAGTTATTCACTGTATCTTAGCATACAGAAAATGTTTAGCATAGTACAAGGAAAGATTAACACCAGTGGCATTACTAATAGAGTCATGAGATCAGTAGCTGTAGGGCTTCATCCAGACCCAAAACAGATGGTGGAAATCATTCACCCAAAGCAGCACATCCCATTTGGGGAGTAAAGATGTGCTGGAGTTTGCATTAATCCAGTGGCAGTATTAACTGAGCTCTGACCTTTTCCCTCCTGTCCTTCCATTCCTCAGCTCATATCCCTTGATCCTTAGAGGACTTTTTGTTCCAATTCATCACATTCCTCTTCTTTTCTTTCAAGAACTTCCATGGGCTGCAGCATGTATGGCTGTGGCATGGGGACTTTCCCTACACATTCTAAGATTAACCACTCTGCTGGACTCCAGGTGTTATCCTTGGCTTACTGAGTAACTCTTGCCTGTCTTCTGGCGTGCCCCCTCCAGTGCAGCTCGTGTGGGTCAGTCCTTGAACAGCAGGACATCCCATGAGTTTGCCAAGAGACACCAAGGTGCTCTAGTGACTCTGCCCAGCCCTCAGAGTTTCAGGCTATGGCACTGGTGGCCACCACCTTTTTGGAGTCCTTCTCCAACTACTTGTAATGACAATACAACAGTGGATTAACCCCTTCTTCCCAGTCCCTCTACAGGGGTTCTTCACTTGCAGCATTGGCAGGATCTGGCCAGCACCCAAAGTAACCTCCATGACCCGAGCCCAAAGCCTTCCTGCCTTGGCGAGGGCTGGCTGCCACCAGGATTGGCCAGGCCACCACTGCCTCCCAGACAGGGCACCCTGAAGCCCCCTCCTGTCAAAACCTTGTCATTTGTTCCTAATGCTATTCGCAAAAGGTACTCCAGAACAACACGAGATAATGACGGACGGTGGGTTTATAGACTGTCAAGGAGAAGGTAACTCACAACAGGAGGTGAACTCCGTCATGTTCAAATTCAGCCCCCACAGGAGTCCCTTAGGATCAGTAATGATAGATTACTTCAGCTGGGCAGTATTTCAATCAAAACTGTCACATAAAATCTTATTGAAAGTCCCTGCTGAAATATTAGGCTTGTCTTGCATTGCACAGAAAGTATTTATAGAGACTATGTGAAAGGATCACTTTTATTTTCACCAAAATATGACAAGAAAACAGCAAATCACTGCCTTCTCTAAGCTGTGGCTTTGTCAATCATATTTTATTCAGAAATCACATACTTTAAATGAGTCTCCTGTGCTACACAGAATAGCATCAAGCACATCATTTTAACCCTAAACATTAGGGTTTGCAAATTGATAATTAGGACTTTTTACCTTGTTCACTCCCCCATTTCTAGCAATGCTATATGGAAGGACTTGAGCTAAGGACCAAGGAGGCAGGCTGCCAGAAGCCCCATGCCATGGACTTGGTGACATCCTAACCAGTCCCTGCACACTGTCCCTAGATCACAGTAATATGATAGAATTAACTTATTTTAAAGTATTCTAGGTCTCTCCCTTCTAAAACCAAAATCTAAAAGAGATTAATTGCAGAGAAAATACAGATAAATCAATAGGCAGTTTTGGAGCTGCTATTTGCTGTAAATGAAATTCTGTAAATTAATGTAGTGAGGGAAAATCACAGAAAAAGCGAACATGGCCTTTATGACCACTCTCTTAATTACTAATGCTCATCTTATTAAATATGTGCAGACATCCAATCTCAAAGCACAAAATAATGCACTTACAAAGTTTTTTCCTACTGGTTCACAGCCTACTACCAGCAGAAGAAACAGTTTCTGATAATTGCATCAAGGAGCAGAACATCTCTGTTCTCAGATGACCTCTTGTTAGCCATCCATTAGTATTTCACTTCCCATGTGTTTTTACAGCGAAAAGTGCCAGCGTAGAATGAAAGGGAGACTTGAAACTGCTGTTTGCAATTCGTTAGTGGCATCTCTCACAGCCACACAAGTTGGGGTTTGAGCTAGTTAAGTGCTACAGTGTAACACGATGTACACAAAATATGACCACCATTTTTCATCAATTCTACAAACAATAGCTGAATTTCTGTATGCATATTAAGCACTCACACCAGCCAACAATTCCAGCAACCAGAAAACAAATGAGAACCCCCATCCTTTCAGGAATTTCGAGTGTGTCCCTTTTCACTGCCAAGTTACCAATTGAATAGGACAAATGTCTTAATTAAAAATACATTTGAAAATCTTCCAATCAAATGATAACACAAACAGTGGTTATTATAAAGACCTGGAAAAAGACAAATGGTATTTCTGTCACTCAGTCCAGAAAATTATATGCACAGATCTGGGAATATGTACTATCTTGCATTTGAATAATATCTCAGCATCCATTATCCAAGAGCACAACAAGAAAACACAGTTAACATTTTATCAGTAGTGAGTGATGCTGCACACTCAGCTTGTTTGGTTTTAGTAACATTCAAGTACGCATCTGACATTTCTGCCTGTTAACAGCTCCCTGTAAGATCCCAGGCTGTTCTTATCTGTAGAATGTTTACAGCATTCTGGTTTTCAGGCTGTGCTCTTGCACCCAAGCTGGCTGACTGCAGCCTGACTGCAGACAGGTCCTGGCTTATACAATGGCCACAGTTCCTGCCAAACCGCCAACCCACCCACTGTGCACCTCTTAGAACTGAGCTCCCTCATGAAGATTGTACCATTTATCTCTTCTGTGACTTGGCTGCAGCAAGAGACTGTAATGCAGCGACAGAAATACACTGACAATTTCAGTGAGAAGCTGAGAAAGGCACACTGCTGGCAAACACTGATCTCACAGTGTTCTCAATGCAAACTAGAGCTGCAAACTAAATGTCTGTTTATAGTGCAGTCATAACATTTGGGAAAATATGTGTTGTTCTTCGGGGAGGAAGCACCACTGAATTCCACTCAAATATTGCTCTGCAGGGGAGGGTGTAAAATGTTGCAAGATGTGACACAGAAATAGCAGCTTTACCATGAGCAACCTGAGACACAAGATACACCTGTCCTTTAGGAGACCATGAAATGAAATAAAAAAATATGAAGATAAACTAATGATGAATGTCCTCCAAGAATGAACAAAGACTTGCTGCAGCTCAGTTCTAGTGAATAAAGGCTGGTAAATGTTCTCTTCAGTCAGCCCATTCATAATAATGTCTGTTTCACTTGCTTAAAATTGTTCCAGGCAGCCCATAGCAATGCTGTCTGTGAAACACTCCACAGACATGCCCAGTGTCTATCAGAAAGCAACCCAGGGAGATGTAAGCTTGTTCAAAAGCTATGCTTCTAGGACATCAGGAAAAGCAGAGACAGCTTTTCTCATTGTGTCTTTTGCAGCAATGAGCTGGATGTAACAATCTCGTGCCACCTATTTTTCTCTTCACAGAAATGGTTTCCATCACAACTGAAAATGTTACACAGCTGTACAACACAACCAGCCAGGAGCTCACAGTCAGTCCAGCAAATTTCCACAATAATTCAGGAGTGCATCAGATAGATCAATCTGAATGTGTCAGTGCAGATGTATGGAAATGGCTACAGGATTTTCAGCCTGCATTCCTCTGGTTTATATTTATTTTTGGATCAATAGAAAATTCCTTTGTGCTCACTGTCCTGTGTTTCCACAAGAGTAGATGCACAGTGGCTGAAATTTACCTAGCAAACATGGCATTTGCTGACCTGACATTGGTCTGTACTTTACCTTTCTGGGCCATTAATATTTCTAATAATTTTCATTGGCCTTTTGGCCTGTTTCTCTGTAAAGCCATCAACATTATGAGTTACATGAACTTATATTCTAGCATTTATTTCCTGACATTAGTGAGTATTGACCGCTACCTGGCCTTGGTGAAAACCATGTCTCTTGGACGGATGAGACGAACCGCCTGTGCCAAATTGAATTGTTTTGTAATCTGGACATGTGCATTGCTCATGTGCTCACCTACAATGGTGTTTCGAAATTTGCGTTATTTTGAAGAATATAACATCACAGCCTGTGCTCTTCTTTACCCAGCCAGCTACTGGGAGCCCACAAACAACTGCTTGCTAAATGTTGTGGGGTTCGTGATCCCATTCTGTGTAATTACCTATTGCACTGTGCAAATCATCAAAGCCTTACGAAGCAGTGAGCTACAAAAAATGAAGGTAGTCCAGACAGAGAGGAGAGCCACCATGCTGGTCCTTTCTGTGCTCTTGCTATTCATCATTTGCTGGCTGCCATTCCAGATCAGCACACTCATTGATACAATCCGTTACTTCTCACCCACTCTCAAATGCCTGGAGGACATCAATGACATACTGACCCAGATAGCCACGTACTGTTCCTTTAGCAACAGCTGCCTGAACCCAGTCTTGTATGTGATTGTTGGGAAAAACTTCCAGAAGAAGGCTGTGGAATTCTACAAGGACTTGTTCACAAAGAGGTGCAGAAAATTACAGCCTGTGCAGATGGAAAACTCCCTGGACACTTTAAGAACTTCTATTTCAAGCGAATACCCAAGGAAAAAGTCTGTTTTGTCATTACCCCAGTAGCACAATTTTAGGAAACCCTTACATGAAGAAAGCTTTCTAACATGTAAGTCTCTGCTCCTATCCATCTGCTACAAGTCCATGGAGTAAACATGTGGTAGTGTTCATTATGTGATGGAAAACTATGGCTTGATCTTAATGGAAATTCCATGAAGAGTCCTGCTTCTAATGTTATTGGATGCTTTTCATGACTGAATCCTGTTTTGTAGCTTACTTACATTTTCATGGCTGAATAATGTTTGGGGCATGTATCATTTGGAATGTTTGCATTTCTAGGGTGTACATACAATTCTATGAACAGTGCCCCAGTACAGAAGCTATTGTCAGGATTGTACAGCTCCTTATGGTACCCATAATAGTGTGTTAGATAGGATTTTCAATCTGGGAGGGTCTTGATTTGAGTAAGATCCTTTAAGTGAATCCATTTTTAGATGTGTTCATCTTTTGGGTTTTAATTTCTCTCTTCATCCATCCAAAACTCTGATTTTTTTCATTGACAAGCAGTGCATTTTTGCAACTGCTCTGGTTAGTTACAGATTTACATGAGCAAGTGTGTATGGAAAGTAGCTGGAAAAAAGGCAAAGGAGTAGTGGAAGGGAAGCTGCACCCAGCTGCATGAAGTTAGCTGAGTTTTCTTTGTAGAAGAAGCTTCTTTACCCCTTCTACCTTGGAGTGAAAGCATCCACTTACTCCTTTTGAGTGAGTTAATGCTATTTACATTCATGCTTACACTTCAGCTCAGAGACTGTTGGAGTCCAAGGCATGCCTCTGGCAGCCCTGGCAGGTCAGGAAGCCCTGGAGCCCCAGCAAGGGGGTCCCAGACCCTGGCTAGAAGCCAAGAATGAAGGTGGTTTTGATCTTAGTCCATGGGAAAAATTACCAACACTGCGAGAAACATTGCAAAACATTAGAGTTTAAAATAAGTAGTGGTTTAGTGTGTTGCAAGGTAAAAAGGTAGATTTTAAGATTTTTAGAATAAAGATAGAAGACTTAAGATGGAGGATTTTGGGCGTTGCCCTGCTCTTCTTCTTCTTCTTCTCCTCCATCTTCTCTGGTGGTGGTGGCACTAAATGATTGGTAGAATGAAAAAGAGGTAGAAATTGCGTGTCTAGAATAGGTGCAAACTAATTGGTATAAAATGGTAAATAATAAATACGTTGTGAAGAATGGTTGGATCATGGAAAGGGTACAAAAGGGATGGGACAGCCCAGGACTGGGCAGTTCCCGCTCGGACACGGCTGGCATCAGACTTGCGGCCGGAGCTGAGAGCCAGCTGGAGATAAGAAGAAATAAACAACCTGAAACAACATCTGCAGGCGTTTCTCATCTGCTCGGGCTCGAAGGTAAAGCTTCACAGAGGAGGGAGATAACCTAGTCTTGTGCGGAGTCCAAAACTCCCTCAAGAGACTTGGGTTTTTAGTATTCACAAAGCATAATTAATGTTTTTTAATGGATATAGAAAAGCTCAGCACAACTGGTATAACCTCACAAGTGGAAGAAACTGAGAATATGAAGGAGAGCATCACCTAAATACATTAGAAATCTAACTGAAGGTAACATGGGTCTTCCAAGTTCAGAGTGTTCAAGAACGGCCTTTTCAGATTCTAGTAATAGCCACATTTTATTTGTAGAGTTAATCTGTGAGATTTTAATACAAGGCAGCTTTTCCCAAATCGGACTATATTTTTGATCTAAGTTGATCATACACATAAGAAAATTCATAGTGTACTGAATTGTATTGCACTTTAACCTCTAGGAACCTTGATCAAAACTGAGTGGAAGATGATCTAATATTTGCTGAAACTAACAGTCTTTGTTCTTTTCAAAGCACTTAAGGTTACAGCTTTTAAAGCCACCAAGGGAAATGGAGTTTGGTGACATAAGTAAACTCAGACTGCAACTGCATGGTCTTTATTCATTAGAGCTTGAAGGGGGCAATAAAGTTCATTTAAGATGGGAAATTTGTATTGAACCTTCAAATAATTAACTTCAAAATGGAAGTGTGCAGACGTGATTTAAAGACTATGGGATTTAGGTCACTGTGTATAATTTATAGGCAATTTCCATAGTTTTATCTGATAATCCAGTATAATCCTATGTCATAAATACTTCCATTGCTCATCCTTTTTATTGTCTGAAGCAACAGGGACAACTGTGACAAAACTTCAAGGCCTTCTGTTATATCCAGTGTTATTGTATTGTCTCATCCATGCGAATGCTGCTCATGCAACCATTACGCAAAAGGAACTCCATACAGAGGTTATTGAGGCAAAAGAAGTTATTTCTGAGTATTTGGTACTGAGAAGTAAAATATAAAAATGTTGTTATGTTAATATCACATTAATTTAAATAATGTAAATATATAGGCACATTTTTTGCTATGCAGTAAACATGTACAAAAGAAAATAAAGTACTTTGAGAAGTGAGATTTCCTGGCATTTTCTTATCTAGTCTGTATCCTGTTACTAAGCAATGATTTGTCAGAAGTTCAACTGTTCCAGCTACTTACCTCACTTCCTGTTACACCAAAGGAAAGTGAGCTGAAACAACAGAATTGTAGCTGCTTTGAGATCTTTCTTTTAAGGGCCCATTTCTGAGTGGTGCTGACCACCCTCAGTCCCTTTGGAAGTTAAAATCTGAATTAAGGCAGCTAAGGGTGCTGAAATATTTTTAGTAGCTTTTCTCTACCTGCTGATAGCTCAAGGTCCCATGCAGACACCAGCAACAATGGAAAGCCCCTGCAGGAGCTTCTGCACATCACAGAACAGACAGTGGCAGCTCACAGACTGTTTAATTGGTGTTTTACTGACTTTTCAGTGTGATGACACATTTGTGGTATTCACATGCACCATTTATACAGGCAACAAAAAACCCCCGAGAAATAAAATGTAACATCCAAGCTGTATCTGACCTACTGACAGTTTCTAGTCACAATTGGCTCAGTTCTATTCCCACAGAAACATGACAAAATATGAGAATAATTTTCGGTAAAATGAGGTCAGACTTTGGCCTGAGAATTTTAGAGCTGAAGATGTCAAACAGTAATGATATCATCTTTTTATTCCTCTTCATCCTGTCCCCATCTTACACCTGCTCCCATCTTCTCTTTTACCTGAGACTGCCACAGCTCTTAAAAAGAATTTCGCCATGCAAAAGCCTGACTCCCCATTCAGCCTGACAAAGGTGGGGACCATCGCCAGAGGAATGGCAAGGATATCAACAGCCAGCTGAGATTTCTGGCCTTCATCATCTACGGGCAGGAATAATTCTCATTTCTCCACTCCCTTATTTTCAAGTTGATTATTGGCTTAATTTGAAATGAAAAACTAACAGTTTAAAAGCTGTTACACAAGCAGCTGGTGCTTGCTGCAGACAGGAGAAAGTTGCTCTTTTTTAGGCAGGATTTCAGTGGAAGAAAGGGTCTTGGTTCGGGTCTCCCAAATCCCTGAGCAGCCCTTTGCCATCGGCTCATCCTTCCACTCCATTCTTCCATCAGTGCATTGCTGGTTTCCCAACCTATATTGGCTCCTTCATATTTTGCTGTTTCAAGCTCTGTAAACTGTAGTTAGTAGGTCTTGATTATTACCACACTGTGCTGGTACCAGGATCATTCTTTGGGAATTGTAAATAAATGCACCAGAGTATAAGCTCTCCTTAGCAATCACTATAATATACATTAAGGAATCCAACTAAGCTGAACAAAGAGTTTTACATCAGAAGGTCATATCAAAAACCTTTTCTGCCATTCCAGAACAGATGAACAGTTATAGCAGATAACTAAGCCAATTTGCAAACCATTTCAATAAAGAAAATCAAACTGTTTAAACATGCTGATCCAAAAAGACAATTTGTCCAAATCATTAAAGGTTCCAGCTATCTTATGAGGAAGATTTTTAATGGACCAAGAGACAGAAGTCTGGAGACCTTTGAGATTTTGGACATTTGTCTACCTTGTAATGTGTGTAATAATCAAGAAAAGAGTCTTACCTCTAAGTTCATCACCATGTTTGTTTTATCATTCTGATCAGAGAGGCTTAGTTAACACTTGTAAATTCTTATGCAGCTCTAGAGAATGTTTACTTTCTGCAGGAAAGTTTGCCTAGACAGTGTGACTGAAGATCATGTAATCTTAAAATATAAACCAACATGCTGCGAGTATCCTGAGCTGAAGGTGCCAATAGACAGATAAGTTTTTTACAGGAAAAAACTTTAACTATTGACTCTTATAGATGTTTTTAAATTAATCCTTCACATTCCTGCAATTCATGGTCCATTACGTCTGTGCAAACTGTGAAATATTACCAGATTTTTATATACTTTCCATAGGTTGAAATGAAGAATGAAGTTTTAAAGAAATAATAAATGAAATCCCCTTTCTGTATAAAGTTACAGCTTCTTTTGTAGTCTTGTTCTAAGATCTTTAAATGCTGGAGCTACTGCAGTGTTTATTCCTTTCACTATTTCTACTAAATGCATAGACTTCCAATTTTGAATCTCTATTACTGAAAAATGTTCCAAATACAGAAATTAAAAATAACAGAAAATAAGAAACTAGATTTACAAAGAGGAGTTGGATTTGCAAAACCAGTATTTCGATATGACAAGTTTTGTAAGACTATGCTATTTATCATATAAATTTTAGACACAGCTGCAGTTTTTTATTCAGTTTGTGAGTAAATGTGGAACTTGGCAGCTCCTAGAGATTCATTTCCAAGCAAGGAAAAATTCCAAGCCTCTTGTTATTGCTCAAATGTTCTTCATTATGGAAAAAATAACTTAAACACGGAAATGCAGTAGTATAAGCAAAGAGGAGTCTTTGGAAAGTCTGTGACGAAGATCTCCTGTCATACTGCATTTACCTTCATGAGTCAGTGTGAGATGGGTTCGTTCAAGATTTTCCTCCTATGATTTATTAGGATTCCTTACATAATGTGTAATTCAAAAATTACACATTGTATTTCAAGTCTTTGCCAAAAATAAAAACTCCACAAGATATTAAAAAAGCCCCAAATGTTAAATCTTGAGCTATTTAGAGTTTTCTCCATTATGATGGTGTTAACTGGAACACTTTTCATTTATCAATTTTAGCACTGCTTGCATAACTTATTATCTTTTAATTTAAAAAAATTGGAATAAAAGTATTTTTCATGATAGGGAAGTTCATAATGAGGTATAACCATTCAGCCTACCCTGCCTTTTCATTTTAACTTACTTATCAAACAATAGAATGGACAAAATGGAATAAGAATTGAGAGAGATGGTGCATGTGTTGGTTAAGTAGCCAATGGGAACAATATTTTCCTGTAAATAAATAGCATTCCAGTCCCTTGATAATTTCTCTGTTTTTTTGGTTTTTTTTTTTAATTGAAAACCCATATTGTTTGCATGGGTATACTTGAGAGAGATATGTATTTAAAGTCTGAGATGCAATAGATATCATCTTTTTCTAATATTCCTCTAACCAGAGGACAATCAGAATGAAAAAGATAAAAATAATTTATAAACAATCACTCTCGGGTTTCATGGTACCAGCAAGCAATCAAAAAAAAAAAAAAAGAAGCTTATTTGGGTGCATGGGTGCAAGCCTGAGAAAATACAGGAGTCATCATGCACTACTGAGAAGTAATAGTCACAGAGATTCATGCCCTGGACTCCTATAGCGGGGTGCAAAAAGCAACAGTTCTCAAAAACAGTGGAAATGGGGTTTAGCAAGGTTCAAGTTCCAGCAGCCATTCCCACCTATCTGTACCCCCAGCTCCTTGGCATGGTTTCCCCTCAAGGCTAGCAGGAAAAGGAGCTCTCACCACAACAAAAACCTAGTTCTAAGTTTCTCCCTGTGTGCATTGGCACTGAGAAGGCAATTCAGAGCTGTTAATGAAGTTATTATTGTTACAGACATTCACACAAAGGAACTTTTAATTGCCAAGGACAATTTGAAGGCTTTCATTAGAGGTCACAGGATGACAAGAGTCACGACATATGGCTTGTATTATTTCACAATGAGAATGAAATATTTCACATGTCTTGAAAAGTACTACAACTGACATGTGGGGAAGTTAAAAAAAAAATCCTGGGGCTTTCTTCCAAAATGTAACATCACACACAGGGTGTATGGTCAACAAAACACTCAGGACAGCCCTCAGTCACTCAGTTGTGCCTCAGGATGCATCTTTGAATTCTCTCAGCAACCTCTCTACTGCTGTTTATCAACTGTTTCCGAATTTGAAACTTTGCCTGAATTGCCAGGAAGGACAAGGAGTAGGTATGCCTATCTTTTTTAATGTATTTTTGTTACTAAATTAATTTCTATATTTTATCTGAAAAATAGTCTTTTGTGCTCTCAGTTCTGATCTGTGCAGTCTAGTAAGACTTTCCCTTTCTTTTTCACCATGAAAGTAATTCTGAAAGTCAGTATTATTTTATGTGTACAGCCATGATCCATTTTACCTAATTGCTCTAACTTGCTAATGAGTATTAATCGTAAAAACAGTGACAGATGCACTGTGCACAGAAATTCATCAGATATCAGTTCAGAGTAAGAAAAATATGTCATCATTTGTATAAAAGATGACTGGAATGTATTAAGCACAGAAATTGAAAACCATTCATGTGGCTAATTGTCCATTAGCACTAAATACTTAAAAATATTTACAGAAATTACTGAAAATAAAGTTCATTTTCTGTCAATAGAACATTCGGAGCTCTAAATTTGTTAAAGGCTTGTGGCTTCTGGTACTGCCCGGACACTGACTTGTAGACTCTGAAGAAATTTTTGAAATTAAAAACTCTGCAGAATCCTCAGGTATCATTGTCAGCTGAACAAGAATTCAGATTTAGCTGAGACTAAACTCTAAGTTGCAATGAAAAATAAAGCTTCCTGGTGTTTTTAGCTGAGGCCATCATGAATGAATTTGTGGCTCCAGCTGAGAGATCACCTCTGAAGTGTGCAGAGTGACTGGCATAAGCTGATAGCAAGAAGTCATCAGGAAAAGGGCAAGCAAGGAAAATAAGCACTTCTTTTTCGTCTATATTTAATAAAATAAATAATCCTGTTTAGGTTTAACTGTTATCTTTCTTCTACATTATTTTTGAAATATTAAGTTACAGATTTTCTGCCATTGCTCTCTCATGCCTCAGCCAGCCTCCTGCTATAACAGCGTTAGATATCTGCTGTCTCATGAAAAGCATCTTTGATGCTAATCAGCCATTTGTTTGCTATATATTTTATCTGTAGCTTTAGATCCTCTCCAGTTATGTTAGTTTGCGTGAGATATCTGTGAGCTAGGTAACACTCAGATTGTTTTGAGGGAAATCCAGGGAGCTGTGTTAACTTGGGTTGTAGCGCAGTTCCCTGTCAAGACTGCCAGCTTGAGTGAGTTTATGAACTCAGATACAACTTTGCTGCTCACCTAATCCTGCAGTGATGAAAAAATATTCTGTGCATTAGTACCAGATAGCCTGATGTGGAATTAGTATTTAACTTATTCCTAGAGGCACCCCAGAAATAAGTGTTGCAAGCTGCTCATATAGAAACATCACTGAGGCTGTACCTATATGTAAAAGAGATGAAGGATTGTCCTAAATTCTCTCTTCAGAAACTCCACCCTTGGCTGTCTCCGTGGTGCAAAATACAGAAGCTGAAAGAGCAGAGTTAAATAGCTGCAGCAGAAAGCTGACATCTAGAATGACTGATTGCAAAATACTGATTTTTTCAAACACATTCTTTTTTATGATTGACATGCTCCACTTGCATATGAAATACTGAAATGTCAGACGGCAGCACAGGCTCAATAATAACTTGCCTACCATAATGACTCTGAGACTGAATACCTGTAAAAACCAGGATCCGGGCACTATCATCAAGCATGGCAGCACCAGGAGAGTGAAGCAGGAGGCAGCCCTGACAGTGGATCTCTGACAGAAAACCCGATGGATTTTCATGGGAGGATAAGGTTTTACCCATGTTCTTACTACTGCACAATCTCACGTGGAGTTGCCAGAAAGAAATAAAGGTGTTGCCCATTCTATGATGGACTAAACACTTTGGAGGCTGGGACAGCCTCTCTCCAGCTGAACTCAAATGAAATTTTTGAACTGGAGAAGAATGCTGTAAATTTAGAGCTGCAGAGGCCTTCCCTCCAGGCAAGATTTTTAACATAATATTTTGGAGGAGTCTATGTTTTATTATTCCAACTGCTGACATTTGAAGGCAATAAGCTGTCTAATCTAACAGCAATTTTGAACCCAAAGTTCAGAGTGGAAGGAACTGAGAAGGAACAAAAGAATGCAAAGTTCAGGCAGCAAGTGATTCATACAGAGAGTGAGCAGCTTTCCCAGTTCTGGGAAAGAGGCAGGATCCTGCTTCAGCAAGATAACAGAATATAATAATATATTTATGTAGATATATAATATAGGATATGATGCAGTAATGTAATAATGTACATGGCATTGGAAAGTAAGAGTAAGAGAAAGGGCAGGGAAGGATGCAAAGCTGGCTTTGTGTCATCGGTGTGACTCCCAGTACTCTCAGGGAGATGGAATTCTCCCATATCTGTATCTGTGTCTGTCATCAGTCTGGAGGAGACATACAGAACTACTTACTCTAATTTGACACTTTCCTTCCTCTGTGCCTCTTTAAACAATGGAAGCAAGGAGAGGAAACTTCATAAGATGTAGAGGAAGTTCTATCCTTGCTAATACTGGGAACATTTCTCACTGTTGCACGTATCAAGTGTGGATGGATGTAGCCTATATTAATCAGTGAGGACTAATAAAGAATTTGCAGCAGTTAAGTGTTTGTTACACCACTCATGGGAGACAACTTTTTCATTTTTATGCTTCTTTTTTGCAGTCATTTTCTCTGATTTCAAAGACATCTCCTGTTCACTTCAGAGATTTTTTTAAAATGACTGAAACTCCTCTACTGGATATTCCCTCCTCAAACCAGAGTGAAAACCAGAGCAACTCAACTGTTTGCCCAGAGCTGGACGACTGGTGGGACATCGTGTACTATATAGTACCCAAGTACATCAACACTGTCTGTGTCATTGGTATGCTTGGAAATGTACTTGTTCTCTTCACTTACTCACTGCACAAGGGCCCCCTGAAGATAGCTGAAATCTACCTTATGAACCTAGCTGCTGCTGATCTTATCTTCCTCATGTGCCTCCCTTTCTGGGCAGAGAACATCAATAATGAGTTTAACTGGCCGTTTGGCAGCTTCCTGTGCCGCAGCATCAGCGCGTCCATCACCTTGAACATGTACACCAGCATCTACCTGCTCGTGGCCGTCAGTGTGGATCGCTATTTGACTTTCGTCCATACCTTGAACCACAGAGAGATATGGAGCAAAACTATGACCAGAGGGATCTGCTTGCTCATCTGGTTTTTTTGCATCCTTCTCAGCATCCCAGCTTTCACGTTCCGGACTGTGAAAGACTTTCCCCAGTGGAATATTTCAGCGTGCACTTTGGACTTCCCCACCCCATTGTGGGAAACAGCTGAAAGCCTGGTACGCAACATAGTGGGGTTTCTGCTGCCATCCATAGCAATCATCTTCCTCAATTTCTCCACCATCAGGTCCCTACAAAAAACAGCAAGAAAACGAAGAGAACTCAGAGCAAAGGGTTGCAAGAGACACAAAGGCACAAAGGCAACCAGGCTAATCTTCACCGTGGTACTGATGTTTCTTTTCTGCTGGACTCCTCACCATTTTTTTGTATTCCTTGATACATTACACGATACAAAAGTGATCAAAGGCTGCTTCTGGGAGGAACTGATCAACTTTGGGGAGCAGTTTGCTTATATGCTGGCTACCACCAACAGCTGCATTAACCCCATTATTTATGTCTTTGTTGGGAAATACTTCAGGCAAAAAGCTTTAGAAGTTTTTTCACAGTTTATTCCCTGTGGATTTCCTTTGAGATGGGTATCTTTCAAAGAAATGTCTTCAAATTTCAACATGTTTCCAGTCAGGAGTAGTTTAACATAATGGTTCTCTGTTCCATCTTCATTTTGATCTTACACCTTACTTTGTGCCATTGCAAATGGCATTAAAAATTAATATGAAATGCACTGATCTGGCCTTCACAGACTAAGTTAATTATCTATTAAAGTAAATCACTTGATTGATTGCTTATTTGTTCTCAGGTTTGCTTTTCTATTTCTGTGTTATCCATCCAAATGCATAACATGTGATACCAGGATTTTATACCAAATGTAGATGTAACCTGTCTTACCTATTAACAGTGTCTTGAAAGAAAAACTTCTTTACAAAATACCAGAAATCTGGTTTCTTTGCAGAAAGCCATAAGCCACCTGAAGATTTTGCTGCACTGTATCTGTGATGACAGCTACTATACCACCCTTAACACTATTCATAAAATTGCAACAGATATTACAGAGCAAATATGAGCTTAATCTTCAGCTGATAGATGCCTTTGAGCAGGTATAGAATAACTTTGGTTATTTTGAACAATATTTTAACTGATTTGCATTTTCAGAGTAAAATATAGAGAATTTTAAATTTTTTTTGTGCATTTCAATTATATGCAGTGCATAAATATTGTATAAGATGATGTAATATAAAGAAAGTGTACATAAATCATAAAAAAAGCTCGGTAACGCAGTAGCCTCCTCAAAACCAGACTTTTGTTGATCCAGTAAAATATTACAAAATTGCTCAAGTACTGTAAAGATTCTTTTTATTTTTTATATGTGAAAATATCCATGATGGCTATTGATACTGTATTATTTTGAGGCAAGTCCTTAGATGTATATTTATGTTTTCATGAATCAAAATTAATAAACTGCATAGCATCTTATTTTACTTCATAGTCTTGTTCTTTCTTATATTTATTTTATATTTTGTCTCTTTTCCCCTATTCCTTTGGGGAAGAGCAAATATATAGTTCTGTGATTAAAAATCCTTGTTGCTACCAGAATACAAACTCTGGTAGTAGAAGAAAACTTCTTTTCCATCACAGCCTCAATGGCAGAATAAATGTAAGGCAACTGATATCTGTTTCCATAACTCTAAAATTCTGTGTATGTACAGACATGGAAGACAGTACAGCCTGTTCAGTCAGAAAGATATGGATGCAGAAGGGAGCATACAGACGCATCATTTGTATAACAATTCATTTAACTACTGATTGTAAAGCCTATTCGGTCTTGTACTCGCTGTAACAGCACTCCATTTTCTGCTGTTCTTTTCAGTGTTTCCATTATGAATATGTAATTAATCTCTTATTCGATTATAGAAATCTGTCTGTTCAACTTCATTGCAGTAAGATTAATGCTAATTTTTTAATAGTTCTCTCAAACTTTTTGAATCTGAACAGTGGAAGCCTTTTGAAGACTTAAAAGTCTATCTTCCTGCAATGATGGTTTAAGTAACAACAGCATGTGAAGTCCCCTGGCTCATCTGAAACCAAATTCCTAATTCTCATCTATTGTAAACTGTTGAACACTGCATCTATTTAATACATCCCAAGCTGAATCTTTAATTCAAAAAACTTCCAAGAAGAGATATTTTCTGGGAAATGGAAGGGAAGGCAAGTTCAGGGAAGGGAAGGGAAGTTCAGGGAAGGGAAGTTCAGGGACGGGAAGGGAAGTTCAGGGAAGGGAAGGGAAGTTCAGGGAAGGGAAGTTCAGGAACGGGAAGGGAAGGGAAGGGAAGGGAAGGGAAGGGAAGGGAAGCTTCATCTTCCCACTACGAATGAGGACCTTAAAAGGGAAAAATATCTTGTCTCATCTGACTAACACTTGTCCATGTTATGCAATGTACACAAACAAAGCAAAAACCACTTCTTGAGTGCGGTGGCATATTTAGGCTATGAGATAATAGACTGAAAATCAGTATGAAATCTGAATTTAATGGAAAACCTCCTGAGCAAGTCACAAGGGCTTTCATGAAAGTGTTGCTTCTTTTACATTTGCACAACTGTCAGGAAAAACACCTGTAGTTTAAACACTGCCTTAAACCACTTAACAAAGTCTTGCAAATCAATGGATTTACTCTGCAGTATGAAGGTATGTAAATTTATGCATTTCTGGCTGTATGTTAGGGCTCGTTAGTGGCCACTTTTCACTGTGGGGCTGCGCTGTGCTCCTCACTGACTTGTGCCTGGGAAGGTTCTGGTGACAGCCGTGGTGATGCTCCTGGGCAGGCGGGTGGCCAGGGCATTGCTGCTGTTTCTGTGCTGCTGCACTGGACAGGCTGGAATGCCAGTGGGAACTTGAGTTGAAGGAATGTGGACGAGGCCGTGATGGAGCGGGGATCCACCTGCAGCCCATGGAGGACCCCGGGCTGAAGTAGGTGGATACCCGAAGGAGAATGTGATGTGAGCCTGTGAGAAGCTTGTGCTGGAGTAGGTTTTATGGCAGGACCTACCTGTGACCTTATGGGGGACCCACACTGGGGCAGTTAATGAAAAACTGCAGCCCTTGAGAAGGACCCACACTGGAGAAGCTCAAGGACTGTCTCCTGTGGGTTCCCCCTGCTGGAGCAGGGGAAGCAGAGATTCCCTTCCAGCCTGCGGTGAAGACCACGGTGAAGCAGTGTGCCCCTGCAGCCCATGGAGGAGAACAATGATGTAGTCTATGTTAATGGTGGACTTCAGGAGGAACCCCTTGTTGCAGCTGGGCTGGGGACAAGGGGAGGAGTTCACTGCAGTGTTAAACCAGATAATCTGGTCTGAAAAGGGCCAGGGGTGGAGGTTGTAATGGATGTGTCTTTAAACTGTTGTAAGCCATGATTTGAGTTGCCTATTACAGGAATTAGTACAGCAGAAACCACCCAAATCCATGGAGGAGAAGCCTTACAAAGAATTTTAAGTGCATCAATGACCAGATCTGAGCTGGCTTTGGTGCCCAGTAACTCCAAGAATCACAACACCATTCCTGTCCTGAATGACCACCAGAACAGATGGAGCATAAAGTCATGGACTAAATGAATTCAAAGGACATTTTGTAAACATTTTTGGACATTTTATGAGTATTTTGTAGGGGTCATCCACTGACCAAAGAAATTACTTCTGTGAATTTTGTCAAAGGATGGGGAAAATGGTGGTGGTTAATGAAGATGTAATGAATAGTGTGGGACCTGGGCATGATGTAAATGGTATGGAATAAGGGATGGAATGTGGTGGTTTGAGCTGGAGTAGAATTAATTTGCTTCCCAGTGGCTGGTACAGGGCTGTGTTTTGGATTTGTGCTGAACACAGGGTTGATAACATAGAGATGCTTTTGTTATTGCTGAGCAGGGCTTACACAGAGCCAAGGCCTTCTCTGCTTTGCTACTGCCACAATGGTGAGGAGACTGGAGGTGCATGGGCTGGGATGTTGGGAGGAGACACAGCCAGGACAGGTGACCCAAACTGACCAAAGGGTTATTCCAGACCATATGGCATCAAGCTTGGTATATAAAGTGGGGGAAGAAGGAAGAAGAAGAAGAAGGAAGAAGGAAAGGACATTTGGAGTGATGGCATTTGCTTTTCAAGTTACTGTTATATGTGATGGGGCCCTGCTTACCCGGAGATGGCTGAACACCTGCCTGCCCATGGGAAGCAGTGAATTAATTCCTTGTTTTGCTTTGTTTGTGTGCATGGCTTTTGCTTTCCCTATTAAACTGTCTTTATCTCAACATATGAGTTTTCCAGCTTTGACCCTTATTCTCTCCCAGATCCCTCTGGTGGGGGAATGAGCAAGTGGCTGCATGGGGCTTAGCAGCTGGCTGGGATTAAATCTTCCCAAACCTGACCCAGGAGTGCCTTGTTTCTCCCTTGTTTCAGAAAAAAGGCTGTTTCTGCCTTGAAGGTGTATATGAAAGCAAGGGATGAACTTGACTTGCAGTGAGGGAAGGTCAGGGTATGCATTAATAAAAACTTCCTGGTAAAGCCAGTGACAGGCTGCCTTGGAGAGAATCCAGCAAGGCAGCAATGGGACCTTCCAAGCCCACTTTAGACAGCCATTGTTGGGGAAAATATCAACATAGTTGGTTCTGCCCCAGCACACGGGAGGATTTTTTATGGTGTGTACCCTTCCACTGATTCCTTCTCTTGTGGTCATTAAATGAAGTTTCCTTGTTTGCCCTTTCAGGACTCTTCACCAATCATCTCTCAATCAGTACTGAAATGTCAGCTCTGGTACCAGTAGACTAATACTGCCCGACTCCACTGCCCATGGGTTGTTCTTTTGAATAAGCATCATTTTTGCCTTCTCTCATGTTACTTTTCACACTCCTGATAAACATTGTCAAGCATTAATGGTTAAAAATCTTCTCTGCTAATTAAAAAATTAATCTTTTATAGGTGAGATCCCTGCACCTTAAGAGCTTGCAAGTATAAATTAACTTGTTCTTCTCATCTGACTATAATGAATTTATATTTTACTATTAATTTCTCTAGGACAGGGACTATCTGTTATTTGTTCAGGCCATGCTTAATGCCCAGCCTGGTCTCAGTTTATCATACAGCCTTCCTAGCACTAATGTAATAAAGTGACATTTAGAGTCACTGAAACCCATCTCAAGGAATAATACAGCCTGGACTTACATTTGTAATATCAAAACATTTTGACAAGCCATTTCAATATTAAAAACTGTAACTGTAACTATTAAAAGTTCTTATATCAGAGAACCTTCACCTTTAACAACAACAACAAAAAACACTACCAAACCCAGCTGATTGATTTCTAAACGGAAAAAAAGAAGAAAAGACTTTGATTACTAAAAATAAAGACATAACCTTTTTCAGAGATCTATAGCCACATGGGCTTCGAACCTGCCAGGAGTCATCTTCCTGGGAAGAGAGCTGTTTGTCATCCCTGTCAAATCGTACCACATCAAGTAAAAATGATGAGTCTTGGATGGAAAAAGCAGTTTGCTCATAGGTCAGAGCAAATTGCTTTCAGCAGCCAGCTCCTCACAGAGGTGCTTAAACCTCTGCAGTAGCCTGTGACAGAGTTTCACAGGAGACCTTGTCACAGAGCAACAGGACCCACTTCAGTGCCCATGGGTCAAGGGCAGAAGGTGTCAAAGAGACTGCTCATCCATTGTCCCAGTGAGCTCTTGGTGCACTCCCAGCAGCAGGACAGGAACAAATGACAAAACTGCACCAAGGTGGCAGGACCAGAATCATACTGGGAAAATGGGTGGAGTTAAATGGAGAACAGAGATCTGATTGGAGACTAGGAGTCAAGAATCAGAAGAAAAGGCTGAGGGGAGAGAAGAAATAACCTTTCAGTGCCTCTATCAGCATCTCCCTAATGCCAGAATGTGGGGACGAGCAGGAAGGTCACAGTGACCACAAGAAAACACTGAGGGAGGAAGAGACAGAGACTGGCTGGACTGGGAGACAACAATGTGCATGTGAAAGGGAAATGCCTTTGACAATGAACTGGAACAGAGTTGGGACCTGATGGCAAGGAGGTCAGACCAAAGTGTAAAAAATGGGAAGAAGCAGCAGGTATCTCAGGATGGGACTCGGAATGTTGTGTTCTGTTAAAAAAAACCCTGTCAAGATTGAAAACACTAAAAGAAGTTAAAGAAATTTGAGTTAACTAAATCAAAGGAAATATTTGACCTAAGACTCTCCCAGGAATCTCAGTGTGGTCTCCTTCAGGGTATGAGTAATGATACGGTCTTATGGTCTTATGACTAAGCTTTGAATTTCCAACATCGCAATTTATCCACTTCTTATTTAGGCTTGTGTCACTCTGCCTGATGTGGAGGAGGAACACACTTATGTAAACCAAAAAATACCCTCAAGAAACTAAATCATCCATCTTGCATATTAAATAAAAACAATGGTATTGATAACACACATCCTGCCTTGAATTTTACACAAAGAAATCTTTGAGAAAACATGTAATTAAACTGAAAAAAATTTTTCAGTAAGATTATATAGGGGGAAATGAGTCTAATAATCGTGTTTGATCATAACTGAAAAGATTAGAAGACATTGTAAAATAAGAGAAAATAGGAAGAATATTGTAATCAGCACAAATGTAGGAAGAAACATCCCCCTTTCCTTGTAGCACAGTAGGACCCCTAACAAACATTAGACACCACTCTTGGTCACTGGAAATGAATTGTCATCACAGAAGAGTAGGGCAGGGCTTCGGGTCTGTCAGGACAGCAGATGAAGAGAAAAACTGGGGTTTCAAAAGAAATCTTACTCTGTCAGCTCAAAGAACAGATGCAAACACATGTCCTGGGACTGGACCATGCAAGAGCAGTTTGGCTTGGGTTTGTTTTTTATTTTTTGTAAGGGAATTTTAAACACTCGTGCAAAACAGGCCTAACTGAATAAGACAGTTTATTTTAGTATTTTAGTTGTTTTTTCCTTTGAGTTTTCAGTAGCTGCTGTTCATTGCCAAGACTTTTATTTCATACATGACTCAGAGTAAAATCCTGATATCTGTCCCAGCCTACTGGGCTAGATGAGGAACTTGTCCCCTCTTTCCTCAGCCCCAAACCACAAAGAGCCCTTTCAACCAGTATGTTTATCCCTGGTGGAGAATGGCCATGGACCCATTTGGTCACAATTACCATGTCCTATTTGAATTCTCCAGAGGACACTGCACTGCAAATACCCATCACGGTGAGCAAGAGAAAATATTAGCAAAGCTCATTCTTGAGTTTCACCTTGGTCAGTAAGCATGGCTTGAACAGATCCCTCTGCCTTTCAGGCTCAATTCATGGGCAGCAATGCATCTGTCCTGATTTTGGCTGGGATAACGTTAGTTTTCTTCTTAGCAGCTAGCACAGCACTGTGTTTAGCATTAAGAATAGTATTGATTTCAAATTGATTGCAGCCAACGGACGGGCTGGACATTGGTCAATGAGTTGTGAGCAACTTATTGTGCATCATTTGTTTTTCTTGGGATTTATGTTTCTCTCTCTCCCTTTTCCACAACTGTTATTATTGTTATTATTATAATTCATATTATTAAATTATACTTTGCTTCAATTATCAAACTGTTTTTATCTCAGCCCATGAGCTTTATCTTTTCTTTTCTGATTCTCCTCCCCCTCACACTGTCAGTAGAGTGTCTAGTTGCCTGCTGGGATTAAACTGCAACATCATACTACCTTGTGTGAATAGTAAGAGGGAAGAAGCCTGCTTTAGCAGTGCTCCTCAGCTTCTGGCAGGAGAGCTTTGTCCACACAACCTACTTTGGCCACGCAATAGCCACAAATTCAGTAACTCTCTTGTGCTATGAAGCACTAGTCATGGGGAGTTATTTAATAACATGACAGAGTATGAATTCAAAACTTCCTAGTATTATGCATATGTGTGGCTGGTTGCAGTGTATTTTACAGGAAAACACACTGGGAAGACAACATGAAGCAAATATGGTAGAAAACCCTCTGCTGCCTTGTGCACTTCTTAGCCTTGTGCACTTCAGGTTTGTTCCAGCAAAATCTTCACTGTCTGCTAGTGATATTTTCTTCCAGAAGCCGAGGCTTATTTTCCATTATCACTCTAATGTACAGCTACATCTGGAAGAGATGTTTTCCTCTGGGAAGTAATTCACACATAGAAAAGTTCACATTTGGTTTTCAGCTCCTGCACAGCAAATCTCCAGGCACACATTAGGAATGAAACCAGTCGCCACCATTTCCCACAGGAAGAGCTGGAATAAGTCTCACATCCATCACACAAGACTAATTCAACAGATAGCCTGCAAGGTCCAAATGCTGAAAAAACTTTTCAAATTGTCTCAGTTTTGGTGTATGGATAAATGTATGTGCCGTGTAGCTCTGGAATATCATGGAGTCAGAAATGCTCTTCAGCATTGGAAGGAGGATAAGCAGTGTCTTTGCACCAGACAAAGGGCTAATCCTGAAAAGAGATGGTGACCGAGTGCCTATCATTATACCATAATAAAGTTATTAAATTTTTTCAGAATCAGAGAAATAACATCATTTTAAAGTTAACATAATAAGAAACAGTGTCTGTCTATTTTCTTCTGGTATGCTTTTTATCTCTTAAGCTTCTTATAAGAATATTTTTCATGTGACAGAACTGCTGGTGCCCACTGTGGAAGTTACTGGGGGTGATGAGGATTTACCCAGGACAAATCATGAGGAGAAAGATCAGCCTCCAATGATAATGTGAGACATTCAGCAAGCTCAGATTTGAAAAAGATAAGCAAATTTAAAAAACAGTCAAGATACTATATTTAACAAATTAAAAAGCAGTTAAGACATTTTCAAAACATAAGAAACCCAAGAAAAGTTAAAAGATCAGGCTGACTATTCTGCAAAACTTTAGTCAGTCTCTTATGGATCACAAGAAGCACTGATCCCCTGAGTGAGGCCTCTTGCCAGCATTGCTCAACTCTTATCTGCTGGTTGCATGCCAGCTCCCCAGCACGGATGCCAGTAATTCATAAGGCAAATCACCCACAGCCAGAACACTGAATGTCTCTGATGTGGCAAGTGGTTGTCAGGAATGGATGATGGTACATCTGATGGGGCTTAACACCCTGCAAATATCCTTCTGTCTAAGGCATTACTGGAGATAAATAGTAATTTACTGAAATAACCAAACTTATTTGTGAGAAGGTGTTATGATGTCTAGCGCAGCTGTGTCTCCTTCCTTGCCTCAAAGGGCTGCAAAGCACCACTGGGTCAGCTAAATAGTTTCCAGCTGTCAGAAAACTGTCAGCAAACTTTCTTCTTCCCATGGAGTGGGAGAAAATGTTCTGCTTCATTTGGCAACAACTGCAGGGCTGTTAAATAAACCGTCACTATCAGGATATCATGGAAATTGTTATCACTGCCCAGTTTAGAGAACAGGGAACTAATGATGGCAGAAGATTAATGCAGCAAACTGACTTGCAGGTATATGGAACATGAGCAACGTACATTTTCTCAATGGTATTAAATTCCCTACAGCCAGCCCTGGTATTGCTCTTCATGACTGGATCATAAAGGAGGGAGAGAAACAAATTCAAGCTAATGGGAAAATACTTAACAGAAGCAAGTTCCAGAAAAGAAAAATTATTACTTTTCTAAAAAGACTCCTAGGTGTGCAGACTACTGAGACTTCACACATCCTGAACTTCAAGGCAATTCTCTGCTAAATTGTCACTGCAGATCAAGAATAGTAACATTCATGTGCTCAGTGATGTATTCAAGACACACTTTCCTTCACACATGGCCCTGTTCAAACCAAGACTTGTTATCTTTCATAGACCAATGCACACACTTGGTAGCCCAAGGAGAGAAGACAGTGGTCTAACTATCAATTGTACATCCAGTATCTCAGTTACCTAAAACCAAAGGGCACCAGCTCTGGTGCCAGCTTTACCCACTCAGCCCTTTGGCTCTCTGCAGCAGCTGTATTAGCACTTCCTGGCTGCCCTTGAGGGCTGGCTTTCAGCAGCAAGACTGTCGTCAAAACTATTCCAATGACAAAGGCACTACGGTTTTTTTTGAGAGACAGTTTCAGCTCTCTCCCCTTCTATAGCCTTTTTTTAAAATCAGCAGATGGGTAGCTGGGGCTCTAACCGCAGCCGTGTAGGCTGCTCTAAGCTTTGTGTGCAGACATGGGTTTGCTCCTAAATGTGCCAATAATCACCCCAGAGGTAAGCCCTAGACCAAACAATGTAGCTAAAAAGGTACTTCTGTTTTGAGGCTGCTGTGATCCACCCTGTACATAGCAGGGTCACTGCCACCAATATGTGTCGGTTAGCCACCAATATAATGAGGTTCCCAAATTTCACAGGTGTCTTGATCTGTTGTGACATCTCAAAATGAAATAGGTGTATGATCACAGAATCATAGAAGGTGCTGAGTTTGAAGGGACCCATCAGGATCGCTGAGTCCAAATCTGACCTTGAGCAGGATACCCCAAGAATCACACCATGTGTCTGAGGGTGTTGTCTGTTATCAGACAATATAATANCCTTGAGCAGGATACCCCAAGAATCACACCACATGTCTGAGGGTGTTGTCTGATATCAGATAAGATAATGTCAGAGATTACCAAGTGCTTCATCTAGACAATAAAAGGTAAATTCCACCTATTGTCTGTGGGTATACAGCACTAACTTTAAATGAAGAACACTTGCCCAAAATTTTCCCATGATACCTCTCTTGCTGGTTGTTGCATCCTCAGAGGTGGCTGCATCACTGTTGTTTTCCTCCCCATGTCCTAGATAAAGGTGTAGGTTTGTATTTGCTAGTAAAATATTATCTATAAAAGAAACATCAAACGTTTTACTGTGAGAATAACCATTTCCTTGGAACAGCAGGACAAAGACTAGCTTTGTTAGAATTACTCATATTTCATCTTTCATGCTCTGGCAAAAGTCGAATATCCTACACCATATGTTGTCCAAAGCATAGGAAGTCCTCTGAACAGCACTTGATGTCCCTGAGAAACTGCACAAAAGTACCACTGACTGATCATGTTAAAAAGGAGTATTCCACAGAGAAAACATGTAAAGCAAGGGCACAGTTTCAGCAGAATAAAATTAGACGTGGGATGTTAGACATTCATTGTTCTTCCTGACCCTGCTCTGCTTCACTTCCAGGCATTCTACACAAACCCATCCTGTTTATTCGGATGAGGTGTGAAGGGTCTGGAAGAGTTATTTTGGGATACTGTCCCAGACTTTTGGCATACTGATGTGAAATACAACTCCCTTCATGCATTGGATTCTTTGTCTGCTTTTTTGTCAGATTCTAACTACTTGGACTAATATGAGTAGAGTTATCCAGTGTCCTGATTTTTGTGAAACATTTCCCTTTTCAGTTCAATATGTCGTTTTCTGATGCACTGGGCAATACTCTATCCACTCGTGTTGAGGGAGGCTTATCTGAGGTCCCTGGTCACCAGTGGAAATCAATAGATAATGGCAGATTACGTCCTCCAGAGGGGCCCCACAGCCTCTCTCCATGCACAGCCAGTATCCAGAACAGGCTGGCCCGGAGCAGGAAAGCCCCTGCAGCTCTGTAGTAAGGGACTACTCTGAGGACAGAGATCAGGAGCCAACAGTACGAGACACATGCGATGGATTAGTCAAGCCATCTTCCTGTTAGGAATCACCAGCAGTATCTTCCTAGAGGTACAAAATAAATTCTCTTTTTCACACAGGCCAATAGGGAAATCCCTTGGTCTGTCCAAGGCTATTGCTATATGAAGTGATGTTTTCTGTACATCTTTCAGGAGCAAACAAGACAGCAAGGCACACTCAGTTCTCTGAACTGAGACACACACGGCTCTGTGAACACTCTGCTGAGGTATGAGGAGAAAGACTGCACAGCTTTGATGCTATTAGCCCAAGTTAGGGTAAAGGTAATAACACTTAGTGAATATTAGTGCTCAACTCACTGCAAGGACAGCAGGACTGTTCAATGTTTGGAAAAAAATGTGTGTGCCATGGAAGGGAAAGTTAAATGTCTCATAACTTGACTGTGACAACAGGAGTGTTGGTGGAAGGCAAATGGGCTACTCCATCTGACACTGGGTTTACAACTGCATTTCCTTGTTGATAGAAGCTAAAGAATAAAGAGCAAGAGTCAGAAAACAAGAGGACTTTCCCCCTCTTGTCAGTCTAGGCCCTGAGAGTGACAGCAGGAAATAGACTGTGGCAATAATTATTTACAGTCATGTGAACAGAGATCATCTCAGAGCACAAGCCCATTAAGGAAGGTAAATGAAGGTAGCACAGACAGTGGAGGCTGTTGCACTTGGTTGCTTTCTGCCATTTGTCTTGTCAGTTTTGTTTGCATTATTTTACTATAAATAGTTTCTGTATATTTGTACACATATGGAACTAGGAATAAAATACCTTTTGGTGTTTAATAATCCATTTCTACTTCTACAGGAAAATGGGAAAAAGCTACAGAGCTCTGAAAGGCAAATGCTTTCTAATTCATGAGGTCTAAAACCCATCAATTTACCATTTGCAATATTCTAGGGCATTAGCTCTTCCTGCCTCCACATATACATTACAATAAATACCCTAAATTTCCCTTTCAGCAAATTTGTTTGTAGCGTCTGCTAACACAACTGACTGTAATTACTGTCTGACACTGAGTTAGAAGAAGATAGATGGGTTTGATTAGAGTTGGTGAACTGTTTCTAGACAAGCATTTTATTTGAAAAACAGCCACATTTTTTCCTTACCAAATATCTAGAGAATGAACATGTTTTATGTATTTTAAATGCTCATTGTTTGGAATTATGCAGTAGATGATATATATTGCAGCATGCTGAAGAACGATTAACTCTTTAGTCTTGCTACTGGATGTTTCAGATGCTGATTTTCAGTGTGGACAGCCATCCAAGGCACCTACTTTCCTTTCTCTTTCATCAGCCAGGATACTTTCAGACTCATGAAACAGAGCCTCCTTTGAGGAGGAGCATCTTCCCACAGGAGTACTCAAGTCACTTTGATCAGACTGGCATGTGACAGAAATGTTGGGGAGTGGGGTAAGGAATATGGGAATATGGGAAAGAAGAAAAGGTGGCTCTTTTGCTTTGGATTAGTAGCAGCCCCTAAAACTGCTCTGCCTCTGTGATTCAGCAGGACACTCCTGCTGGAACTTATCTGGGTTTCTTCCACCTGACCTCTTTGAAGCAATTTCTGTATCTCCACTCAGTCTACATAAATGGAAATGAATTCGGAGTTTAAGTCTGTTTTTTGCAGTAGCACTTGCCAAGCTGGAGGAGACCTTCCCAAGAGACCAGCAAAACCAGTGGCAAGCTGCACACACAGTGCTGTGTGGTGTCCCAAAGGACATTCAGCATAGTTTCACCAGCAGCTCTTAGCCTGAGCTATTGAAATATTGACAGGTATTAGGGGCTGTTGTTGAAATGCATCTCTCCAGACTCAAGGAAAGGCCACGTTGTTAATTCTGCTTGCTGCTCTATGCAGTTTACAGTGCCGCCTGCCAAGTGGGTCTCTGAAAGACTAATGATATTTACAGTGCTTCATCCACATTTGAACACAATATTTTCATGATAATCTCATCTAGAATTCAGACCACCCCATGAGATGGCCTTCTCTGAGCAAAAATAAAAGAAATATCTCCTAGTGAATATGACTGGTAAAGCAATATAGAGTTCATGAATGCCTAATTTCTCTAAACCTTTTAAAATTGCAGTTGTAACTTATACAAATTTACAATTGCAATTTATAACACATAAATAATTTCAAAAGCAGGTCTCTTGTGCTGCAGCCTAGACCATTGCTGCAGAACTCTGTGCAAAGAGCATTGGTCCATACCCACTTTTGACCTATGTGAACTGACAAGTTAGAAACCCACTGTGTGCACTGCCACTGTGTACATGCTCTTACTGGAAGTCTCTGTGAGCTGTATTGTGCCTCTCACTCCTGCCCAGTCTACCCAAACACCAGCACTGCCCAGCACTGCTTGTGTCACTGAATTAAATGGTGTGGTGATGCTGACATGGCCTCCTTGTCCGATTCTGATTCTTCTGCACATCTTCACATCAATCACAGAACACACAGGCTGGCACTGCAGCAACTCTGACAGCTTAGATTAGATGCTACCAGTAGGAGACATGACAATGTCACAGGACAAGCCAGGTCCCCAGCTATGTCCACATTGATGGAACCATGACCAGAACTGCCTATTTCAGCAATGAAACCTCCAATAGATTATATATAGAACATATCATTAGAGTTAATACACCTGAAAGAAAGAAGAAGGGAAATTGCACTTAAATGGCAAAGTAGGGGGACCAGAAATGCAATTCAGGAGTATTTCCAGATGAAGCTGGATCTTCCTGATCCATTCTGAACTTAAATTGCTTTGCTCGTCTTGATGGCCTGTATTAGAGGAAAACACTGGAACATCAGGCATCTCCCAATGTCACCTGCTCTGTTAGATGGTCCTTTTCTTAGAAGTCCTCTGGCCTGCTTGCTCACCCATCTCTCATTTGCATCGAAGGAGGATTGAAGGACGACGTAAAGAAGCTTTCCTGAAAGGTGAGTTAAAGTGCAGAGGCAGTTGCTGGGAATGGGTACAGGCATGCTGGGGAAGCACAACATTCATATTTTTTGTTAAGTATAGATGAAAACTCCTACTCCTCCTCTTCTCAGCTGTTGCAAATCCCTTCCTTATTACAATCTGTTTTGGGCTGACGTGATTGTTCAGAAGGACTTGACCTAGTGGTCAGGGAGCAGCGAGGCAGTAAACACCTGCTTTCCATCTCTGTCCTCTGAAGAACATCTCTATTTTCCATTTTATCTCTCTACTTCCTGAGAAACTTCTGGTGTTACTACTTAGGCCCACAAATGGAGAACAGAGCTCTGTTAAAAGACAAAAATTAAAATTGAAAACAGAAGCTTGTGATTCAAAGCAAGGTGCTATCTCACAGGTACTCCCTGAACAACCCCTGCCCTTTTCAAAGGCATGATGGGGACCTACCTATCACATATGGTCAGTAAACAATCTCCTAAGACTTGTGAATTTTAGGAGATCTTCAGTATGCCCATTTCTTTCCACTAATGCAGCAGTCAATGATATTGCTCTGTGCCCGTGAATTCTTGTGTCACATGGCACTGAAATTCAAACAACTGGTGCAAGATTACTTGAATGGATGCCAAGTAACTGAGGACATTATTGCCTTCCCAGGGGTGAAGTGACAATGTTGTCAACTCCTCAGAAAAGAGGAATATGTGTCGTTCATCAGCCACATTTGAGCTGCTTCAGGGACAACATCAGTGTACCACAGTGGAAATTTTCTCTTTTACAGAAGTTGTGCATCTGAGTCCTCAAGAAATGGGACAGAGAGAAGCAGAAAGACTGTGTGCATGAGCGTACATGAGAGAGGAGCTGGTGGATTGAAAACTTCTGAGGATATATGCTTGGCTTACATGGTAACAGGTAACAGTTAATGTCCTTCCTGCAGAAACACAGTCAGAAATGCTGTTGCCAAGAAAGAGAGATGGGAAGGCCTCCAAAATACAGAAGAAGCCTGAAGAAGCTCCTAAGGATGCTTATGCAGAATTTTGTGGTAACCTAAATTGTTTTGCATTACTTTTGCTAAGTGCATATTTTGTATGAAGTAAATCCTTAAAATTGTTTTGTTTAGATATGTTGAAGTATTTTCTCCCTGTTCACAGATAAAAGATGAAGAAAGAACACTGCCAAATGTAATGTTAGTAATCTCCTGAGATTTCAGCATCCTGCTTTATAAATATTCTGCAACCATAGGCAGATTGCCTCCAAGGAATGTGTACCTAGGGCTAAAGTTCACATGAAATCACAGAATCATTTATGTTGAAAGGGACCTCCTGAGATCACCTAGTTTAGGTTTCCAGTCTGTCTTAGCTGAGGGAGAAGACATGAACATGTGCCACATCTAACCCAAGAGCTAGCAGGAAGAGCCCTTTCCTTGGGCTCTGAACACATGCCACACTGAGCAGGTGCCTGACCTCCTGCACAGGTAGGAAACCCCTATCCTAAGACTCCCAGAAGAATTTAGGGTCAAGATATCCACCCAAAAGTTAGGCTCTGCCAAGGGTTGTGTGACTCTGTGAGCTCACTGACAAGTCACCAATTCCCATGGGACGTTTAGGAGCAGAAGGTTAAAGACCAGTACAATTAGTCAGCAAAGCAATATGAGTGACGGTGGTGAATATACATGGATGTAATGAACCTAAAGGCCAGGTTATCCCTGTGGATGGTCTGTTCTCTAGCCAATACAATTGTTTTTACCTCAGCTGTAAATAAAGCATAGCCCATTTAAGAAAACTAGAACAGACCTAAGGTGATGGTGAACAGCTTGCTTAAGTCACGTAACTGTAATGTGGTTTGCACCCTTGCTCAGCTCTAGAAGACCCTGGGGCAGAATGCTATGGCATTTTTAAAGTTCTCTTGGCAGAAACACAGGTTCCCCAGGCAACAGTGAAGTACTACAAAAACACTTCTTCTAAAGCACTGCTTCCCATTAACTGCCTTCTCCAAGGGATTGTCTCTTACAGACTCATCTCTAACTAAAGGCAGTGCCAGGTGTGAGCATCGGAAACTTGAATGCTACAGAGGGAGTCTCCAACAGCACAGATCCTTTGTCTGCAAAAAGGCCAGTCTGGTTTACATCTCTGTGAGGACACGGAGAATGAATCATATAACTTAGATGTTAGTGGAAGGATTCTTTCTGCCTTGTCCTTTTGTGTACTACATTTTTAATGCATATTACCTGTGTTGTTGCTTGGTTACTCTCAAACAATCCAATGCAGTTTTTAAAAATATATTTATTGCCTTGCCATCCACTCTTTCCTAAAAAAGAAGCACTCAAGGAAGCAGCGCTTGGCAACACAGAGCTGGACACTGATGGTTTCTAACACCATGCAGAACTCACTGACCTTCTTCCCAAGCCCTTAGCTGCCATATCTCCTATGTAAGAACAGCAGTAGAGACTACTCTGTCCTGTCTGAACTGCCCCAGAATTATTCCAAAGCATGCCTAATGAGAAAAGACCCGTTATGCACTCAGAATTGCCAGTGTCTACACGAATGGACAAATAAACTATGAAGCAGGAACTCTGGATTAAAACACCATGAAACATTATCAGAACACTAATGACGGCATTTCCCTTCCATTTTCACTGTTGCCAACAAGTCCTCCAAATGTAAATGGATATGCAAATACATGCAAAGGAGTCTAAAATAATCAGTGCAAAACTCAGAACTACAAGATGGACACTAAACATGTGTTTACACGGTGTGAAACAGCCTGTGGAGAGCACACCTCTGTGAGCTGGAGGATGGTGGTAGCTGTTTGACTGGTTTTCCTGTGAATTAAGCGTGCTCAGGAGCTGTTTCTGGACGAGCATCCAGCCTGATTTTCACATCCACACAACATTGTATGGATTACCCTGAACTGAACACTGACCCAGTCTCTTTGATGGCTGGAACTGAGCACTAGACACCCATTTAAAGAAATCTGGAAGCTTTTGCAGGTGGCTTGGAGATCAAGGCACAATTTGGAGCTGGAAAAGAAAGCTGTCATGTACACACAGCCTTCACCTCACCTCTGCAGCTGAAGGGAAATAAGAGAGATCTTGGACTGGTGAAGATGCTCATCTTTAACACACTTACAAAGTGTGAGCTCAAAACCAAAACATTGATTTTCTGTGAGAAACATCTGAGAATAAAAAATTGAAGCTTAGACTTCTGTATCTTGTGCTTAGTCTTGTCTCAAGTGGGAGTGATCATGGAGGGCAGTAAACAGAAGTCTTACAGTCAAAGAGCGAGGTGTCCTCGCTCTTTGTAAGAAAATACCCCTGAGGTCAAAAAAACCCCAAAACAAAAAGACCCAAATGTTAGAGTGTTTGTAGCTAAAAAAGAGAACACGAAAGTATGAAAGCTACATCATTTTTCTATGCAGCCAGAGAGTAATGTACATTTTTTGCTCAGAAATTTTGAGGCCAGCCAGGCCCAGATCCCTGGTGACACAGAGAATTTTTTTCACTAGTGTGTTCTAGTTTGCATTTTTAAAGACGGTGAATGAATGAACAGAACTGACTAATTTATAACTCATGGCGTGCAGACACCCAAGATTCTTCTACCTGATCTGCTTTAACAGTGTAAATCGAAATAATCTCTTCTCAAGAGCATAAGTTTAACACCTTGGCCAGTCAAATGCCTTCCTGCTGTGTGTGGACAAACAGCGACCACTAAACCTGCACATACACAGAACTTTGGGGTGTTACAACTACCCTTTTGTCTAATGCTTTAGCACCTCTGACTCTGTCAAACAGGAACCAATTCCCTGCTCAGCCACAAATCTTGTCTACAGCTTTGGCAAGAGGCTAATCCTCAAAGCTTGCTGTCATCACTGCCCTCAGACCAGGCTGCTCACAGAGGGTTGCCTCCTGTCCTCCTCTCCAGAGCCTGGGCACGGACATTCCCCACCGGCTCCCGTCACTGACACTTGATGAAGGGTCTCCCTCAGTGGGAACCTATGGCCCCAGGACAGGTCCACAGACCTGAGTGTCCTCCAAGAATGTAGAAGAGGCAAATGTGCCTGAGGAGTGATTTGTGTTGGGTACAGCTGCAGCAGGGTAGGACAAAGTGGAGAGAGCTACTGCCCTCCTCTGTGCCCCAAGGATGAACACAGGTCACCAGGTGACACAGGCTGGGTTCAGCAGGGGCCAAAAGTCACCACTGACCTACACCCGCTCCTGCCTAACTCTCCCACAAAACTTCTCCCACAAAAAGTTCACCATATCTCTCCCATTTGCCCAGTCCTTGATTGCAGACCAGACAGCCATGGCCTGCAGAGGCACAGCTTTCCCAGTCTCCATTAGCCTCCAGAAGCTGGCTGTCTTGCTCCAACTGACCAGACACATCACGGGGAGTCACAGTGGCTGCCCAGGGCCATACACCAAAGAGTACCTAAAAGACACCATCCAAGATAATTGTGCAAGAATAAAAAATTTATTCTGTCTTGAAGAGCACAGCTAGAAATCCTTTATCAAAGAAGTTCCCGGACAGAGATGATGCTTAACTCCTCCCATATGTGAGGGCATCTGCTCCTGGGTGCGGAGGAAATGTGCCTGCATTGCCAGGAGCTGGCTGCAGTCATGATCAACAGCTTTGAAGGGCAAGTGGCCATGCAGGGAGCTTGGCTGCTCCAGGCTGGCGGATGAGGAGGCTCAGGTTGTTTTGGAGCGCAACCAAAAATATCAGAACACATCTGAGAAAGCCAAGAAGTCTGACAACATTTCAAAGATCACTGCTATGCATGTACAAGCTTTGGCTTCAGTGTTTCAAGACTAAGGCAAACTCTGGTATATGAGTAGGACAACGTGAAGCAAAAACAGTATGGGATTATTTTTGAAATATTGCAATGCTTTGAATTCTTACTTCCTCTTCTTGCCAAAACTGTAAATCATTCAGTTAGTGTAATAAGAAGAGCCATAATGGTATGAAAAGTGGGGGTTTTAAAATATTATTTTATTTATTATAATAATAATACTTCAAAAGATTAGTTTATTATTGAGCTTTATTATTATTTAGATTAAGAAAAGCTGAAGCACAGAGGCATGAAGACCCAAATCAGACCCATTGCTATTATTGAGTGAAAGACTCTACCCAATGACTGATGTTTCAGAGCATCATAAGAGGCTTGATGAGCGTGTGCATGTGCACACACACACAGGGAAGGAACCTTTCCAGCAAGCTGTCTGAAATTTGGGAGGCACATGTGAACATCTGACATATGGAGATCTGCAGCCCAGCTAGGCTTTTTTTCTTGGACTGGTTTTGCGACCAAGGAACAGTTGCTGAGCAGCCCCTCCTGGTAGAAATGAATTACTGCTTCTCCAGAGGAATTGGAATTCAAAGCGTTTAATTCCAGCTACAGTCACTGCAACTAAGTTGTTCTCTAACACTGTACCATGCTTTCAGTGAATATCTGAAGGAATTTAAGAATACACTCTAGAAAATAATCTGTTAAGCTGAATTCCAGTTAAGATCCAAAAGTGCCACTTCATAAAACAGGTATCTGAGAAGTTGAATCATCCATTGCTTTAAACAGTTCATGACCTTCAATGTGTCACACTCCACACACTGCTGTGAATTTCAGTAATTTGTATAGAAACTGAAACCTATTTTCAAGCAAATACTTAAGGACATTTTCCCTTATTAAGAAAACCACTTATGTGCTTACATGTATTTCTAACTTTGATCGACTTCTGTTTAACTGTTCTGCTAAATCTAAATATCAGACAAGAGTACTCACAGTCAAACTTTGTGGACACTTAATAGTTTGGGAGTTTAACCGTGTAGAAATAATAATAGCACATAAAATGCACTTTCTAAGTCACCTCTGGTGTAGGTAAAGCATGTCACCTATTTTTATGTTAGTGAGTGTTTACCAGTCTCCACACTACCCCCTGAGCTACTGGCAGAATCTGACATTTAGACCAATTAGACTACTATCACAACTGGCATAAAAATTGCATTGGTGTCATCTCACTGAGATAGCACAGTATTATTTAACCCAGCACAAATGTACATGCAGGCAGAATAAACAGCATTGTTGAGAGATGCTGAATATTAAGGCTTTTTCTACTAAATTCACGTAGCAAAAGAAATACAAAGAAAAGAGATCATATCATGCAAGATTTTTGTCAAGGCCATTTCATATACTTTAGCACAAATAAACACATGCATATCAGTGTTGGCTTGTAAACCTCACAATTAGAGAACAACAAGATAATGAGAGGTCTTACATTTCACAAAAAGAGAAAAAAGGAGGAAAAGAGATTTTTTAATTATGCTTTGGTGAACAGAGAATTCACATCTGAGAATGAATTTGATAAACAAATGTCAGATGGTATCACCAACAGCAGTAATAAGTCATATCCTGCTATGACAGATAACAACAGATCCAAGTGTCCATAGGCAGTCTGCTTACAAGTTGGTAAATTCTCATTAATTTCTCCCAGAGAGCAAATTAAGACTTGAAGGTAACTGATCTTTGCTGAGGCCACAGTTTCCCATATATTTTTTTCAAGGACTCTGTTGGTTTATCCTTCCCCAGATGAACTTTTTCTCCACTCATTTGTTCTTTCTCCTTCAGCTGAGCCAGGACAGAGGGGTCTGTAGACGTGTGATGAACTGAATCAGGAAAGTGATCCAGATTAAAACCCATTAATTATACAGTTCCAGTTCCAATGCACCATGTAAGCACAAAACCAGGTAACACACAAAACCTGGCACAGCTTAGGAGGCAAAGTAGGACATGGATGGAGTAGTTACTGGAAAGAGGGGTGAAAGACAGCTTAAGACACTCTGTGATCTAAATGTAATGCATAAAAAAAAATACAATTTCACAGGAATTTCGTCGGTATAACTTGTTCTTCTCTTCTGGCTCCTGCCTCTTTCTTAGAGAAGTTATTTTTCTGGGGATAACTGTTTTATCATCAATTCAAAGTATTTGTGTACATCATTAAGATTATTAACACGTTTTTGACAATTAGAGATGTGGACAATAACATTTGTTTCTAGTAGAACAGCATCCTAACAAAAACATCATATTTGTAAAACAACCCCCCATTTCCTCAGTTGCTGGGTAACAATGAACTGCAACATCTTTTCAAATTAAGAACTGAAAAGTATCCAGAGGAAACACAAACTTGCTGTAACATTGCCTTTTTAGGGTAGGAACTTCAGTGCAGGACTCAACTGATATCAAGGCCACAAAATAAGGTGGTTCTTTGACTAGACCAAAAGCTGGTGAGCAGGAGAAATATTTTTCTCATATTTCCTTATATTTCCCATTTTCACCATCTTCCCCTTTGACTGAGTGTCCTCTGATGGAAAACTAATTTACTAAGTCCTGAACTGTCCAAATGGCACACAAGCTTTTTAGCAGCATCACACCACATGAGTGGGAGTCAGGCCACTAAACTGCATCATGATGATGTGTTCCATTATTGGACAGAGTCACATCTCCCAAAATTAACATGGCTCTGCACCATCATGATTTGAGTTATTTGACTGTAATACAATTTTCAGTTCTCAGATATTCTTAGTGCAGTTTTCAGAGTCTCTTCATTCTAAACAATGCATATAACCATTTTTAACATTGCAATGCAAAGCAATTATCACTGTTCTTTGAGAGGCCATGTAGATATAGACATGTTTTCTAAACAAGCCTTTAGTAATTTTCTCTGTTGAAGGAGAAGCTCACGTATTGTCAGTAATTAATGCAGCTTTGGTTATATTAAGATACATCGCTTAGTTGTGAATGGCTTGGGAGACAGCACTACTTAATTTGCTGTGACTTTCCCCAGCCTCTGTGAATGACTATGACTAAGACACTTAATTTTCTTCTGTAGCAGCCACTTCCTTGTTAGTGTTTTCTGTCACTATGATCAGTTTCTTCTGAAGTCATAACCTCAGCATTTCATTATGAACAACTAAAAACTTCCCCTCTGAAAATGAGAAAATTTGGGGAAATTATTGATAATCCTTATAAAACATTTCCTTTATCACTGTTTAAAATGCCACGTCTATTATTCTTTCACACATATCTTGACTTCCTAGAATACTATTATCATAATCACAGTTATAATCCCTGTAAGCATGTAAATTTCCCCAGCTAGAGGTACATATAATACACCTAAAATTGACCTCAGCATCAAACATAGATCTCAGTGGTAATTATCCAGCATGTTGTGTCCTGAGTGACTAGGGCTCATGCGTTGTCCTCTACACAAATAGTTTCTGTCCCACAACAGATACATGGGATGAAGTTCGATTTATAAAAGACAGTATTAGTTGCTGACTTTTATGTAAACAAGAACTACTCTGAAAATACATTTCAAACAGGTTTTTTGCACCATAGTGACAGCTGTTATTTATGGAAACACTCTGTAGACGAATTCAGGATTTTGAAATATCTGAGAAATGTAAATTCTTGCTGCTTGGAACCTAACACAGTGGACTTGGTCTTAAACAGAAAAGTGATGTGAAGAAGGAAACAGCTTTCAGCAAAGCAGATTCAGTCATGTGGAAGTTCCCCTGGAGACTAACCAAACTCTGTCAAAAAGCTCCCAGTTCTTTGCCTTACTCTAAGCAGGTCCTTCAATTTTCAAACAGTAAAGAATTTGAAGGAGTCTTCTCTTTCAGTTCTCCTCAAGTTCTCACTTTAGCTTTGCTATAAATAGGCAGGGACACAGTACCCCAAGATCAGTTCTGCTATTTTCTAAATAATATGGGTTTCTAAAAGATTTTTCAGCAACTGAGAACACAGGAGAAGGTAGGAGCAGCCTGACACCCGCCTTCATGGACACTGGTGCAAAATCAGAGTCCCAGCATCACCACATTTATTTACTTGTGCAATGCAAGATCAAGAATAGGACAAAAACAAGAATAGGACAAGAACAATTTGGATTTTGCAGTAAAAACAAGGTGTATTGAGAAGCTCCTTTTGCTTAGCTTTCTCTGACAGTTTACACTATCCTTTATGCACACCACAAATGAGATGAAACAGAATCTCCTTGGAAAAGGAAAGGGGGTGATAAGAAAGGAAGGAGGAAGCTGTGTGCCTGTCGCTCCCTGCACCTGATGGCCCTGCCCCAGGACCCGCTGCAGAGTGCTCAGGGTTGGTTCCCTAAAACACAGGGGAAGCTCAGAAAGGCTCTGTTTTCCTACCAACAGAAGAAGACACTGACTGTGCTTTTGAAACAAACATCTCTGACCTTCCTCAGGATGACTGGATGCTTACACCCAGCTTCCTCCTCAGCTTGCAGGCTCTGTTCAGGCAGGGGAACTCACTTCACTGTCCTTTCTCTACAGTAATTTCGCTGCCGAGATGAGTTTTGCAAAATCAACAAGTATCAAGAGCTGTTACTCAGCAACACAAAGAGGACTTCAGTGAACTTATTTGTATAGCTACCCTTAAAATGTGTAGTGAGAAAAACCACAAACCAACCCCAAACAGTTTTCAGATACTCAATGTTACTCCGAAAAATCTTATGTCTGTTTATCCTGTCTGCATGTCAAGCTTAAATTCAAGTGATTGCCCCTGGAGTAGCTGGATTGATCAAGAAATTCTGACACAAGAGCACTTACCAGCAAATCTCAGGGGTGGCAGAAATAACAACACTGCTCAGCTTTATTCATCACCTTCCTAGCTTTTTCTGCATCTTCACAAATATCTGTTAAAACTATTCTTGGGGCTTCATGCTTAATAGGAAGCAGCATCAGTAAAAATTCAGGTCGAGGACAACAAGGCAAGATGGTTATGATGAAAATTGCATCTGAAAACCTTCTCTCTTAACGTCAGTGTGGATCTTCGCATTACATTATACGAGAGGCTTAGGGCAACGATGTAGAGGCATTAATGGTTAATGTAGTGGGACACGCTCTCTTGTAATTGCCTCCTGTCATTGCTGCAGTGCCTGTGAGATATTGGGAGGAGACAGAGCCCAGTTTACAATCCCACATCAACAGATCTTCTCAAACTCAGAGGTAATTTTTCTTTTGGAATGAATTGCCAAACTCCATTGTATTAACAGATTTACCTGGAAGGGCATCACCTCTGGTTGAGAAAAGGAAAAAGGGCCTTTTTGCCAATAAGTTGCAACTCTTAGAAAAGAGCAGTAGCAAAAACAGAAAGCCGTGACCTAGGACAATACTTTTGGCTGGTGTAAACAGGGTTCAGCTATCAATATAAGAGGGTTTTCCTCTAATGGAATCAGTATAATTGCTCCCCCTCATTTACATTTGTTGCATTTGGTCTGTCAGCTGTTTTGAAGAAAATAAGCACTCAGAAGGAACATGGAAAAGAAGAAGAAGAGCAAACACTATTACAACAAAGTAATTGAAAGGCCAAGAGAAAATGGAACTTGAGCAACAATGGAAGCCTCATGTCTAAAATAAATACTTTTAGTGCTGTAAAAGGCAGTTCTGGCACTGAGTACACAGAGACAGGCCCTAATGAAGGTGAACCATTTTATTTTATTGAATAATTCCAGGAAACACTTCAGATCTGTTAAATATTACTAAAGAGATAAATGATACCGGGAATCGTATCTTGAAAACTTGTATCAATTTAAATAACCTGCTTATAAAACTGAACACTACTTTTTCCATCCTCTCACAGCATACTTTGCTATTCTATCACTTTTCCATTCATAGTACCAAGTGTTGTGCACATGTCTCTATTGATCACTGCCAGTTCTCTGCGCTCTCTGGCTTTCCATCAGCTGCAATGAGTCCAGATCTGTACAATACTCAGCATAGCAAAGCATAAATCCATGCTGTGGTCTTATCAGCACTCTCAGAGCACACTCTGTGCCATTTCATCTCCTGTGGTTCAGCTCACCCTGCCTGCACCTGCCATTTGGCCAAGGACTGCCAGTGTTGTGATGACAATGCAGAACTGTCAAACATCCTCAAACTCACAACCTTAAGTCTCCCTTAGACTGTCCTGTACACACAGTAGGAAGCATTTCCAAACTCATCAGGGAGAAGGGAAAGAGACAAAGTCATCCTGGGAGATTCACGGAGTTGTTGGGGCCACCAACAAATCTTCAGTACCAAAGAACCAAGTGTTGAAGTCTAAAGGAGCAAGTTAAAGGTTTCTAATGGAAACAGCTCATACTTATTTTATCTTTGTGCTCATGAGCTACAGTGCACCAGGCTCCATCTTACTGAGTTCTGTGCCATAGCTCCAAAACTGAAGTAACCTTCCTCCTGCTCTAATGGTTTCACATATTTTTTCCTCCTTGGAGGCTTCCTTCCAATCTTCAACCTGCAAGAGCCAAATTTAACACTCGTGCTCTTAATTAAGACAGAAATCAACAACAGAGCAAATAGTTACACACACAAATAAAACCCTGAAACCAGAACAACACTACAGATATCTCGTAAATCCTCATGACAAACGTCTAAGAAGCCTGAACTGCTTCGTTGCCTGTGGGGCCATTGCTAGCCTTCAGTAAGTTCTGCTTTCATCTAATCACTCTGTTTCAGAACGAAACAGCTCTGAAACCTCAGTTATCTGTCACAAAAAGGCAGCTGTATTACTTTTATAATCTCTGATAATAGAGATCGTTTAAGATACTATTTCATAGAAATATGAATTGGCAGAAAATACCCCACTATCTAATATCACATTTCAAAGGATGCTTAATAAAAATTACTAATGGGGGAGAAGAAAAGGAACACTTGAGCCCGGGTCATCCTCAGTTAGGAACAGACATCAAGGATAGCAGCTCGTGTTGCTCTGGGTTGGTATGACTTACTGGTGGCTTTCCATAAATTCTCAGCTAGCTGGAGTGCCATCAGTGGAGTCTTAGTCTCCTCTGCTCGTCTGAGGACTAACCTGGACACATCAGGATTACCCCTGGTATGTCCCAGTATTGCAAAGAGATAAAGAACTTGGATACTTTCCTTTAATCCACCATGAGGTCTTGTAAAAAAAAAAACCCAAAAAACAAAAGTGTTGGGGCAAGAGGAGCTACACAGGCTCAGAGTCAGCTTCCTTCTTAAATGAAGGGTTGCTGTTTGACAGAATATTTATCCAGCCTTATACAGTGCCCCCCCCCCCCCACCCCCCAAATTATGACATCATTACAAAACACAGCAGAAAATTGTTTACACCTGTCACATTCCTCTGGGATCTGGCACTGCTATCAGCATTTAATATTGACCAGTACTCAGAATTCTAGGGTCTCTTTTCAGATGCTTGTAACTAAATACATGCGAAGTGGGCATCAGAGAAGCATCCTGAAGGGAATTATTTTGCATTCTTCACAGGGCTGGGAAGCTAATAAAGCTTTAAAGGCTACACTAAATGCAGAGATAAGAAATACATTCTTAGTAACTAAACGCAGCAACAGGCCTATGGGGAACAAAATCTGATCATTCAGGTAAAGAGAGATTTGTTGATGCACAGCAGAAGAGGTTTCAGGTTATATCAGCCAGCTTAATTAATTTCCTACCTTTTGACCTCTGCGCAATTTTAAAACTTTCTCTTTTTTAGTCAGAGTAATTGTTTTTTTGAGGTACAACTCCTAGCTTTAACAGTTAATTCTGGTACTTTGGGAGACTGTTTTCTGTGTCAGTTATATTCACAGGTAGAGAAAACCAACTCAAGGAACAAATTAAGATATTTATTTTTGTATTGTTACAAATTTGTGGGGGGGATTTTCCATTAAATGTATTTAACAAGACAACCTATTTTCACTCAGGCCTTTCAGCATTTTAATACGCTAAAATATATACTTTTGGTGCCATACAAATTATGGTTAAAAATAATTCTCAAGGACATACTGAGGGGACAATAACTTTAAGCAAAATAACTCAAGTTGAAATAGTCAATTCCCTTCAACAGTGGTTTCTATTTCATGAGATTATATTCTTTACACTAGCAAACTATATACAAACAATACCACAAAACTACTGTAAGTGCAAAAATGTAAAAAATATACACAAACATATACACAAATTGCCGTGTTTGTCTGAGCTACCTTACAATTAAGAAATCCAGTACAAATGCATGATTTGTATTTATGTATTTGACTTGTAAGTATTTAATATTTAATTGTAAACAAGATTCAGCATGTAGAGCAACTTAAAACAGTTGTCAGAAGCTTAAATCATGAGGCCTGGAGACTGAAGAACTGTACATACTAGGATCCAAACTGACATACATACCCACACATTTTCTGACTTATATTGCAGGGGCATTTAGGGTATTTAAAAGATTTAGATTTATCTACTCTAAACAAATTCTTGGATTTCATTGTTTTACAAAATGCATACATTTCAATATTTAAAGGAAAATCAGTATCACATTTGCAGGTGTACAGATCATGTTTGGTAAGAGTATCTTGTTCATAACCACTGAACAGCTTTTTGGTTTATTAAGAAACCTTTCTTGGCAACTCAATTAAAGAAGAGTAAATGAAAGCAAGCAATGGATGTTCACAATCAACCACTTAGTGAGCAAATAGAAGCAGACACGTCCCTTAAGCACAGATGAACTCACAGGGGATTATCCAGTGAGTCACTGATGATGCTGATCATTAGGCAAGTACACACAGGGTACACTGCACTGCTAAAAACGTGCAGGATTTAGAAGAGATAGTGGAAAGAAAATGGAAGCTGCCTTTGCATGGATGTGATGATTTGCTGCTCTCAGTCACTGCTAAGATTCTTAGCAAGAGCAGTTTGTTTTACAAAAAAGGGTTGTCTTTTTTTCAGGTATTTCTGAGGCACTCATCAATGTATTATTTGAAACGCCTGGTTATTTAAGAAAACCCAGGATGACAGTTCTGTCTATTAGGATGGTGTTGGGTAAAGTAACAGGAACAGCAGTAGTAGTGTTAGAGTATTCGGAGAGAATTAAACAGAAGTCTATGCCAGTTTAAAGCCTCTACAAACATGAAAACTGCCCATATCTACAGCAACTGATTTCAGTGGAAAATTCAAGTATGACAATATTTTTGCCAATCTCCTTGTGCTAATGGAGAATACAGTAATGTTATCCATAAGCTTCCATTTCTAGGAAATATATCCAGAGTCAAATTTCATTTTGTGTATTTTAAGTGCTTGGAAACTCTTACAGTATTGAGCAGAGCATTTGATGAATCCCTTCTCATACATGATACTTTTTGATTTAAAACACAAAGACGCATTCTGCAAACTAGTCTTAATGTAAAGACTAGTTTGCTAAGTTTTATGATTTTTTTTCAGTTTTTTTAAACATTTCAAACACTGCAACAATGCAGAATATACACCCAAAAATTAAAAAACTATTTCCAAAATAAAATGTTGAAAAAAATTTAGAATCAGTTTCACTGAAAAGGCTCAATAAAGTGCAAGCAGTAGATGAGAGGGTTTACACAGTGAAAAGTGAAGTTTAATAGATTTGTAAAATCTGTATTGCTGACAATGAGAGACACGCTATAAAAATGTTTTACCTTGACATCATGCCCTCATATAAAAATATATTCTAATTGCCTGGCAGTACAATCAGATCTTGACAGAACTGAAAAAGAAAAGAACACTGAAATGCCACCACTCCTTTTCAGCAGTGTCTGAAAGGATGAAAATATGTAGATTTATGCTACTACAGTGTACTCTAATTAAGTGGATGAACTGGATTAACTATTTACTAGTACTAGCTAATTACTAGTATAGTAATTGCCAATGAAAAAGATGCATTGCTACTTACTTGCATTGACTCACCACCACTTCTTGAGAAGGCATTCAGGAGGTGTCACATTGCAAACATGGAACTCATTCCTGTGCAAAATGCTCATGCTTTGAACTCTCACTAAAGCAGAGCTCTCTAATTACTGAACAGAAGTATGGACTATAGCAAGAATTTTTACATCAGAAAATATTTTATATTATTAAATCTGCAGGTATTTTTCCTCTCAAAAGCATCTCCTCCTGCTTGCAGCAAATCATTTAACTGAAATAACCAGGTCTTCATAGTGTACCACAATTTTAATGACTCCAGTGAATTGAAACAAAACTTTATAGTATCACCTGTCACCCTATGCAGGAATTTGTTTTTACCTGGAGCTTTATTTTATGAAAAATAATAAAGCAGACTGCAGAAGTCTTCCCAAGCGAGGGGACATTTTCAAATCATTTACTGTTCAGCCAGATTCTTTGGTGTTCAGGAATAGCTACTGTAGTATCAGCATGAACAAGCAGCAATTATTTTCCTTCATACACTTCTGTTTGGCCTGTAAGGCCCATCAGCAAAGTTTCTGCTAGTAGCAGGTATTAAACAAAGGGAGGGAAAATACTCCCTCAACATCCTTTGAGACTAAAGTCTGATCAATAGCATCTGATGTTCCCTTTCAGTGGGGATTTTCCACATGGCATGTGGGCAGGATTTCCACTTATGACTAGCACAGAACTATGACAAACTTACTTACTGGCTAGCCATTCAAAGTTTAATCTACTGAAATTCAAAACTAATATTTTTCTATTCAAAAGAATCTTTACTTTTTATTCTCCAGTTTTTGCTAATACAAGACAAAAGAAGTTCATTATTGCACATCTATCGCCAAGGCTTTTAACTGCCCCAAAATGGTGCAATGTCAGGTGCTTAATAAAGCTCTGTGGAGACCCTGGTCACCTACTAAACAGTAAATAATGTCAATACCAACTTTGATTTTTGAAGTTTTGCTGTCCTTTTTTTAAAACCTCTCACTCATTCCCAGTTTCAATTAAAGGACCCCAAATACTCACTGTCAAATAATGATGACTCACAATCTAAATTAAGAATACCTTGTGAGAGCAGCAATTTTGCAACAATATAAACTTTAAATAAAAGCAGATTACTAAAATAAAGTCTGTATAGTCTTTTAACTATGAAATTATGAAATAATTTGTTTTTACTTATGATTTTTCATTCTTACAAAGAATTGTTGGCAACAATTATAATTAATTGTTTTCCTGAAGAGTAGGTATTTTTAGCATTGTAATTAGTGTAACAGTAGACAAAAAAGTTTTTACATATAATGAGTTTAAATAAATTTAAGACACTTTTCTGTAGGATCATCATCAAATGATGCTCTTTTCAATAATTTGTGTAAGCTTCTAAACCACGTTCAGGATAATGCACATTACATTTTATTCACACTATAAAAAAAGCACAATATACAGGCCATATCCTTTAAAGTGCAACACAACAGAACATTTCTGCAACATTCAGGTTCTTCAAAAACCCACAAAAGTAGGTATTTAATATTTAGGAACAAATTCTGTTCGTAGATGTATTGACACTGAATCTAAACTCTGAATGGTTATCAAGCTTGTCCTTGCTCTAAGTGCCACGCTAAAAGCGATGCTTATGACCACTAAACAGTATTAACTGATCTGCTTCCATATTAGACAGCCTCATGTCTCATGTCCACAATGAAAGCTTTTATCCTTTAGTCAGTGAGGAGCATCTGCAGAGCCCTTTACTGAAGACAGTTCTTTGACTATGCTCAGAAAACCTCTTTAAAGTCCACTTAGCTTCACCATACAGGCTACTGCTTCAGATGTCAAATCTACCAAGAAAAATATGGTAAATGGAACAGAGCAAGCATGTCTCTGAGTCGGCAGCGCATGCTTCACTACGTTTGGCACTATCTACCAAATTTATTGGTAACACACAGTATAAGCACGTACCAATTTGCTTTTCACTTTGTAAATATTTTTGGTTGGATGTTTTGCTAATAACAGTTGTGAAACCTCATTTGTTCCTGAGGTGAGCAGGACAAAACAAAGTGAGCTCCATCTAAAGCTGCCAACAGGACATTCTTCTGCATTTCCAGCCTTGCTACCTGCCTGCTGAGCCAGATTTACAATCTCAATCCTCCCCAAGGCGCCATTTCTGAGACTCTTCTTGACGCACATCTGGCCTGATCTGGTTTCTCATTCCACCCAGAACGTTTGAGGTTGCCTCTGTTGCAACAATGAAAGGTTTCACCACGGTTGGTGGGATTTGGCGGAGGACTCCTCCTACTGCTCCAGTGACTCCTCTGTTCTCATGCTCACGAGCAGCAGTCTCATAGATGGTTTGGGCTGTGTCCGTAATTCCCTTTCATAAAATAAAGGAAATCAGTTACATTGAAAAGGAAAAAGCAACCTCTCCTAGTTTTAAGGGAAATTTTAAACTGCTCAGCATTTTTCTTCTTGGTGATTTGTATTATAACTGTACTAAAACAATACTGATATAAATATGACTTAGTTCTTCTAATGAGGCTTAAAATAACACTCCTATGAACTTAGTGATGCAAATATTTCATGCGACTCCTGGCGGCCCATCTTGCACAGAAGGGAAGAAGCTGTGGGGTACTGTAAACTATTGAAAAAATGACAAAATTCACTGGAAACTAAGCTGACACCTTACTTCACAGACACTATATAAGGTGCAACTAACAAAGTACAACAGAAAATACAATAAAATCAGGTCAGCATTCTAATTTATATTAGATCATCACTGTCATAGTAGAGGAAGGTTTCACTTCTCTTAAATCCTGCATTATGCTTAAACACTAACTCCCTCAGAATTAACAGTAACTGCAAAGGTGGTCAAGCAGAAAGGGATGGGAAGGATTGATGACACAGCACAGGAAATCAAGTTTACGTGGCTCAGAATAATTGTAAACCATCCCAACCGCAGAGCACTCAAGTCCTGTTCACACTCATCTGCATGACATCTTAGCTTTTTTCTGCTTTTTCCATTCAAGAGTTCTGTTGGTTTATGGATATTGATGAAGATGGGCTTGTTCAAAGATGAAATCTTCTCCTCCATTTGGCCAGCCTAAACTAACATCTGTTATTTTATTCGCTGTTTTAGGAAATAGTTTTTAACTTTGGTTACCAGCAATTGCTTCTGCACTCACCTCTTTCACAACACTGTACGCTTTGGCTACACCCTCCCGCAGGTCGACCGGCTGATGAGCCAAGCGATGGCGAGGGAACCGCTTGATCTTTTTTGCTTCAATAAAGGTAGGCCCTGGTGATACCATGTCATAAGCAGTTTCTGCAGCTGCCTGCACATCAGCAGCAAATGCAAAACACGTAAGTGTTATAGCACCCAATCACAAATTTAAACTACTAATAGTGATGTCATGGAAATAAAAGAATTCTTATTCCACAAATGATATTCATTTGCATCAGAATAAGGTTGCGTACAAGAACTTCTGGAATGTGCAGCTCTCACCATACATAACTCCATACTGAAAGAATGGATGGTGTAGGTTTGTGTGGGGTTTTCTCCCCTCCTAATTACTGTCTCTTAAAAGACATCCCCTAAACTTAATAAAATGCTCAAGAAAGAAACTGAACATTTGATCGAATGTATTTCTTACAAACACAAGCACACATATAATCCCACTTATGATTAATAGCAATGTTTTTTGGACTATATATGTTCAAGCTTAGGTGCATATACTATTTTTGCAAGATTAGGTTGCAAAAGCGTATTTTCGTTGTATATTTTATATTAAGAAACATAAATTTATTAACACTTTAATCCAAGATTACCTTAGGGTTAAATCCAAGGAGCTTTATAGATCTACAGAAATAGTACTTGTTTGGGTGTTTTAAAAAAAGGTAAGAATCTACTACTGGATAATACACATGCACAAAGAACTCATCTTTCTCAATATCAGTGACTTTTTAGTGACACTGAAAATTTTTGTATTAAATTGCACATTGTAATATATTAAGGATTAAGAAACAAGCAGCAGCTTGGGCGTTCAGCAGTATTTTAACTCAGTTTTCTAACCACTGCATTTGATGCCATAGTTCTCACCTTGAAGACTGGTGCAAACTTTGCCCAGTCTCTGCTCTCCTATTTATACAGCTGCCTTTTTTTTTAATACATGCTTCCAACCTTAAATCTATAGCATTAAGATATTAGCTTAATCTAGGGCATTTACTAGCCACCTCTCATTTTACATCTAACTGCAGGAGTAATGCACTCTACCTGTATAGTCTGAACCATTCTGTTTGTTAGCTCCAGGGCTGCCATCGCAGTGGAAGTACCAAAAGAAGCTGCTCCTCTTTGAAAGCCTCTGACAATACGACCATCCTTGCGGTACTGCTCTATTGGCAACCACACCAGGTCTTTCAGACCTTGCACTGAAAATGAAGGCACAACACCTGAGTCAGAAAGTTCTCTTAGATAAGCAGAATGCCTTGAACAGAAGGGAAAACAAGAGTCAACATGGTTTGTGGTGGTTTTTTGAGGGGGAGAGGTGTTGTTTGGTTTTTAAAGAAACACATTCATATGTAGCTGAATAGAAGCAAGAATTAACTTACCTAATTGCACAAGAGAATGCATAGGCCCTACTCCTCCCAAAATTCCTGGTAGTTGGTTTTTCTTTATATCGTTAAGCCATTCACTGATGGCATAGGAGAACAATTTATCCACACCTAATAAACTAAAGTAAATAGAATTATTAATTTTTTTAAACAAACAATTCCTAATAAGATAAATGCATTCATTATTCATTGAAGTAAAAGATGTCATTGAAACAAACAGAAAGCTTTTTCAAGTGGCATCGTTTGTTGCTGTTGGCTAAGCCAAGCATTTCAAATGTATATGCTTCATAAAACAAACTCAAAACTGTACTATCACATTTAGTCCCATAGGAAATGAACATAAAACTAAAATTAAGAGTTTATCACCAAGACTAGCACATATATTGAATTCTGTTCTGAATTAGAAGTTCTTCTTGAATTACATATATTAGAGAAAAACCTAGAACCAAGAAATATTTCTAAAGTCAAAAAGCATTTTGGATTTTAGAAGAGCATCTTAACTGAAAATTTGCTTTGCATTTGCAATGTTCAGTTATTCCCCAAATACTTGTTCAATTTGCAACAGCAATGTTGACCTACATTTTGATAAACTTACCCGTGTCTGTAACAAAGCCTCTTCAGCTTTAATTCTGAACAGTTCAACTGAGCAAGCCCAATAAGAATCCCAGCTAGTGTTCCCTGTAAGTGAAATATTTTGTTATCACATAAATTTACTCAACCCGTACAACCTCTGAGAAATAATTTCATCATCTCAACTCTTACTTATAGATATTCTGTCCAAACATTCTCCTCCAGTCTCCCAAATGCTACTCGTTACAGTGCTATGAATCAAGTTACAGGGAAACTGGCAAAAAAGGAAACTTGGCTTAACCTGCTAATGGAAGAAAAACATCTGGATACAAGAGGGCTTCTTCAGAAATAATAAGCTATAATAATTTATGTAAACGTAGCTCTGGCTTTAGCGTGTTCCAGGCATTCTAAAGCTGCCATATTTCATGTTTTGATTTCTGATAGCCAGGCAAATTCAAGAAGTTGCTGCTTTCACTTTCCCATATTTTCTTACTGATTTGCCACGACAAAGTACAAGTCTTGTTGTGCATATAGGATTTTTTGATGTCTGCTTCTAAACTCAGTGTGATAAGGAATGCATATTTTAACAAGAACCATGAGCATTTTTTTCATCTGTAATAGATTCTGCCATTGCCACTGAGGCCAATATGTTACTAGACTGCAAGGAAAGGAAACAAGGAGAACAACCAACAATATTTGATTCTGGCATTAATGACGAAAAAGTAAAATAAAATGCACGATTCTGGCATCAGACAGTGGTATCATACTTTGAGGGGCACTGCAGCTCTATGCTGCGATGTCAAGCCAATCATTGAGCTCATAAATGTGACAGTCAAGTTCCAGCCTGAGTTAATCATATGTGGGGGATCCACCTCCAAGTCTTCCAATTAAAAATTAAACAAGGTTAAGCTTTACTGAAACTAAGGGGGGAAAAAAATGTTCTAGATTTGTCATGATCACGTCCTTAATGAGCAGTGCGCATAAAAAAATATACCCCCACTGATGGGGAGCAGGGAGGGGAAAGCAAAACAAACAACATCAAATATTTGTTCTAAAGCATCAGCATTATACACAAACCTGATCCATTGATACATGCTTGCCGTGGTAATCAAGACGTATTGGAACTTCTGATGTAAAGCGAAATTCCCTGGCACATACAAAGAAAATATTACAGTGAGAAACATGAAAAGGAAATAAAATTATCCTTCCAAAAAGAATCTCACTGCTTCCCATCCTCCTGGAATAGGATGTCATAGCCTTTTCTGTAAACCATAAATCCTTTAGTTACTCTGTTAGTACTTCAGAATAACTGTACAAAATACACTGGCAAATTCAGTTTTTCTTGGTTTTTTCATATCTAGTTCAGATTAGCATTTGTAATAAATTTAACAGTCCTGCAAATGTGCTACTAATCCCACAAGTGAGCATCTTTATGTTAAAAAAACAAACAAACACCCACAAAATGATGGTTCTGTGGGCAGAATTTAGCCCAGCAAGTGGAACTTGATAAAAAATTCTGTTGGTAATGTATGTGGTGAAATAGAACCACAGCCATGCTATTTTAATTTAGCTCTGCACTGCTTACCACAGCACACATCTATTGTTAGAGGCACTTATGATCTGAATGCACATGAGAAAACTTCTACATAACAAGCTACAATTTTCCTAGTCACTTCCCAGTCAGGGCTACATTAGAGTTTCTCTTGCGGTATTTTAATTTCATACCTCTCTTCCATGATATCCTTATATCCTCTTCCTGTATATACTCTCATCTCTGGTTATATTGGAGCTAATTTATAGTTAGACATAAGAGTACAAACACTGCTCTTTTTATGCATTTGTAAAACATCTCATTGCTGGTTCTGTATGGGGCAGAGATTTAATTTTTATTTCCTTGTGCACAGTAGTGTGCAGAAGTTAATAAAAATCATTGGTGACCTTCCAGTGATAGAAACAAATGTATTTGCTTTCCACAACCAGCCAATAAACAAACAAAAAAGTGCACCTTGCCCTAAGGTCTGAATAGTTTATCACCACATTTTCTTAAAACATTTTGCTGTGTGTCACTAGAAATTTTGTAACAAAAGTTTACCTGAAAAATACTGGCTGATCACTGTATGATGTCGTTTCTTGTGAGAAATGATCATCATCTCCATTAACCACATCCATGGAATCAGTGCTGCCATTTTCATTTGCTTGCTTGTGTGATGAAAAAGAAATTACTGGACTTGGTTCCTTAAAGCTGCTGCCATGCCTGGGCAAACCACATGTAACTTCAGCACCAGGAGACTTTTTAACTAAGAAAAAAAGTTATACACAGTAAAGTGACTCATATTTTTCACAGTGATTACAGAAAGATTCTATTTACACAATTACTGTGTCCTTAGTAAGTTCTAATGCTTATTAGTAGGAATTACTAGCAGGGCAATGCTTAGATTCTCTTAGTTATTAATAAAAGCTATTACATGCAGCTTATGTTGAGGTTTGTGCATCAGCATAAATAATGCATCTGGTTCTAATGGCAGTATTGCACAGGGCTTCATCACCTATGCATTTCAGCATGATATCTCAACAGAAATAGGTAAAGGATAGCTGCTAACAAATGCCCAAATATAGTTAATAGTGGATACATGCTTTCCAATATATACTGCTTTTGCATCAGATGGTATAATTGATTAGAAGTACTGCTTCAACTGCATACATACATTATTTAATACCTCTGGCATAAAACAGTATGTTTGTCTAATAGCTTGAAGTTGTCTAACACAGAGTTCAAGTGTATAAATAAGCAGCACAATGTATTTGTTTTATCTAATAATAACTCCCAATAGCATATACACAGTCCACAATTTTTCCAGAAGCTCTTATTAAATACGCTCCAGTTTTGGTTAAACCTTATATAGAATTAAGATTCCATGTGTTGAAGACCTTTGTTCTTATTTATAAAATAAAAAGCTTAATACCTAAAGCTTCTGAGTTCTAAAAAAACAGTCATTAGTGTTAGTGCTCAAACCCCCAAACAAGTTTTTATACACACAAGATTTACATGTGAACTTACAGACATACACAAATTCAAAGAGAAAGAAGTGGCACTTAATGATAGTTTTTTTAGAAATATACCTTCAGGATCTGGAGTAACTAAGAGTTCTACTTCTGTAGAAAGGCTAGTGAAAAAGTCCTTCAGGAAAAACAAGGCATCCTAACGGCAAAAAGGAAAATACAGGTTAAAATAAATACAAAGATGCAATTCTCTAAAAACATTACTTACTGTTCCAGCTCGATTTCTATGCAGATATGAAACAAAACAAATATTTTTGCTTTGATCCTTTAACATATGCACAAACCACACAGAAATGTAGGACAGAAACCAGGAAGACTCTCTTGGCCAATGCACCTTCCTCCATATAAGAGGATTTCATGATCTATCTAGCTCTGTCTTAAAAATTCAGGGTTATTTTCATCATTTTTACTCTCGTTTTGGAGACTGGTCCAGAACCCAGGTGTTTTAATGGCTATAAACTTCTCTCTGATTTGAAGTAGAAGGTATTTAAGTATAGTTTATATTCTTCTCTAATACTGCGAAAGTCAATCAAATCATTACAAATCAGGTCTCATCACTGCTTCATTAAAAGTCATTAATAGCTATGGTATTAATATCTTAATAATGTCTTAAAGTTATTACATCCCAGTTTCTTTTTTGGACAGATGCATCATACTGGTGCCTTATTCATCCTATCATTGATGACAACTGGACTTTCTTTTCCATTTTTACTTCCAGCTGGTAAGAATGACAGCTTAAGTAGTAATAACATGTATTTCTAATATGACTGCATGCAGCCCTCTGCTTCCAAAAAAGCTGTGGTTAATTTCACAGAAGTTGTAAAGGTGAATTTTGTTTATGGTTCAAAAGATCAAAGACTTTAAAAAGCAACCAAGAGGGAACACATTTCCTCTCTAGATGGCAGTATTTCCAGGCTATTTTTTTCTAGATGAAATTATTGCAAACTAGACAGAGTTCAATTTTGCTAATAGCGAAAGGAAAACCTGGTCTCCAATGTGTGTTGAAAGAAAGAAAAGGTAGGTAATGGAAATCCTAATATGCTCTTAAAAAACCCAAACCCCATGTATCTCTCTGCAGATGACAAATTAAGGAAGAAAAGCTTCAACAGAAAGTAATAACTGCACTTTACATTTGCCTGCACAAACATATATAGCTCTTATTGGTTTAGAAAAAACCCAAATGTTTCTTGAATATATCAAAAATACCTTGCACAAAGGCCTGCTAAAGAAAGTAAAACAATTTCTGTTCTTCCTGCCACTGCAGTTGATAGCAAGACAAAGTTTTCAAGTTAGAAGACGCATTTCTTGACTGTCAAGTGCCCTTGACTCAGATGTTGTGAATCTCTTCTCGATTAATGATTAACCTTTTTCAATTAAAAACAATGAAGTAGCTTCATGAACAAACAAAACCAGATCGTTCAAGGGTAAGTAGTTCATTTTAAAAGCTGTGATTCCAAATCCTTTGAGATTATCAGAAGTTTCAGGAGGAAAACTTACTGAGAAAACAGCTTTGCCCAAAGATATTCTTAGTTTTTAAATAAAAAAATCTAGTCTTTGTAATAGCTGGAGCAGAAGGCAAGTTCTAGCATGGATATAAATGGAACAACAGAGATCCAAAGATTAAATAAAAAAGGTATCACACCAAGAAAACGTAAAACATAAAATATGTACGATAGCTAAAAGTATCTGGTTAAAAGAAACCCCAAGTATCATTAAATAAAGAAAAAGTTACTGGTTTTTTCTTTTTTTGCACTGGCACAACCAACCTGGTCAATATTGAGGCGAAGTGGCATTAGTGAAACACGTAAACAACATTCCTGTGGGGATCTGCCAGACTCAGGACGGACATGTAATGCTTTAACCGTCAACTGAAACAAACCAACACAACTGTTAAACCTCAGAACACCAGCCAGGAAAAGCTTTTACTGCAAAACCTCAGTACTAGCATGATTCCACCTAGCAATTACAGTATGGAATAAAAACTTACTCTGAATCTTATAAAAAAATAAAGTTAAAAGAAACTCCCTGAAAAATAAATCCTTTATAGAACCAGTAACACTGCTGTATACCATAAAAATATAAATCTGCATGTGTAGTGAGAAGTCTCATCACTGATACAAGCAGACATTTGCTCAAAACCAAATTGTGAAAGCTACCAAAATAGTCCTGCACATCTATTTTTTTAACTGACAATCTCAAACCCATTAATACCCGACACGCTAATATTCAAACTGACTTTTGAATTAGTCTTTATATCCACAAAGAGTCAAGCAAATAACTATCAACAAATTATATTACTTCAGTATTCCACGAACTCACGTTTCTGCTTCTGCAAGATTAAGTGTACATAGCCCCCACAGTGATAGTTCAACCACTGTAATTGTAATGAATTAACATTATTTCATAGCTATACCATGTTTGAATGTGCTTTTCTGGGCATCTCCTTACTGCAGTAGAGATAGAGAAATTTATTCATTTGTGATGTAGCTAAGCGATCTCTTATCTCCAGGTCCTGAACAATAAAAACTTGTCGTGACACTGGCTGCTCCAACAGACAGGATTCACCTTCAGCACCACCTGGAGGATACACCTCGTGCTGGAATTTCACCTTTTAAAAAGGAAAGACAGCATAATCAGTTTCATTGAAAAACAATATTTAACAGCAGAATACTTCTTTAAAAAATAAACTAAAAATCAGGAAAGCACATCACACAAGAACTTTTAAAGCTGTCTACTGTTTAAAGTTTACAGAAATTATATTAAGATTTCTGAAACTATACAGGTTTTACATATCTAGCACTAGAAATCCCCCCATTTCCAATACATGTTCGCATTTTAGCCTGCAAATTCAAGCCAAAACAAAAAGTCAGTATAAGATAAGGAACGAATTTCACTTTTTTTTAACATTCACTCAGCTTTTTCCTCTCAATCCTGACATCTTTCTCACCTCATGGTGCAGCGTGTACCAGGCAATTTTGCAAGTGTTGAATCCTGTACCCTCTAACACTTAAGAAAAAAACGTTTCCTCCCTACCAGCTGACTTCTTAAATGGCTTCTTGCGGTCTTGTTACTTTTTTCTTACTCACTTCATATATATTCTAATTCAGTATTTTTCTTAAATTCTAAGGTATCTTCATTTGGTCACCCCTTGATGTAGCTCTCATTTCCAGCTGTGGTGACCTACAAACCATCACCTGCCCCCCCCAAATCCCGCCGCATCCCGGCCGGAGCGGAACGCTGCCGAGCGCACACCGCGAGCGCGGCAGCGGCCTCTGCCGGCCCGGCGCTGAGCTCCAAGGCAACACCGTTTGTGACACCTTTTATTCTCCTTCATTTCTTTACACATTACTATTAAGCCTTGTACTGAGTACAGGGAAGTAGGGGAAAAAACCCTTAGACCACTTCATGCTAACACCAACTCTCACTAAATATCTGCAAACTAAGAGATGGCTATAATTCTACATAAGAAGTTTTCCATGTGGATTATTAAATGCTTCCCTTTTTCCTCTTTTTTATTGCAATGTCATGTTTTTTCTAGAAAAGGTTACCTTAAGTATCACATTTCTGGCAAGCTTAAAGTGCTAATGGGATGAATTTTAAGTTTTGGAAATGCATATAGACTATAAAAGGCCTTTATTTTTATGTAGTGCCTTTCATGTTTATGGAAACATTTGAAAAAATCTTATTTTAAAAAGATTCTGTTATCGACCCATTTAACATGAAATATGTTTATCTCCTCACCAATACTATTCACAGCACCAGAAAAAAAAGCATCTAGTTCCTATGTTAGAGAAAAACACAGCTTTAAAAACAACAGTAAGATACTCATGCCTGAAGGGTGCTAAATATGTTAGGGGAAACACAGGAACAATACTCTGATATAATTAGATGTTATTCATATCCAGTTATCAAACTGATACACTGAGTATTCTCAACAGATCTACATCTTGCTTATTTTGTTAGAACACTTAATTTCATAACAGGTATATTTATTCAGATTGGAACTGAAGAGAGAAAATCAGAACACCAAGTTCTGTTTGCCAAACTTGTTTATAATAAACAAAAACTTTTAAGAACAGTGTAATGGATATCCTTCATCTTTAGAAACAAGCTTATTCAGCAAGCAAATACTATGCTAATACTAACACCTTTTGTTAAACAAATTCTACATCATCACCATCAAAGTGATTGCTTAGATGTAGATAACTGTTGAAAGAAATAGTACTGAACTCTAATGGAAAGGTGTTATCAAAGGACTATAACATGTAAAGATATCCACACACAGAGAGTCATAGCTGAAGCTGTTTCTGTCATTCACCTTGCTTAATTGTATTTCCATTAGGAAGTCTGGGTTTCTTCCTCTTCCTCCACATGCTGTATTCCGTCCATGCCTTGTTGGTGTGTGAGAAGGAGAACTATGGGGACTTCTGGGGAAATAAAAAGGAAAAATATGGTTTTGCAGATGATAGTTATCTCACTGTTAATCTAAAATGAAATGCACTGGATATAACTTATTACTATTTTAATGATATTCAAAAAACCATTGAGTTACTCTTAACCAAATAATTTCTTTTTGTTCAGGTAATATATACCTAAGCAGAATGCTAGGTGTATGTATCCCACCAAATTAGCATTCATAAAACATTTCCTTAATTTTGGCTGCGATAATTTTACTCTTTAGTTTACATGACATCCTGTAAATCTGACTCTTATGTTCCTTAAGCCCTGAGCTCTTTAGGAAAATCTGACTTCTAATATTACCCTAAAACAAAATCCATCCTTCCATTCCCCCCAAAAAATCAGCAAAATCAAACCCAGCTTGTCCAGGTTAAGACACAGGAAAAATACTCTCTGATTTGTGGAGTTAAACTGAGTAAGTTTCTAGGTGATCTTTAAAATCCCTTCCAACCCAAACCATTCTATGACTGATTTCTTGTGGGAAGGGAGCCAAGAAGCAAGCAAGGGAGATTTGAGACTGAACAGTAAGATTACTCCAAATCAAAAGAAAATTAAGTATTACTAAATCTTCTAATCCACATAATTAGATCAAACACTTACATGAAACTTTTAGCTGGAGAAGTTGGTGGTGCAGTCCCAAAATCCCTTCCGCCATAAAGATGCCAAATAAGAGATATTTCCTTTACAACATAGCGTACAAGAGGAACAGGAAAATGAAGGGGAGCTTTGCTTGTATCCGTTTTTTTAATAGGTTGGCTGAAATGATTTTCCTTTATAATAATTGCATCATCAACCATTATTTTTATAACTGGCTCTTCCTCTTTTTCCTAATTAAAAAAAAAAAAGGCATATAGCATTGAGAAGGTGATAACATTGAGAAGGTGAAATCTGCTTTCTTTATTGAGATGTCTAAATCTTTCCTATGAAAAAAAGACAACTTCTCTGTACTGTCTCCTAAAGGTTATACAACATACGATTGGTTTAGAAATGTTTCTTATAAAGACAAAAGCATATGAAAAAAAAGTAGAAGCCGCAAAGTTGTTAAAAACAACAATAAAAAACGCCAAACCAAAACAAAAAACTTCCCCACCCAAACTATAAACAAAACAAAGTACTAGTTGAAAGCAAACAGAAAACCACAGAAGGGCCCAGGCTACCCTATTAGCACTTTTGGAAACAAACAAGCTCAAAAAGAACTGGGAAAATACAGCCTCTAATCAGGGACCCAGAAGCACGAACTGCTTCTGTCTATTAAGAATACCACCAGACAACGTGAACACAATGCAGAGGATAGACATTGGTGTAAGGTGACACAAGCTTTTCTCTGAGGTTTGGCAAGGATCTTAGGTCCTTAGAAACACTGAGATCTTAGATTAAGAGAGAAATGAACAAAAGATTAGAAGACGTGCAAAGCTGCTGTTTTGATAAATGCTGGTTTTTGCTTAACGCATTTTTTCCCTAACTATGCCATTATTGTAAGTCAAAATGACAATGGTTAAACATGACTAAAATGTAGGAAAACTGCCGATACAGCTTAATGGAACATTCAGATCAGAGAACAATTACATAGTGCTGAGATATAGAAAAACCTTATCTATTTGAAAATACTTGTACTCATTCCTAACAGTAACAATGCATAAATTCCTTTCAAACAGAAAAACATCACTGAGCAATCACAAAAATCTATGAAATCTAATTTGTCCAGATTTTACACAGGCTTTTCTCTAATTCAGTTTATATATGGATTTTTTTTAGTAATTTTCAAAGGAACTTACAGCAACAGCAACTTTAGGTGCAAAAAGAATGCAGAAATCATCACTTTCTGCCGGAGCATCTCCCATGGCCTCACTTAACAGGTGATGAGTAAATGATGCATAAGTGGGACTTGGTTCTTGTGAGACATTGCCACTTTCATCTGGAAACAGGAAGAGATCTGAGCAAGATGGTTCCTGACTTTGAGACTTGTCATCCAAAACTCCTGGGAGTTGAAGAAAGGTGAATAAAAAACATGTTTCAGTAGAAAAATCCTTACAAAATACAAAAATTAAGTCAGAGTTAACTAATGTTTGTTACTTCAATTATATCAAGGAAATTTGCTTATTGTATCTTGAATCAATTCCTACTATGAATAAAATACAGGTCTCAAGTTTCCCATTCTGGTAGTAAGACCACAGCATCAAAAACTTCCAGTACTGCAGTGACTGCTCACCTTCCACCACAGAAAAGATGACCAGACATCATGGAAAGAGTAATGAAATAGAAATCTATTTGCAGTACAAAATCTTGTCAAATTTAAACCTGAATTACAGTCTAGCCGTGATACAGAAGCCATAATCCTGTGATAAAATCAACTATCTTGCTCTATCTGCTAATCCAAAAAATTCTTCATAGCTAGAAGTTCTTCCTGTGACCTGAAACTGCACCATCTTCCTGGACTACCCTCATACACAGAAGAGAGGTCTTTGATTTCTCCACACTAACTTATACTCCTACAAAATTTGGGGTCTTGAAAGAGTCCTGGAGTCAGGTTTCTTCCTTGTTGCTTTCAGTACCTCAGTAATGTGTATTTGACTAGAATCTTAAAAGTCCTTCTGCATTACTGTTATTAGAAGCAAGAATCTGTTCCACAGTTTGAAGACTTCAGACATCCTAAGTACACGCTCCCATTCTTATTGCAGCATCTCTACATGCACAAAACTTTCAATCCCACTTTCTTTCCAGAGAAGTTGTACTTTAGATGTAGTTAGGCCTTCAGAGGATCCTTACCATTAGACTCTTGCTTCATGGCAGAAGCAGTCTGTTGAGTCTCAATTTCTTCCATTGCATCACTCATCAAATCCCGTAAAATCTGCTGCTCTGATTCAGCGAGGCCTGGTCCGTGGGAAGATGGTTGGCTAAAGGTCTCTACCTGTAGGAGAGCAACTATACATAGTTACATCTCAAACACAACAGATGTCAAAAAAGATTTTGCTAGAACAGCTTGATTTACAGCTCCTAAACTGTGAGAAAAAACACCTTAACTTGTTTAATAGTCAAGTGATCTGAAACACCAAGCTGGATGATTCATAAAGTAGGTTGGAACATTATGGTTCAGGGTATTTAGATCATCAGAGTACATGGACACCTCGTATTATGTCCTGGAATTTTCTTCCTCAGATAAGTATAAAGTACAAGAGGTAAAAAGCACAAAATATTTTACAATATTAAGTGACCAAAGTAGAAAAAAACCCAAAACATTATTTTAACTCTGAAATGTATTTTAAATTACATACAATCTGTTCATTTCTTTGCAGGAAATCTCACATTATTTGTAAATCGAATGGACCTTAAAATTAAAATGTATCACCAAGAAGCAGAAAGTTAAGTTGCTATAGTTTTGCCATTCTATACCTTCATTTTTGGCTTGCTAACTCCACGTTTAACTTCTGTCTTAGCAGGTGGATGTAAGTCACCATAACTTGCAATATATTGTATGAGATTCATTAGCGCAGCACACGAATCAGAGCAGGTACGAATATGGATCACATCACTGGAACAGTGCAGCTCAAAACGTGGTTTAGTCTAGATAGCAACAATGAAAAGACAAGAATACACTTCAAATTACCCTAAAATTCCATAAAAATAGCACATACACAGATGTTTTTAAATTATTTTAATTAACTAGTCAGAAAGGAGTTTAAAAAATACAAGTAAACCTAAAAACCTTCCTTGATTTTAAGTATAATAACAATTTTCAAATCACAATCTCTCATGAAGATTTTACATTTTATTTTGATTGTCATTAAATACTTACTCTTTCTCCATCAGAATCAGATTTTACTGCTGTAATGGTTAGTTCCAGCAGTCCCATATCCATAACACGAACATAATCTGAAATATGACAATTAAAAAAAGACAATAACAAACACTATATACCTATAGTTATAAAACCATTAAAAGCAGCATGAGCAGTAATCTTTTTTATCAAAACCTTTTATATCTCTGCATTTCCTTCTTTTATGAGGATTACTTTCAGATTTCAAGTTTCAGCTACTCAAATCAAGAATTTGAATCTTTTCAATCCAATATACCACTCCCACTACCACCATCTGTGTCCAGGGTAATCTTTTAAGATATTTATCCTCATTCCATCTGTGTGAGTTAAGAGAAACCAAGGCACACCAAAGCTGAATGACTAAACATTCTGTAAGTTTTTTAGTTGAAGTGAGAGAGAACACATGTTCATCTTTCTAATCTTTCAGTGCCACAAATAATGTATTTGGCCTGTTTTGTTGTTTAAGTAGAACAGGCACACCCTTACTGTGCCCCTACTAGAGATCGCTTACCTAAGCTAAATACACACCTTTGTGGGCACAAGGTTTCATTATTTCCCCAATTCATTTGTTAAACATTGATTCAAGTTCCTCAGTCCTTAAAGGCTCTTACTATTTGAATGAGAGCAACCCAGATGGTATGATTCTTTTCAGAACCTAGAACTTTGTGCCATATAGCACCTTTCAAGTTCAACTATTTCGAATATATATCTCATGAAATTTCATACCTATGAAAATTTCTTTCTGTGAAACTCCAGATTTTTAAAAATACACTTTTTCAAATACCCGTTATTAAACTGTAACAAGATATTAGAGGAACTGCAAGATACCTTTCTGACATACCTCTGGATCCACAAATCCAAACCCGAGTACTCAGATTTTTATCAATATTTCACTATTCTCTCATACTCAACCTGCTGCTCCTCATCTCCTCAGACCTCTTCTTCAATACCCTTTGTAAATGCTAAATATGCCTGTAACTTTGTTTCTTTAGGCTCTGCAATCGATTAGTCACATCTCAAACATCCTTACCTCTATGGAGGTTCACCATAACAGTGTTGCACTTGTCAGACAAATGCAAAGCAGCTTCATCTAAAATTATCCTAAGAGACAAAAACAAGATGAAATAAAAATGCTAGAGAAATGCTGTACAATTAGTAAGTTAAAAGAAATTAGTACATAAAAAATATTTAAAAACACAAATATACCTAGCATATCTTAAATCCAAACTCTTCACTTTAACCTTTCATAATTTTCAAATCCACTGGCAATTAACCACTGTAAGATATTTTCCTCATCACTAATTTTATATTTCTTACATTTCAATTTATATATTTGATCCTTCCTAGAATAAGAAATAATGCCTTAACCCTTGAAACTTATTTCTATTTTTGTCTTTTTCTCTTCTTAATAAAGTTAACAGAACACTTGTTTCAAAGGTCACTTTAAAGGTTTTATCAATAAAAACAATCAAGCTGGTAGATATTTCACAAGAGAACAGGTATAACCGAATGAATATTCAACTGAAGTTGCGAGAAAAAATATTAGAAGTTACAGATATGTTCATTAGTCACTAAATATTCACTTAATTAATATACTGTCTCCAAGTAACAAATTATAAGAAATCTTAAGGTTTTACTAATTCATAAAATAGACATAACTTCAGTTCAGGACATTCCCAACTTATTAAAAATGCAGAATTGCTTGTTGTTAAAGGAAGCAATCCATCTAATAAGTATAAATAAACAAAATTATTTAACCTAATAAAACTGAGGGATTACACTTGAGCAAAGTGTATGTCAAAAGATGGAAACCAGTGTGATCATTTACTCAACATGAATGCTTCTGAGGTCAAAAAAGCAGACAGGCATCACAAGTTTTACAGGAGCTTATGTGATTCACAATCATTCAAATCATACCTGAGAGTAGAAGAGGATTTATCTACTGCAACACTGCTGGAAATGCTGAAAGTTTCAACAGTAAGTAGAGATCTGACTGGTAAAAACAAGGGCCTGATAACAAATAAGAAAAACAAATTAGTAATTTGGAAGTTCACTCAAAGCCTCCATCTAACTCCATCTTCCCACACCTAGGCAAGTCATAGCCTACTTCAAATTGCTTCCAGTTTGCAGGATTTCTGTTCAGTACTTTTTCCAAAAGAGCCTAAATAAGTATTATTTATAGTATGCAAACTCGAACATTCCTGAAGAATAAGCATGTAGTTTGAGTGCCAAGCAACACGCTTGCATTTTACCTACCTGTAATCAAGAGCACAACTCCACAGATGCACATGAAAAGTCGTAATTGTAGCTGGAGGATTATATCCCAGAACAGGCTCATCAGAAATATTCAAAAAATATAAAATCTAAAAATCACAAACATATTAATACTTCAATATCTGTTAAATTACCAGACAACTACGCATCACAAAAGAGAAAATCTGTAACAGGTATGACAACAAAATGTTAGATTAGTAGAAGGAAAAGGTATGAACAGTCTCAGATATTTAAAGCTGCTTACTCAGTATCTTTATAGACAGAAGCATGGAACATAAGACAAAAAAATCCATAAAAATTGCAGCTTCAAAGGTATGGAAAAGACCAACCCACAGACACTCAAGTGGCTTCTTGTACAAAGCCTCACAATACATTTTTAAACACTTCCCAAATACAGTCTTCTCCATCCCTCTTTGTAGCTGTTATTACAGTGTTTGCATTTTCCTTGTTCTCTCTCCGAAAAGTTAACTTTTCTTGTAACACTCTACATTGTTCAAGTTATCTTTAAGTCTTTCTTGGGTGGTGGGCATGGGAAATATGCTCAGAACTGTGTGCACATTCATAGTATAAACAGGTTTTTCATGTTCTACCACATAAAACTGACTCCTGTCCTCTATAAGATCTGTCATAGTTCCCCCTCAAATATGTGACACTATAAAAATTCTTCTTAAAATACTCCAAGCTTGGGGCATACCATCACTGCTAGTCTTTTAATTTTTTCTTCTAACTACATATTTGGACAATTTTTTATTTGATCCCTCCCCCTCCAAAAAAAGACTGCCTGTGATGCACTTGGGAGCGTTACTTGAGAAAAACTTCATAGAGCAAAGAAGCAACATGGTGTAAAGCACGCTACACAAATCCACAGGAATATAATGCTGAGGAGAAAATAACTCCACAGCAGAGTCCAAAGCTCCAAGTTCAGCTCCACACAGTCATACAGTAACAATGCATGTGAAAATCAGCATATCATACACACTGGAGGACAAACAGGAGAAGCTTGAGTGTCAAGGGTTACTATCTGTAATCCAGTATGGGGCAGGTACATGCAACTACACTGTTACTGTGCTAATGGCACGTCTTGCCTCATGTGTGCACATAGATCAAGGGGCTCCAGCCCTGCCTGCTATGCTGTACCTCTGCATCCACACCTACGAGTACCACCCTTCTCATTCAGAAGTGTTTGTGTAAACTGCTGCTCACCAGCTCCCCAAAGTCCTCCAGTACTGCTATTCCAGCAATACAAAACAGGAAATGTACAAGTGAGAAATGAGACTTGAGGGATAAAGTGAGCAGAAGCGAAAAATACAGAAATGCTTTCAGTACTGCAAGTAACGTTCGCTTGTTTTGAGGGTATTTTTAACCTAAGGATTATTTACGTATTCGAATAGTATTGCACTACTGACGTTTTTCATCTGAATTTTAAACAAAACCCAAAACCCAACAGAACACAGTAAACCCCCCCAGAGCCTCCCTGACATGTTATGAGCAGAAAGTTAGGATGATGAGAGGAACAGTACCAAGTGAATAGACAAGAAATAATTTAAAAGACTGTCATCTGTCAGTGGTCTCAAAGAGAAGAAAGAAAGAATAACACTTTCAAGAGCAGAGTATGATAATAAGGCACAGCCTAACATCAAGATTTAGTTTGATAGTTAAAGCAATGAGACTGAAATTGAAGATGCAGTTGAGAACACTGTAGCAACCTGACCTGTTCATGCCAACTTAAACCTGAAGGCAGCACTCGGTGCTGAAGGGTGGCTCCTCGTAGTCCAACAGCAACCAGAAATTCCTGCACAACAAAGTTGCATAACTTGGCTTACATGAAACACATGTAACTATTTCACATCTAGATTATGAAACAGTGCCATCCTTCTGCTCCCAAAAATCTCCTGGTGTCTAGAAAAACCCTGCTTCCCAATACAGAAACCCCAGATAATACCATATCATACTTTTTGTAACAGCATAGTTTAGAAACGGCAGCTTTGTGGTGGTGGTAGGAAGGAAGGCTGCCTGTACATTCACTCTGGGATTCAGCAGAAATTACCAGGAGTAGCAACCCAATGTAGGTCACATGTGAGACAACTGAACCCCCATTATATCTTGCTGGTCTACAGAACCCTTCTTTAGATAACTCAACCAACCTGTTCGTCACCACCATGCCAGCTAAGAGGTCATCTTTCAGCCACACTAATGAATGCTACTGTCATTTTACCAGTGCCATTCCAAATAGGTATGTAAAGGCTTCCTATTAGATGACACTGCTAGTTAACTGCAGTGTAACTCTATATTTGTTCTTGCCCGTTTTGACACCAAGGAAACTCAACAAAAACAAATAAAAAAGGTCAACTGTCCAAAATATGCATTCAATAAAGAAATAGTGTGATCAGCAAAGTGAAGCAATTCCAGCAATTCTTCCAGCAATTGGAAGAATTAGTAAATTAAGCTGCTGTTTAAATTTTATAATTCACCCAAAAGATTCTAACCGAAAATTTGTTTGAAAATGAATGTCTCAGCATAGTTTCTTCATCCATAACCCTTCTACTCCATGGCCAGATGCTTCCATATAAAATGAGATAACTCAAGTAACTTATAGAAGTACAAATAACACAAACCTTTGTATTGCTCTCTATTTTATCTGATTGGATTTTGACTGCGACAGTCAGCATACTTGGACTATCCACTCCTACACCATCTGAAGTAGTCTTGCTGAGACCCTCTTCTTCAGAAAAACAAATAGTAGGCTCTAACCAATGGGGACGTATCGTGCTGGGCAGTCGTACTTCAGAGGAAGGGACAACTCCATCCACCAAACCTGCAAAGAGATTTTGGAATGAATTACCAAAGCTAATGCTACTGATGAAGTATTAAGGAAAATCCTTTTTATGCTTAATGCCTACAAAATTATTTTAATTACCAAAGTTAGTCATGCACACTGACAACCAAAAACTGCGAAGGGAAGGTTATGGGTGATCCAATATTTAAAACAAGGGTTCTAGCTATAATCTTCAATGTGACAATTAAGATTGAGTTATTATTTGCCCAACAAAATGGCAAAGTTGAAATAAAGGGCAGAAAACTCCTACAGATTACATGGAGCGATAGGAACCTGTGTCTCTTCTTCATTTTATGAGATAGTGCCAGGCTAACTTCTAAACACACAGTAACTAAGCCTTGCACTGAAACATGAGTACCACTGATTCAGAGGCATCTGAGGGGGAAACCTTAAAAGGTTTAACTACATGGGGATTTCCAGACGTACACAAACTACACAGTCACCTGTGGACCACAACTAGCTACTCAGGAAAAACACAGCAGCCACCAATAACCTGCAGCTTTTTAAACGAAACAACCAATAACATGTAGGAAGTGTGTATTTTCATAGTTAAGAATAGACTGTACAGCTAATTTGCCAGAGGATCACAGTATCTCTAAAGATCAGCAGCTGTCAAGGAAAGTTGGAGCTAAACTGTAACTAAACATAGTTATCATGAATTGCATTGCTGTAGCATTTAGAAACATTAGCCATAAATTATACCCATTGTGTCAAATGATACACTATGAGAGAAAAGAGAAAAAATACACAGCCTTTTTCCTAGAAAGCTTCAAGCTTATTTCATTTCAAATTTAGTCCCAAAGCCACCTCAATCTCACCCCTACCTTGATGATATAAATTGAGGCTGCTAGAATGGAGACAAACATAGTGTCTGTCCTCAAAGCCTTCATATTTAGTCACACTGAAAAGGGAACCACTGTTGAACTCAAACCAAAATTCGCCATATTTTCCTTCCAGTGTATTTCCATCATCCTGCTGAAGGAAGAACAGAAATTATAAAATTATTGTTTGCTAACAGTTTGCTGCATTTAGACAGTCTAAATTAACACAACTCTTGCTGCCAATAGATGTTTTCCTGCTTGCATTTCAGTTGTTCTCATGTGAAGCAAAGTAAACAGAATTTGCAAAATATTGTGTTGTATTACTGCCTAGTTATAGTAATATAAAGATTACAGAATTACTGTTAAAAACACTAGCTCCTTCCAGATAAGTACATACAGCATGAAGAGGATCCATGGTCAAAACAATAAAAAAACTTGTCCCAGCCCCAGTGCCTCACCTTTACATCTGTGAATATTGACACTAATCCATGTGTCACATTTAGCAGAACAGACAGAAAGCTTTGTGAGTTCTTATTCTGTGAGTCAAGCTTTTTCCTTCTGCGTGAACGATAGTTTGGATCAACAGTGGAATAATACTGTAGTGTTTCTTCCTCAGATCCACTTTCATCATCTAACAGATAAAATGAAGAACAACTCATTCTTTAACTAGTACACATATTATGCTAATAACTCACTGTTTCTCCACTGGTAATGCAATTCAATTTCACAGTTATTTTACTCAATTAAACATTATTTTTTTTTCTAGGTTTAAGTTTTCTTATAAGTTTACAAAATCTTTCCACTAACAGCTTAATCACTTCAGCCAATTATGCTTCTAAAGCACTATAGTTCTAGATGATTTATTAAGTGTATTACCGTAATGAACTGCAGATTTAAATTGACTAAAGCTGTCTTTACTGAAAGTGTTGATGAGCTGGCTGGCCACAGACAGTCCAACACCGTAAGAAAGGTTTTCAAATGTTTCTACAGGAGATGGAGCTGTGGGTTCCCACAACAATAAATCATTGCTGATCCTAGGAAGAAATACATTATCATTACATGAAATACACGACTGTATTTCCACTTTGTATTAAGTCAGTCAAGCATAACTCCTTTGCAGACTTTATATAACAGATTCCAGATTAAAAGTTCAAGAGCACAAGAAACAATAATATATTCATGAGTAAAAGCAATAAATAATGGAAGGAACTTTTATTCTGTAATTATGGTATGCACACATTAAAGTCTAACATCTGATAGTGACACAAAAGCCTCTATAAGTAGGTACTTATTAGCTCAGTAGGTTGGAGGCGGAGTTGAGAAACCCCTATTTTGATCACATCAATTTTCAACTAAGTTGCAGGAAACATTCATTCTTTTGATTTCAAATGAGTGTATCTGTCAGGGTAAAGACAGATGTGACATTCAGTAAAGAAGTATTCCAACAAAATATTCAGTGGAAGGTTCTGCCGTGACACTTTGGAAGTGAAAATACTCTGGAAGTAAAGTAATACCTATCACAGACTAAAACAGATTAGCATCTCTCTTGCATATTGCATAGCACAGTACTAATCTAGTAGTATTTTGTTGTTTTTCGAACAGCAAACTAACAGAAATAAATGGTGAACACCCATCTGTAAGTTGGGTTCACTTTCTCTACATTTTTATAAACCTTTGTTAGGCGTACAAAACTGGGTTAGGTTTTTTTCTCTGACTGCCTTGCAAACTCTAGATTTTTAGATGGAAAGAATAAAATTGAGCACAACAGTTTTTGAAGTCTAATAATCTGTTTAAAGAAGAGATCAGAAAGATTAGAGCAAAATGAAACATTGTACAGAGATCTGAACAAAGTATTCACTGAGAGCCATAGACTATTTAGTTTCACCCTTTGTTCACAAAATCTGCCAAACACTTTTTAGCAGGTGGCTGCCATAGCACAAATCAGATGCATGATACAATGATGTCATATTAGCTTGGAAAAATATTTATATAGCACTTTGTATTTTTAAATAAACTGTATAAATGAGTTCCTGCTATACCTGCTTAGACCATTGTTTTTGTCAACAGTGAACACAGAACTGAATGTACAGGTCGTGATAACCAAGAAAAATAATTGTACTTGCCTGTTGTAAAGTTTTTCATAAAAGCTTTTGTTTGGTAATGTTAAGTGAATGTTTGGTAACATGAGTTCCAGTACATAATGAGAATTGCTAATTGTTTTATCCTGAAACTCAGTCATTTCAACTACATCTCCTGGCATCACCATCTGAAAGAAAAAAGAAAAAAATTCTTAAGTACAAAAAACCAACAAAATCAAAACAAAACCAAAAGTGGAAACCAGAAGTTGCGTGTAAAGTAGCGAGAACGTAGTCTCACTATATTTTGTCTATCATAAACACAAAGCAGTAACAAAATTTTATAGTACCTCTTCATTTTCAAACATGACCCTACGAGAAGAAAAAGGAGAAGGCTCTGGTCTTCTAATATCACAGACATCCTTCAAAGAATGAGACCCTCCTTCTTCTTCCTCTTGAAAGTTATTATCACCTTCTTCCTCCTCAGCTGCTATCCTTTCCAGAATAGAGTGCACAGCCAGAGGGTTTATTTTCAATACAATCCTGACATTGGAGAAGTTATGCAGAATAAGCCATTAGAGATGCTTATAATGTTTGTATTTATGATCTGTCACATGTCCCCTAGTTCTATGGGCTTGCCATTACATACACACAGACTAAAAGCTCAAAAGTCCAGGGACTTTTTTATTAGATAATAACATATTTTATTACCCAAAGCAATACTACTAAGAAAAAAGCTAGCTTATACACACAAATGCACATGGAAAAGGTAACATCAGGTGAAAGAAAATGTTAAGTGTCTGCTTTTTTCAACTCCATCAGGTGACCATATAGGTGACCTAAGAAAAACCTAGCCCTCTCCCAAAATAATGCTTGTTTCACTAGACCATTAACAGCCATTAAAAAATGCTCTACTGCATGGTGTAGCTTATTACATGTAAACACTATAATAGAAAAATTTATTTGTGCCATTATAAAAGAAAAAATCTCCATATAAACTTGCTGTCAGAAAGCCAGTAAATTTTGTGGCAAAAAATGTACACAGCAAATTCTGTTGCAAATCTAAAATTGCCTCTTTAAATATATTATTACACACTTCAGCTGCCAGATCCTTCTCTTCAATAAGTCTGAAGTACTGTATTGTTTTGCGTGTGATATAAGCTGCAATAATTCAGTCACAATATAATTATTCTTACTACTCTTATGGCTTATATTATTTTGAGGCAAAATTTAACTAGGATGGGTTGTTTGGTATTCAGTCATGAATGCAGGAGAAAAAGTAAAGTAACAAAAAAAAAAAAAAGGGAAAAATCTCAGGTCTCTAATCATTTACCAAACTTTCACTGAAATTTACTCAAGTCCTTGCAGAAGCCATTATCCATTAAAAACCATAGTGCATTATTACAAAGGTAGAGGTTTCAGGGGTTCTTTTTAATAAATTCTTGGGGTCTTTGAAATAGTTACATGCTCTTTCTTTGCAAATTATTTTCAAGCATTTACCACACAGGCATTCTGGATTAAAATTAGAAAAACAAGAGTGCTTCATAAAAATCTAATCAATCTACATTAAAAACATGAAACTTTATTTTACCGAGGCCAGTCAAAATTGTCTGATGATGATGTTATGTCTCCATCTGTGCCACCAGACACTTGAAAAAATTTTACTGGTGTTTCTGCATTATCTTCTTCAAATGAACCTGAATAGAAAGAGATTTTTTAGAAATTAACAGAGGAATGACAACTGCTAACTTCAGGTTAGCCGCTCCTCAGGTTGGAGTCTAACAAGGCTAACTAGTCAATGCTACTTACTAAGCTACTTAGGCAAATTTTGTCATCTCCTCTTCCAAAAAAATTATTATTAACTTTTAGAAACAAAAATTATTTCACATTGTTTTCTAGCTAGCAGTACTCAGAAAATCAGATGCTTCTAATGCATAGATATATGCATTTACATTTATAGCATCACTATATTTTGTCACAGCCTTGATTAAGCACACAAAATGAGACAGCAGAGAAGACTGCAAATATAAACCAGTCCCACAGATTTATTACTTTGAAAGATACTAGAGGCATGAAATAATTAAATTTTTTCAATGATAGTTATTTAGAGAATCAATCTCGGCATCACAGAACTATTAGGGTTGGAAAGAACCTCTGTATACGATCTAGCCCAACCCCTCTACCAAGGCAGGGTCACCTACAGCAGGTTACACATCCAAGGTGGGTTCTGAATGTCTCTAGACAGGGAGACTCCACAACCTCCCTGGGCACCTGTTCCAGTGCTCAGCCACCCTCAATGTATAGAAGTTCTTCCTCATGTTAATGTGAAACTTCTGGTGCTTCAGTTTATGGCTATTGCTCCTCGTCCTGTCGCTGGGCACCACTGAAAAGAGCCTATCACCATCCTTTTGGCAAATGTCTTTTGAGATATTTATATATTTGTGAGATCCCCTTTCAGTCTTCTCATCTCCAGACTGAACAGGCCCAGCTCCTGCAGCCTCTTAACATATGAAAGATGCTCCAGACCCCTCTTTATCTTTGTGGCCTCTGCTGGACCCTCTCCAGTAGCTCCTTGTCTTTCTTGTACTAAGGAGCCCAGAACTGGACACAGCACTGCAGATGTGGCCTCACTAGGGCCAAGCAGAGGGGAAGGATCCCCCCCCTTGGCCTGCTGACCGCACTCTTCCTGCTGCACCCCAGGATACCAACCCAATGGCCCTCTGGGCCGCAAGGGCGCTGCCAGCTCATGGTCAATCTGTCACCCACCCATCCTCTCAGGTCCTTCTCTGCAGAGCTGCTCTCTGCTAGGTCACCCCCCACCTGTGCTGGTACTTGGTGTTTCTCCACCCCAGGTGCAGTGCCCTACACCTGATTGTGTTGAACCTCATTAGTTTTCTCCCCATCCAATTTTCCAGCCTATCAAGGCCCCACTGAAAAGCAGCACAGCCTTCAGGTGTATCAGCCACTCCTCCCAATTTTGTATCATCAGCAACTTTCCTGAGGATGCATTCTATCCTGTGGTCCAGGAAGGGATAGTTCATTTCTACACAAGACTTCTCACTTGCATAGCTGTAGTAACCCCCTACACAACTAAAAAACTTACCTTGGGATAGAGATAACAGAGATACATGAAATTGAAACAAACCTAAGAATGCAAGCATCTATATACACCAGCCTGTCCTCCTAGTAGTATTGTTTGGACTTATGTTGTTATTTAGTAGAGAACACAAAACTACAGTAGAGATATCTACTCCAAAATTCAGGTGGAAAGACACTCCCTGGCTTATTCCATGTGAGAGGACCTTTCTCTCAACTACATAGTACATAGGAAAACAAAAAAGGACTTTTGAATATAATATTAACATTCTTACCCGTTAGCTCTTTAAAGGTAAGCTCTAATTTAACTTGTTCTGGAGTTGACCCTCCTACAAATTCAGTTTTAAATTCCATATCTGTATATTCAAGATGAAGAATCTCCTTCTGAAGTGATTTCTTAAACCATGGTCCTCTTTCCTGATCTGACCGTAGATCAGGTATCGGGAAGCGAACAGACAGATTTAACGCTGGGGCAGTCACTTGAACTGAAATTCTACAGTTCGCAGGAGTATGTGAATCATCCAGAAAAACTTCAGTAAATGCTTTATGCTGAAAAACCCCCAAACAACAAAAAACAAAACACAAACCAGAGTGAATAAAAAAAAATCTAAATTAGAGAAAATATCATTGAAACTGACTACAGGGAAAGCTTTTAATGATGTAGTATCTAAACATGAAAAAGATTATTTATATATCACAGGAAAAACACATTAAGACCAACTGCTATTGCTCTTAGGATATTCTTCTATTCTTGATATTGTAAAGATTCTACTTAGAAGTCAAGTATCTGCAGAGATTAGCAATCTTTCAAAAACACCACTTATTTTTACCATTTTTTTCCACTTAAATTGGATACTACCAAACAATACTCAGCTGCAGTTAGGAAATACCATGTCTCAGACACTTTTTGAAAAATTGCTGTTGTTGAAAAAGTTGGAATTACTATCATGTGTATTTGTCCCTTTCAGGAAGTCATGGTGTCCAGCTTCTGTCACTTTCATGTCCTTCAAATCCTCCCCTTTTTGCTGATCATTGAAAAGAATCAAACTTGCAAGACAATTATAGTTATAGAAATGACTGACATCTTACAATTTTTTAAATAACGATTCTCTTAAATAGTTTTGAAGGCTGATTTTTCTGTAATCAGTCAATGCAGCAATAAAGTTACATGAAGGTTTTTGTTGCTGTGCAGAAAATCAATTAATTGCATTAATCATTCCTCAAGCATTTTAAGAAAAGTCAAGTTTAATGCTATTATGACAACCCAAACCAAGACAAATAGGGGTCAACTTCTTCTTTCTGTTGGTCCCAAATCACTAGAATGCAATGTATATGCTCCCCATTCTCTCTGTCACCTACCCCAGAAGCAGGTTATGCACAGCAGAGGCAACTGGGCTGACTGTGACAACTAAAGATTTCAATATAGCAGTGGAATTGCTAGCAATCCTTTATATCAGCTGCTGGAGAGCATGACAGGACAGATTAGGGATGAGAAGTCAGTCAAGATTCCTCTTTTTTGTCCAGTTCTCCTGGCTTTAAGAAGCTGAGAACTTACGCAGTTTGAGAAGCACCTATCATTGCCTTTAGGTCTGTTATCAAGCACACAACCACTGAATGCAAGATGAGACTGTGTCAGATGGCTATTGTTCTGTGTCAGAAGTTGGAAAAAAACAAAAAAACCCCAGTCAACCAACCAAACAAAAAAACCTCTCACACTAAAAAAAAAAAGCCACCACAAATCAATCAGAAGCAGCAGTCTCAGGCTTACTGTCCCCCTGCCTTCCTCCTGCAAAAAACCCTAGCAAGTTTATTAATCAATTTCACTTTGAACTTACCAGACTTATGTGCTTATTGTAAGAAGCATACATATGAGATGCCATCATCTCCACTGTAGTTAGTTTCTGGGGTTGAAGTAAGGAATTTAATCTGTCTACAATACTAATATCCAGCTCACAAAACACTGGACTTAACTTTATTTGTAATTCTGCTTTCTGTGGAACAGAACTGAGTCTCCCTTGACTACCCTGAAAAGAAAGAGAAAAAGCACTAAAATCTTCAACACAACACAGTGAAATAAATTATAATAAGTAGGAATTAAGAACTCTCTGTTTTACAGTCAGTTTTCTGTTCAAATCAACCAAATTAGACAAAGGTTATTACACAGAAACTTGGTCATTTTAATCTCCCACCTTACCTGAGGTCCTCTATTATCTAAATGCTTATAATGCAGCTGAAGGCATGTCATAGAATGAGAATCATTTCTTTCTTCAGAATGAAATGTCAGCAGCTTCAGAAAAAAAAATGAGAAACGCACAATAAATAAGAAGGAAAGAGTTGCCACAAGAAAATATATTTATGACATTTTACCTAGAACAGACAGGTAACCCCACACTGAAGTCAGCAAAGAGAGCCCCAGCTCAACTGTTTACTCAATCCACATTCAGCTCCCTCACTGGATGCCTCTGACCATTAAAAGAGCTGGAAGAATAATCACCATCCCAAGACACTTCGCATTGCTCAACTCCATTGCTTAGTTTTTGGAAAACATTTACTCTAATGCCCAAACCATGCTAAGCAAATATGAGAAGTAACTAATAAAGTTTGGCTATTGGTGCTGTTCCTGTCAGGTATGACAGAGGTTGGGTTCATTATTTGAGCTCAGAACTAAAATGTAAATTTTATCTTAAAACTTTAACATATTTAAAAAACTAAAAAATATGAAGAAACATTTAAATTACAACAATTTTAAAATCTAGCATCCTCAGTTATACATTTAACATTTCTTTTTTATGGACCTCCCTGTATTTTTCATATACCTCTGTATAGTGAGGCTGCATGGAATGAGAGTCAGTAGAAAAAAGGCATTCCAGGAACTCCATATCTCCAATGGATAAGTCAGTACTAAAACTTCGAGAGGCAGTCCTTTGTCGTTGTTCATAAGACACTTTGATGCCAGTACCTATAAACCTGAATTATTAAAATTATGAATTATTAGAAGTAGCATGAAACAACAACAATGATGAGAAGTCATTACTTAAGTATGCAAAAAAAGGATCACTACAATCCTTTTAAAATCATTTAAAGCACCATAATTTCTCCAAAAATAGGAAAATATCTAATTATTACAGATTTAGCAACAAAGACAATGGAGCTCATGTTACACAATCAACAATGGTCACCATAGAGAAATTTGTAAAGAACATTTTAGACATCTAATCTGAAGTGCAATTCACATAAAACTAGCATCCTTAGATAGACAATGAGAAAGTCAAATGTCGTAAAAAATCTAAATTACATACATAGGGTAAGGAGAGGGATATACACCCTTAAAGTATTTTACTTCATACACTGCACTGGGATGGTAAAAACTTCTGCAAAGAAAAGACTGTTGCCTGACTGTATTATCTTGTTCACACTTAGCCTTTATCCCTACTGATAGAATATTTTGCACTAAGTAAAACCCTAAGCTCCTTCAAGCAGTAATCACTATATTGGCATAAAAATAGTCCTGTAAAACACAGCTCTTTCTAAAGAAATAATTTACTTAATGATTCTTGACTCTTTAGACTTCTGTCGTAGAAACTGTACCTAATTTAGTTCATCTATTAAAAAGCTAGGTGATTTTAATGTTTATTCTCTTTCCTTCTTCTGGTCTAATTAAAAAAAAAAAAGACGTCTTGGACAACAGATGTCAAAATTCAAGACTATTTTGAAATTAATAAAGAAGTCTAATGCAATTCAAATATTAAGTCACATAATTCCTATGGAAATAAACTTACTTTATTCAAGTTTACTTAAAATATATTTTTGTTAATTATATTTATTAATAAGCAAAGTTATACCTAAGGTGATCATGAGAACAAGCTTCTGCAAATACTTCTCGGAAGGACAGAAAATCTTCTGTTGAAAACTTAACTGGCTCAATCTTTTCTATTCGGGCAAAGAAATCCCGAGCCATTGGTGTCAATGGGTTAAGGTTCAGTGAACTTTCAGGTGGGGGTAAAGGGTCAATATGAAGTACAGACACTGAGAAAGTTCCAACTGCCAGTCTAAAAAGTAGCTCAGGTCTGGATTCATCCACAGAAACAGATCTGGATGGAATAGCTGAAATACAAAATTAAGTTCACGTAATTTTTCAGCAATAACACATTTATAAAATCATCTTACTTTTGAATTTAATTTCTTTTTACCAAGTTGCTGCATAACAATTCATTTTCATAATTATCTAGGGAGAACTATCTATCTGTTTTTACTTACATGTCCTTCTCAAGGAAGTCTGGTGAACCATATTGGCTGTTAGCGAGGAACCTCTTGGAGGCTGTAATTCTTGTTTGTTACGATCAAGAAAATCACCCCAAATCGGTTGCAGCTAAAACAAAAATATATATGACCTTAAATTTGCAAAGAGTTGTTAGACAATAGATCAAACACAAATAAGAAGGTAAATGAACAAAAAACTCTAACATGAATAACCAATCCAATCAACAACATGCCATTTCATGGAGAATTAGTGCTCAACTTATCAATGTATGTATGCTTTACTTTGGGCTACACTTTTTAATTCCATAAGCATCTACACCCACGTATCTTTAAAGCTAAAGTTGCACTCCCCATGAGTGTATATTGTCTAGCTGCACAACTATTCTTCATTTTCATAACGGAAATCTTTAGGTACACAACAGATGAAGAAAGATGGTGATAACAAACAGCAGAGTTTTTATGTTGTTTGAGGAAAAATTTAACACAACAATTTCATACAACATTGACTGTGTAGACTATATTAAAAGAAAACCAGGTGACAAACATGCAGTAATTAAAAAGAAAATAAATCATAAAGCATCCTACATGAGCTTCAAGGCATTTGAAAACACATTTCCTAGCTTAGTAGCCAAATAAATGAGACTAATTCCAATACCATTTCCATAGCAGAAAAGGAATACTATCGGCTGTAAATATTTCAATTGTTCTAGAATTTTGCAACAGTTCCTGACATTGTAAATGCAGCAATTATGCAACAGTTGCTGACAGAAGTGTTAATTTCGGAAAGATTCCAAACGCAGTTAATACTATACCACTGTAGTGCTCAGTGGAGATCCTGCTGGTGTAGTTGTGTATGTACTGGTTAAAGACAAGTCTAGATCCATCGTTGGAGGGTCTCCAAGAGGTGGAAGGGAGGAAAGGCTGTGAGACATGTCCATTTCAGCCATGGAGAAGAAAACTTCTTCCTCTAATAAGAATCACAGATAGTAAAGGGTTATTTTCTAATTAAAAAAATAACTTTACTTCTAACAGAAATGTATTCCTAAGTCTAGAAATCTAACTGCTAGACAGAATAACCAGCTAAATACATCATTTACAAAAGTTCCAAGTTTTCTTGACATGAGACTAGTAGTGTCTATGGAGAGAGATTTAAATAAAAATCAAAAAGCAAAAAACTCATGAATATTATAACAGTTAAATATCTCATTTTCATATTCAAGTTGGTATAATTTCTATAAATTCACACATTCCCCTTTTGACAAATCAAAGTATTTCACATTAAAAATAATTAGCAAAAAAATATTCACATAAAATCAGATAAGCAACTATTATTCTAGATGTAATTTCCTCAACCACTCATTTGAAAAGATGTTACACTGTGGTTTTTTTAGCATGTTGCACATTATCATTAACTGAACAGTTTTAATGAAATATTGAATCAAGTCTACCCTGTTACCTAAACTAGTTGTTAATTTTTTACTGAACTTTACAATTAATGGTATATTGTTACATTATGTCAAAGTTACTTTAATACATAAATTGGTAAGATTAAAAGATGAACAATCAATTCAAACAAGCTAAACAACAGGTTATTTGCTATTTTGCATCATCTTTTATACTTGCCACGACTAGAAGGTGTTCTGGCACTCTCTGTCTCATAGAAGCTTTGTTCAGATGATGCTCCTGCAGATAAAGACTCTTTTCTTAAATAACGTTTCAACTCCATCTGAATCCGATACTCATCCTCCTGTTGCATTGGCCGGTTCTTCCTATCTTTATTTGACAATTCTATCCTGCTTAGACTCTCTGGATTCGAAAAAAGGACAGAAATCCTACTGTAATTTCCTTAACAGTATCCCTAAAAAAATTCAAAAATTAATCTGAAAATGAATCATTGTTGTATATATATGCATTTGTATTTATATATACATGTCTGTTATATATCAGATGTGTATATTTGTGCATTTTGTTGGTTTGGAGGTTTTACTTGTTCAGAACAGATTCTCTCCCCTAACTTCATTAACTTCACATCTGATGAAAATATTTCAAGGTTATATATGCAGTGTGTTGGCATATAATATGCATACATTTCTCTTCTCAGTCAGCATTAGCAACTAAGACCATAACCTCTTAAAAGCTTTACTATAAAGGAATTATTAAAATTTACGGTTTGAAGATGACACACATGGGAAACTGTACGTAATGCTTCTCCAGCTGCCCAAAAACAGTGAACACATCCAATAAAACAAGTATATCGGTATTAAAAGAACATTAGGCACCTACCCAGGATATGACAAATCTTCCAGAAAGATTAGCTACCCTAGCAAGTGTTGTTACATAGAAGAGATGAGGGGAACAAACCAAAACACTCTCACACTTCTACTGCAGTAGTTGAAACACTGCTCTTAATTCTTCACAAATACAGACAGACAAACTCAAGTACTGTTTGTTCTATATTTTCTGTGCCTGTCACTAAAACATAGGACAGAGAAACTAATTTCCTCTTGTGAAACAGAAGCTACAAGAACCAGAATTGGCTTGGTCTCTTGCTTTTCTCCACCTAGAATTTCCTCATTTCTTGTACTATTATACAGTCATGTGTCAAGCCTTATTTGTTGTGTTTTTTTTCATTACTAGATGTACAATTTGCAACTGAAGATAATGTCCTAACTTGCAGCATAGTCCTGATCATAGTCCTAACTGATCATACTCCTAACTCACAGCAGCTATGAAACATTTTACTAATATCAGATAAAAACTAATAAGAATGCAGCACCACAATTTTTTTTCAATTGAGGAAATTTTTATCTTGCAAAGATTATTTTTTCATTTCTTTTTAAAAATATTTAACTTCTACAGAATGTTCACTTGCCTGGTCCAGCAATAGCTGCTACCATGTCCAACAGAAGATGAACCTGCCTTGGTGACAGAAACAGATGTACAGAATCTATTTGTCCATCTATATCCAACTAAAAAGAAAAGGAAAGAACACTGTCAAGAACACTCAAGGAATTTTTCTTTACATGCGTTGAATCAATTACTTGGATAATAGATTTTTATGCTGGAAAGAATATAGTCATTCCATCACTATCTTCATCTTCTATACAACAACTAGAAACTTAATTTTGTGTTTCTTCCAACCTGTAGCTTGGCAGGATAAATGCAGATGTGTCACTGACTATTAGCTTAAAATAAATACACAACCTCATAACAGAAAAAAATCAAGAATTCAATTAATCTGCTAATTGTTTTTTTTAATAATTCCCAAAGTAATAAAAAAAAAAGTTAGTTTTACTAATGATGACATTCAAGTAAGCACCTTGTGAAATAGACCTTAAAACTATAAAGGTCTTCTGTTTAGTATATTTATACTTTTGAAATTGGCAGCATTTCTCTCTTTCACACCAAGGAAAATGTTATTTTACTGTTCAAGGACTCTTCTTAACTGAATAAACAAGGACAGTTAAAGATTGACTAGAAACTGCTGGACATAAACAAAACCCTTTTACTGCAGTAAAAACTTTATGCTTTCCATAAAATATGGTACACTATACAAGACAGGTCAAGAGCCAATTTAAAAACTGGAGAGAAGGGGAATATATTACATAACTTTACTTATATATTCACTTTCTTAGAAAAAATAGGGCTTTACTTTCAACTGCTTTGCTTCCTGTACCTTTATGTAAAAGTCAAAGAAAATATTAATTTTACTAACAGCATTTAAATATGGCATTATTACTTGATTTACTATTGATTTCAACATAAAAATTTAGAAATGGAAGTGTTTGAGTTTTATAATGCTGCCACGCTGCAGTCTAATCAATAATTTACAGTTTACTTGTAATTGTTGTAGTAAATTATACCCTTTTAAAACCGAAGTGATTTTAAGCAACCACTAGTTTAACATTCCACACATATGTAGGCAAATCAGTCATAGTGCTACAAGAAAAAAGAATACATGAATAGTAGCAGAAGTTTCATGAAAACAGAATAGTGTTATCAGAAGTAACTCCAATATATAAATTCACAGAACAGAATCAGAGAGTCATTAAGGTTGGAAAAGACTTCCAAGATCATCAAGACCAACCTTCAACTGAATACCACCATGTCCACTAAAACATACCAAAGTGCCACATCTACTTGATTTTTGAACACTTAAAAATTTAGTCTCTCTCTAACATACAGGAATTCTCATTAACAGATTTCAGTGTGCCTGACTCATCTGGCTACCATAAAGATACCTTTTTAGACATTCTTATTAGTTTAGAATGTAAAGAATCTACATAAAAACTAAGGCGATTCTGTTCCCTAAGAATCTTACACCTTTCTCATAGGCACTAGAAAAAAAAATTCTATGGAACTACTCATTTAGTTAAAGACCAGGAAAACATGACTAACCTTAGCTCCAGGAAGGACTTCATTTTGCTTTAATGTTAGGCTTAACTCCATTCTACCAATCAGTTTACAGATCTGTACAGGGTCAGAAGGTGTAATTTCTGGCAAGGTTCTTGTTAATTGTGGATGGGGCTCATAAATGATTTTTGGATTCCAGCTAGGTGAAAGCTTTGGTTCAGTTGCCTTAAAAAGTTACAGATAAAGGAATAAGAATGTATCCCATTTCTTAAGAAAAAAACACAAAACACAAGCATTTCAAATAAGCCTATCCCACAAATAATAATTTAAAAAACTATAAATTTGACAATGGTATTAAAAACATGTATTGATAACTGTGAAAAAACATGGCACATAGAATGTGAAGCATTAGGCCTTTGAAAAAAGAAGAGCAAGTTTCCACAGAATAGTGAATTGCAGGGTTCTTAAATTTACAGTTCTTAAAGTTGCAACCAGATTCCAGTACAGTACATCCTAATTTCTACTCAGTTGCAAAGTCCATTTCCTTGCTTCTCCTCAAAATCAACAGGAACTGACTACAAAACTTACCAAACACAGATTCAAGTACAAGTTCAACTCCTTTATCCTTCAGAATTAATTTAATATATTAGTGCAACAATATATTCTTTCATCAATCTACAACCTTATATAACGTATTTATTTTTACCAGCTGTGTAGCTGAACACACTGGGGAGGACTTTGCCGATGCAGGAAACTCATCCCAAAAGAAAGAGACACCTGAGAGCTGCAGTAATTTGTGAGCAAAAGCTGTGGGCTGATGTACATTAATTCCAGAGCACTCATCTGCAGTTTCATCACAGTACATAGTTCTGGGAAGTAAAAGAAAGGAAATAAAAGACAGTGAGTGCATGCAAATTGTTACTTCTCTCGTGCCTTTTAGCCTTTAAGTTTGTACATGGTCTCTCTCTTCGTACTATTTACAGTGCTATTCACCATCATGAAAGGAAAACCCACTACTCTCTGGGAATTGGTGGAAATCTTAACTTTACACCACAGGAAAACGACGACATGCTTCCAGTGTAAATATACTCCACAGAACACAATAATCTGAAGATCATAAATGTTTAAAACCAAATATATTTCATTAGCAATTCTCAGTAAGCATCAGTTTTATTTGATGCTGATCTCAGTACGTTGCAAGAAAGTATGATTACACTCTCCCACAGGTTGAAAATAATCTATATTAAGAACACGTAAAGTATTCATGTTCAAAGTAATTACAGAATTCACATGGGCTCTTTTGAAAGCTCATGTAAGACCCAAAATCTTTTAGAGTTTTGGTTTCTTTTTTCATGACTGTACCTTTTTTCCTGAAAAGATTTAAAGTCTTACTCAAAAGGGTCAGTTGCCTTTTCTAAATTGAAGAGATGGTCTGACTGGCCAACAATATACACTGGCTGTTGAACATCTTATAAATGCTACTCATTAACTGTAGAAGTTGGTGAAAACATATACTGGGAAAAAAACCACAACTCTTTTAACTTGATGCTTAAATATCTTTAGTATAAACATGTTAAGTGGAATCTGAGTGAGGAAAATGCTCACTGGCATTATAAACAGATGCTCAAGAGCTAGTGTCTATCTGTATACTAAGAACACGTGTGCACGTTTATAATGTATTTTACAGGATATGGAAAAAAGTGCGTTAGGAAAAAAATCAGCAGATTTAAAAAAAAACCAAAAAATTACCTTTCAACTCTGATTTCAAGTGCTGTTCCACTTTTAGAGTTTTCCGGCACATGTTCTATTCGCAACACAGTATCTAAAAACGTAACTTTCACTCTTCTTAGAACTTAAAAGAGAAAACAAAAAAATACAGTGAAGGCAATTGAGTCAAGTTACTGAACAATTACTTTTGTAACCATATTAAAAGGTCTTTGATTTTATTTAAGTTTTCAATATTTATTTCAGTGAAAGTAATGAATTGAGTTTACTAAGGTAACAAGACTTCAAAAGACAACATAAACTCTGGTCGAATGACCCATATGTACATCCATAGCATACAACTGCACTTTGTGACAGCTCAAACCAAGTTTTTCTGTAGCTCAGTGTGGATGATCCTCAAAGAAAGTAACACCTTCATTGTGCACCATGTCTGAAGTATTAAACACAGCTGCAGCAGCACACTGCCTGGACTGAGTAATTCCATCTCTAGATGGGACTTTAAACACTTCCCTTAGCTCAGACGTTTCTGCACTAGGTTCTCCACCACATAATGTGGTCATAAGCCCTTAGTTTCTTCCACTTAGAAAAACCACCTCCTCCAAAAACCAGTTTCTGAAGTACTTCTATCAACATGGTGTGATTATGGAGATGCATAAAATGTAACAGGTCAGCTTTGCATAAATACAGCTGAAAAAACATTCTCCATTTCTCCTTCAATAGCATCACTATTAGCAACTGATGAATTACAATGCTATCTCCAAAACTAAGACATGTCATCAATCCCTCAGGCACAGATTTAGCAGGATTTATTCTCGTGAAAATATTTTAGTAAGTAAATGGGGCTTTTTTCCCCACTTCAAAAGCAAAATCGACTGTCCTGCCTTCCTCTTTAGATTTTACAAGCAATGCTAACAAGTGAAAATTTGTCAGATATGTTATGGCAGTTGAGATGCCAGTTTGTAAAACTGAGACACAACACAAACCAATTAAATCTCAGATGTTAATTCAGATCTTAATAATTGATTCATACCTGTTTCAATAGTTTCTGCAAACTTCTCAAGTCCTTCAAAAGGCTGAGACCCTTCTCCTTGTTCATCTGTCAATTTTTGGCTAAGACACTCTTTTGCAAGCTGCATACTACTGGTCATAAAACTTGACCAATACATAGGCTCAGAACCAGATGCTGTGGAGTAAAATAAGTCTTAATAAATTAAACTATGAACATTATGAAACTACAAAGACAAAACAGAGCAATACATGTGGCACACCCAGAAAAGAGTTTCAACAGTTTAGTAAGAAGTCATACTTAGAAACAAATTTAGTTACAATCTCTCATTATAGACTTTATTAATTTGAAATTAATGTAATCTATTTAGACTGCACTGGTAAGATTCCGGTATTTGAAAACTCAGTATAAACAATGTGAAATCAGGTAATCAACAGTGTAATCAATTTTCAGCAGTGGTTTAACTAATTTAAGCAATTAAATAATTTCTGGAGTTCTTTTACTATATTGGTAGGTTTTTGCAGGCATAATTGGAAAAATGAAATAAGTCCTATTTTTAAGAATTATTTCAAGGTTTCTTATCCCTCTTGAAACATATCCTACATAGAGAAACACTAAGCAAGGTTTAAGATGTTATCTTACCATATTAAAACATGTTTTAAATGTCTAACACAGACCTGACACAGGAAGTAAATAAAATCCAAGAGCACACCAAGTATTAAGCTGAATAAGTTTTTCATCAGCCAGATTAACTTAATTGACGGTGCATTCCTATCAGCTAATGCCGAGGCCAGTGTGAGCAAATACTATAAAACTATGGATTAGAAAAGTTAATTAAATTCAACTATCACAGTCTAGTATAGGCAGCCAAAAATAAAACTAGCTCAAATACAAACATGTTAAATAGGCAAAACATTTCAGTTAAGCATTCAGGTCTGGAAACATCCATGTGGCTATAGATGTGTGATAAAACCAGCACCGTGGGGTTTTTTCTACACTATTTGTTCTATTATAAAGCACTGTACATCAAAGAGAACTAATTGGATGCAAGTGAAGAAATGAAAGTTTCTTCCTAATACTACCATTCCTTCAAAAACAATAATCTTACATCAGAAGGTAACATAGCTCAAAACTTAATTCCAGCTAAACAACTAAGGATGAAATGTAGAGTACATGTAAGCAAATAAGTCATTTAAGGTAAGTTGCAAAAGACAAGAAATAGGTTTAATGCATTTTTTTCTTCTTTATTTGTTAAAAAAAAGTTTTCTTCCATCTTCTCTATATTACCAGAAGGAAACCAAACTAAAATCCTTCAGACATTCAAACAATTTTCACAACTAAAAATGTACTATGTGTTCCACAGAATTTATGGAAGTTTGATGAGCAGTAGAAGTTTATCACCAGGGCAATCTAAACTAGATCAGTAAAAAACATCTGGATACAGACAAGCTAGAAGAACTCAGACAACCCTCTCAGCATTATAATCAAAGACAGTAAGTATTTAGAGTACTTAAAAGTCATTATTTCAGACTGTGATAGCAATTAAACTGCATTTGTTGTTCTGTAAATATACAAGATGCATCTTTTAGCCTAAAGTAGACAAAGCCAGGACCTCCCATAACTTCCCTCCCAGTCTCACACTATGGTGTTGTCCTGCTGCCACCCCAACAGCCAGCTACCAGTGCTGCCTCACAGCACTGCACAAACAACACCCAAAAACATGAGCGGCAAAAACTCCTTCCCACACTTCCATTTCTATAGGTCCTAAACGTGGAAGACATACAACAGTAGGAACATTATAAGCATTTTAAGTTATTTACCAGAGCAACAACTAATTGAGTTGACAACCAACTGACAAATGCCTGAGTTTCCTTTTTTATTAATTCTCAATTATTAATGTATGGAAACTAAATGACATTTTAAATAAGGCAAAGAATTGAGTAAAGCGAGGGTAGACTTCTGACTCTGAAAAACTGTAAAGAATCTCCTTTTCTAAAATCAAAAAATAAGCCTACCAAGCCTTGGTCTTGGCCTGAAGACCATCTCTAATCCTTTTACTTCTAATGCACAGTTATCCTGCAGCAACGACCCCCATGGGACAGATAAAGAAATTGATTGGATAAATCCATCCGTGACTTCCAGAGGTGCATCAGCAGACTCCAGGATCTCATTAAGACACTAGGAGACAATAAAATAAAATTTAAAAATCATAACGTTTTTTAAAATCACATTCATAATTTTGCATCTAACAAATAAAACACTTTGAGGCTACTAGAAAATTAATTACACTCAGACAAGAAACAATAAGACACTTTCAAGTATTTCAATTCCATTGCAATTACCTAGCTTTCAGAATAACACAGACTGCTCTGTGGTAGCTGTATAATCTGTATTTTTGCACTATACAAAAAAAATGTCTGCTAACTTACTTTTATAAATACTGCAGTACTAACTAAAGTTAATCTCTTCTTTTTTTTGGCAGTATTTGAAGAAAACTGAAAACAGGCTGACAATAAAAGCACAAAAAGTACTTGGTTTCTGTGATAGGAGTATTTAATAGCATGCAATTTCAGTGTAATGTAATTTTTGATTTCTCTGTGACAGTGGAACAATGGACCCAAACAATCCTCTCTTGCTGTGTAACATACTTGCCATCTCTAAATCATGTCTTTATAGTGGCATTATAAACACTGCTACCATCAAGTTGCTCAAAGTATCATACCAGTTCTAATGTAGTAACTTAGGATTTTCAAGCTTTCCACAATCCTCAGAAGACTCCCTTTTGCTCTATATAAGTTTCATTACATCCATACAGATGAAACATATTCTTCACATTTATGCTAAAAAATAAAGAAGTTTCTGCCTGTGCTTTGAATTAAAAATGTAGTTAAAACTGAAGTTCTTAGACAAGAAGTACCTAGGCTTTAATAAAATAAATCCCAATCTTACTCGCATACCAAATTCATTGAGTGCAACTTTCCAGTATAAACAAGACCCTGCTAAAGACTGGGATTGTAATAATAGGATATAATCTTCAATTGGCAAGAAAAAGTGTGGTTTTGGCCTTCCTGAGCTGAACAAGGCCACTGATTTTAACTGAGAAAATGCATAAATTTGACATCATAACTTTTGAAAAAAATAAGGATTTACAAGCTGTTCCATTTTAATTGTATTTAAAATGTTGTTCCAATTTTATAGAATAATTTTAAAATAAAGAAAATAAGTTTTCAGAAAATCACATTTTTAATTCTAATGTGTCCAGGTGCAACTTTCCCATCATTTTAACTTGTTGCTCTCCTTATGCCCTTAATAAGTTTGCTTTTAGCATTTTGTTTGCCTTGCATGTTCAGCTTTTCTAGTTTCTGTTCCAAAGTCCACTCAAGCAGCAGGAAAAGACATCAACTTTAAAGAAACAGAACCTGAACAGCCCTATTGGGAAATTATTTAGGAATCAAGTAATCAACTAAAATTCACTGACATTAAAACTTTGTAAAATAAATAATATAAAAGCTCAAACATATTTGAACTTATATTCAAGAATTATATGTGTGGCAATAGCATAAGATAAGGCAAAAAATTATTAGAGATGAAAGTTGTATTTTAAAATACCACAGGTTCATTTAAATTACTTGAACACATTTACAAAGTAATTTGCTATAGCACAACATAAGCTAAGAACCATATTTTGAATAAATCTGACTCGGATGTCTTTTTGCTACCCCAAAAAAATGGGGTGATAAAAATAAGTGTATTTTAGTACACTGCTTATTACTTTGAAATAGAAATTTACTATCTAAAAGCAAAAAAATTGAAGTACTCTTGAGCTAAATTGCTTCATAAATAGGCCAGCTGTTCCTAGAAGGAAGTAATTAGAGCATTCCAAGTGAAATTTTAAAACTGAAGCATAGCCTTCACAGCAGGACTTGTTTCCACATTATTGACCAACAGCTCACAAAAGCAGTATTTATTGTATACTAAAATTCAACCACAAACACGATGCATTACATTTTGATTCTTCTAAACAGCCCAGGCCCCAAAAGGCAAAGGCATTACATTAATAGCCCCAGGAATTCCTACATATCTCTACAATCTACAAACATGTACGATGTTGGCTAAAGTATCTACAATGCTGAGAGAACGAGAAGTATCCACAAAAATGGATACCATGTAAAAAATCCAGTCATCCTGGTGATTCATTGAGAACAAGGTTACAATGACTAGGGGGAAAAAAAGAGCTGTAGTACTTCCGCGACATCTGCTTTTGCAATCTGTCATACACGAGAGTCACGTGCGAAGAACCTCAAACATGTCATTGTTTACAAGTGGAACAGAAAAATGCTGATCCACAAATGGGGAGGATCACCTAAGCATTACTGCACATTCATTTAATCACTGTCTATACGTTATGAACACTTCATTTAGTGCTGCCCCGTAACTGCTTTGTTACAAAGTATTTTACATTTTAAATACCACTTTGACTCGCAAAGAGTGTTCGATACCCACTAGAGGGCATAACAATTCCATTAAAGCCAGGCAGCCTCACTGCAAGCCTGCCACAGAAAACAAGCTGCAGACACAGCCAGAAAAGTAAAGAAAGAAACAAACAAGCAAGCAACCAAAAAAGTCCACACTCAAACACTGGTAACATTGAGCATTTCTGCAAGCGCCTGTCCCCTACCCCTTTCAAACATATTTTCACACAAACAACTGGAAAAGCATTACTTGAAAACATCATATATTCACAAGTATTTTAAAATGTACCCTGCGTGGCCTAATACCAGTACATACTCAAATAAAAACGTGTTTTGGAAAACAATAAAGCGAAGGACCTAGCTCATAATCTACGCTACCCTGCAAGTCGGTGACTGATTCACTGCAGTGCTTAAGGCTCCTCACGACAGACACTCGACTGACAGGTAAAATTCAGTAACATTAGCAATTAAACCAAGAACCTTTACAAAATATTACTAACACAGTAATCCGAAGGTCTGTCTCTACAGTAGGCTGGAAATATACATATCTGTGTATAGACACATACATATAAAAACACATACATGCCAGGACTGGAGCGTGACCACCTGCTAAGCAAACTCCAGCTAAAATGAGCTTTCTTTTTGTCAACAAGTACTTTCACCACTACAAGACTAGAGAACAATCTTTAGAGATCTACAGAGACTAAGCTCAGCATAACACTATCATTAAGAACCAAGATGTCTCCAAGAAGAAGACAAAACATAGATACCACAGGGATTACTTTGTTTTCACCATCTCTAGTAGCCAGTAAACATACTCCTCAGTAACTACAGGGATTTCTAGAAGTTTGGGCTACACTAGCTCATTCTGCCTGAAATATCAGCAGCTATTACCTTCTTTCAGTTTTTGTTTCCTTTCTCATAGTTAAAAATTACGCAATCGAAGTGTGGCTAGAAAAACATATCTGTAATAAATGCCCAGATTTTTTTTTCTTAAATGCTGGCATATCAAACAACAGTTCCCTGGATTAAATGCTAATTACGACTATAACTTTTTGCATAAAGGAGGCTGGGTATTGAAAATAAAGTGGGTGGCAGCCGGGGGCAGAGAATCAGCTGGTCCTTCAGACACAGCAGGAGCCGAGGGGGTGAAGCGCCAGCATCTCTTACCCACTTATCCAGAGGGACCTGCGTCAAGGAGCCGGTGCCCTGGTAGAGATCCAGGCTGAGCTGTTCAAGGCTGAGCTTCTCCTGCAAGAAGTGGCCCAAGTATCTCTGCAGCAGGTACCTGCAGGCTCTCTTCTTGATGGACTCCGAGAAAGGCCACGGCATGGCGGCTGCACGCCGGGGGCCGCGAGGCCGGGCGGCGGGACGGGGCTAGGGCCGGGCGGCGGGCGGAGAGCGGAGGCGCGAGGCAGCTGAGCAGGGGCCGCGCGGC
>VZRQ01009364.1:0-10954 GCA_013397975.1 Machaerirhynchus nigripectus | reverse complement strand
ACCCCCCCATCCAAGCCTCAACCCCCCTCGTGCAGTCCCCAAACCCCCCATGGACACCCTAAAACTCCCTGTGCAGACCCAAACACCCCCACTGACAACCTAAAGCTCCCCATGGACACCCAAAAACCCCTGGGAACACCTCAAACCTGCCATGGACACCCTAAAGCTCCCACAGACAGCCCCAACCCCCCTTCCCACTGCCAGACACCTAAAAATCCTCCATGGACAGCCCAAAACTCCTTGCCCAACCCCTGTGTCCCTCTCTGCCCTCCAAAACCCCCCCATACTCTCCCAAGTCCCCCAAGTCCCCCCGTACTGCAGAAGGCGGCCGTGCGCCACGGCTGCAGGGCAACGCCCTGGCTTTGGCACGCAGCGGCGTAGGCGGCAGTGGCCTGGCACACGGCGTCCTGGTGCCCCTTGTACACGCAAGCATCGAAGAGACAGTCATCCAAGTAAGGGGCGGGGTCGATGACGTCGTGGCAGGCGGCAAAGGGCCCCCGTTTCTTCCCCAGCAGCCCGCAGTGCTTGTCCCCACGGTAGGCACGTTTTTGGGCGTCGCTGCACACCTGGCAGCCCTCGCTGCACCCAGGTGAGCACCCGGGGACATCGCCGACCTTCCAGCTGTCTCCCAGGTGGGTCTCGTTGTCAGCATGGTGGCCATCGCGGGTGAGAAAGTCATCGTGGGGGTCGTCATTGGCATTGCCACAGAGGCCGCAGACAGAGCCTGCATAGGTGCTGGGGATGATGACACGGGCGTAGCTGTACCAGTCAAAGGTGACAGTGACACCCATGTCAGTGGTGATGAAGCCGTGGGTGCCACGGAGGGACACCTGGATCTGGTGGTTGTGGGTGAAGGGGAGGTCCAATAGGACACCATTGACCTGGAAAGAGAGTTGTGGGTGGCATGAGGTCACACAATGAAGTTGAAACTCCCACAGATGTCATAGAATGACCTTGAAGACCACCTAGATGGCACATGGTGACCTTGAAACCCACCTGAAGACCATACAATGACCTTGCAACCTTAACCCAATGCCATGGAATGACCTTGAAACCCACTCAGATGCCACACAAGGGCTTTGCAGCCCACCAAGACACTATCCAATGACTTTGAAGCCCACCAAAATGATTTTGTAGCCCACCCAGATGCCACCCAGTGACTTTGAAACCCACCTGAACACCTTAAAAGGACCTTGAAACTCCACCCAGGTGTCATGTGATGACCTTGAAGTGCACCTGAAGACCATACCATGACCTCCCCAAATACCATGCAATGATTCTGAACCACCCCTATCACCTCCTTCATCCCTACCTTGACCTTCTGGGGGTGTTCCTGGCTGAGGCTGAGGGACATGTTGTGCACCTCCATGGTGACCACCTTGGTGAAGGAGACCAGGTGGCTGCCACGGTGATTGTTCTCCACAGTGACAGCAAAGGGCATGAGGGTGGGGTCAGTGGAGCAGAGCCCAGCCAACAAGTAGACACAGGTACCCATGAAGTCGTAGCGGCGCCGGTCAAAGGTGGTGTAGTGGGGGTCACCAGTGGCCACGCAGGTGTACCGTCTTTTGGCCACGCACCGCCGCACTCCCTTCACCACTCTGCACACCTCACCTGGCTTACACCCCGAGTCCTCGCACACTACCATTCCCAGCTCCGTGTCACACCTGCATCTGGAGCGACAGGTGTCATCGCCCCAGAACTCCTCACCAGGGCGGTAGTAGCGGCCGTCACGGGTGCAGCCACAGTGGGACACCGGCACACACTGCCCGCCGCTGAGCACGTGGCCGGAGTTACAGGCACAGGTCTCCACACAGGGCTGGTCACAGGTGGCTGGACTGTCCCGGTCGGAGCAGGTGGCCGGACACGCATTGCCGCAGGACTCATAGTGGCTGTTTTCAGGGCAAGGCAAGGCTACAGGGGGAGGAAACTGGGGTGAGGGAGGGATTAGGGGAGTAGACAGCATTCGGCAGAGCGGGCTGGGGCTGGGAAAAGGTCTCAAACATGGAGAAGGGTCTGGAAAACAAGAAGGGTCTGGATTGCAAGGAGGAAGGTCTGGGAAATGTGGGAAGAGACTGGGACAAGTGGGATGAGGTCTGAGCCATGTGGAAAGGGTCAGGGCCGTGTGGGATGGGATCTGGGATGCACAGGATGAGGTCTGAAACACAAGGATAAAGGCCTGGAACATGTGGGAAGGATCTGCAAAATGTGGGATAGATTTTTGGAAAGATGGGTTGGAGTCTGGCACACAATTAAGGGTCTGGAGCACCAGGAAAAAGTTCTGGAGAACTTCCAAGAATCACCTGAGGGATTTGAAGGCTTCAACCCAGGATGAATCCCACTCCATACCTATCCTCCCCCAGTTTGGTTCCTTCCCTTCCCCAAAGAAAACCCCAGGCCTTACAGCATCCCGATGGTGTCCTCCAGTCATGGACCACGGCCCCACGCTTCCGGCATGTCGCCGCATACGTCTCCAGTACCTGGCAGAGGATTGACCTCGCTCCATTGTTCAGGCACAAGTCGGACAGGCAGTTTCGATAGAAGTCGTGAGGCTTCACTATGTCGTGACATGCTCTGAAGGGCCCCTGGAAGGATTTTTTTAAGATCCCACAATAGTGGTTCCCGCTGTAAAGCTCCTTCTTCTCCTTATCACACACTGGGCATGTTCCATCACAATAATCCCAACAAATCGGGTCATCGGCCTCAGAGTCAGCGCTTTTCCAGCTTTTGGCCCATGTCACAATGGCGGTGATGTTGTTACCAGCCTCAGGGATGTCGTCGAGGGGCTTGAGGTTGAAATTCCCACAGAGGCCGTGGACATGGCGGAAGTAGCTGCTGGGGAGGTCAATCAGGAGGTGCCAATTCCAGTCGTAGGCGACCCGGAGACCAAAATCTGTCTCCAGAGCAACACGGAGCCCACTGGGATGGACCCTCAGCTTCCCATCTGCCAGGAGCACCGGGAGCAGCATCACCTCCCCATTCACCTGCCAGTGGCCCAACATTCCCAGTCACCTCAATGTTTGATTCTCAACGTACATCAATATTTTATTCCCAATGTATGCGAATATTCCCCACATATCCCAATTCCTTATTCCCAGCATATTCCAACACTAAATGCCATCATATCCCAACATTTTATTCCTGGCATATTTCATTACTGACATATCCCAGCATTCTATTCCCACTATAACCCAATATTTTATTCCCAAAATATCCAAACACCCCACAGTATTTTATTCCTGCTGCATCCCAACATTTTATTCCTGAAATATTCCTATATTTTATTCCCTAGACACAGCAACTTTTTATTCCCAGTTTATCCCAGCATCTTATTCCTGGCATATCCTGTTTTATTCCTGACATATCCCAACATTCTATTCCCAATAAATCCCAACGTCTTATTCCAATCTTATCACAACATGCTGTTCATGACGTTTCCAAATATTCTATTTCCCGTATTTTATTCCCACCATTTCTCAACCTTTTATTCCTGACATATCCCAACATTTTACTCTCAAAATATCCCAACATTTCAACAGTCTGCCTCCCAATCTGACTGATTTATCCCAAAATAACACTGGCACTGGCTGGATGAAGCAAAAAGCCCTAATTTTCCACATTTCCAACCAACTCACCCAGACTTTTCCATCTTCATTCCGGCGGAAGGAGATGTGTTGTCCATAGACGTCAACATTGACCAAGGAGACATAGGACACGGATTGGATCCCACCACGGATGTCATTCTTGGCCTCGACCCTGAACGGCACCAGCCCACGGTCGTCCCCATGGGATTCGGCCATGGTGTAGGTGCAGGTTCCTTGGAAGTCAAAGTCAAGGCCGTCGAAGGTGCGGAAGTGTGGGTCACCCCATGCCCAGCACGTGGCGACCAGGGCCGGGACGCAGCGGAATTGGGCACCATGGGGCTGGCAGCGCTCCTTGGGGCGGCAACGCAGAGACTTGCAGGGGTCTGGGAGGGGAGGGGGAGCAGGATGAGCCATGGGCTGTGTGAAATAAGGATGAACATTGGGAGAAGCCATGGGTTGGGGAAAAGGATGAGAAAAAAGTGGGAGAAGTCATGGGATAGAGAAAACTACGGGATGGGAAAGACAATGGAATGGGAAAAATCATGGGATGGGAGAAACTATGGAAGAAGTCATGGAAGGCAACATGGGATGGAAAACCTTGGAAAGACCATGGGAAAAACAATAAGAAAAGCCATTGGAAAGACCATGGAAGAAGACATGGGATGGGGAAAAACTATGGGAGGAACTGTGGGAAAAATCATGGGATGGGGAAAACAACATGCGGGAAACCTTGGGAGAAACCATGGTAAGAATTGCCCCATGCCTGACCCTTAGTGCCAGAGACAGGATTCTGTTCCCTCCACCTCCCCGTCCCTTTTTTCCCCAATCATCCCCAGATCTGCTTTGCCTCTAAAATCCCCTTTTCCCCCATTTTTCCTCACTTTTATTGATGCATCCCAAGATGCCTTCCCAGATTTCGCAGGATTCGTCCTCAGTGCAAGCATGGTCCTGGCAGGTAAGGCCCTGGTCAGGGACACAGGTGCAACGGCGCTGGCAGTGATCCCAGAAAAGTATCTCATGGGGCTGTGGGTATGGAGAAGGGAGAAAAGGAAATCCATGAAAAAGGGGGATAAAAAGAAAAAATGCAGAGAAAAGGACCTCAGTGCAGAAGAATAGGGAAAATAGTGAACAAATTGCAAGGTAAAGGGATGTACATGTATACATTCCCTATAAATAGGAAAAAACAGGGAAATGCAGGAAAAAAATACATAAATGTATAAAAATAATGGAAAAAGTGCCGGGGAAAAGCATAAATATAGGAAAAATGGGAAAAATGCAGAAAAATAAATGCATAATATTGGGAGAAATACAGGCAAGAAAAAGGATGTAACTACCTCAAAATAGGGGAAAAGAAAGGAAATGCAAGGAAAATATGACATAAAAATAGGGGTGTGGAAGGGGGAAACATGCTAGGAAAATTAGACAGAAAAATTGGGAAAAATGCAAGAAATAACGATGTAAATGCATAAAAGTAGGGGGGAAAGGGGGGGAAATTAATTTTTTAAATGTAAATGCATTAAGCCAGGAAAAGAAAGAAAACACCATGAAAACAGAGGTAAATGGAGAAAAATATGAGAGAAAGGAAAAAAATTGCAGGGAAAATATAGGTAAGGACATAAAAATAGGGAAAAGAAGGAAAAAGGGAAGCAACTGTATAAAAAAGGGTGGGGGGGGGAAGGAAAAAAAGCCAGAAAAACTACCTTATAGTATTCCCCATCCCTAAAGCATCCGCAGTGCTCCTCGGGAACGCATCCCTGTCCATCAAAGACGAAGCCCTTGTGGCACTGGCAGCCCTCAGCGCAAGTTTGGGGACAGGTGGTGGCATTTCTGGCACAGGTGTTGGCACAGGTATTGGTGCAAAGGGAGTAGGTGCTGTTGGCCGGGCAGGTGAGGGCTGGAATTTTGATGGAAATATGGACTGAGTTGGATCAGAAGGGACCTTGAAGCTCATCCCATCATCCTATGTCCTACATGTCACCACTGTCACCCACACCCAAACAGGGAACATTCCCCGCCTGTGCCCCCCCAAACTCCCAGTGCTTCAGGTGGGATCTCACCTGGAGATCTTCCCAACCCCAAACAGGGGACATTTGCCCCTGGGCCCACCCAAACTCACGGCAGAAGGATGGTGTCCTCCAACCCCCCACTGTGACTCCGGCGTCTTGGCATGCGGTGACATAGCTCTGGATACTCTGGCACAGGACATGCGTGTCTCCTCCAGTCACACAGAGGTCATGGATGCAGGATTGGGAGTATGGGATTGGGTCAATGATGCGATGGCAGGAGCCAAAAGGACCTTCGGGGGCCGTGAGGAGGCCACAGTAGTTGGGTTTTTGGAGCACTGCTACTGTCTCCTCTGTGCAGGTGGGACACTCATCCTTGGGACAGGTGTCATCGCAAGGTGTATCCGTTGATTTCCATGCGGATCCAAAGGCTGTTGCATCTGGAGCCAGCTGGCCACTGGAGAGCTGGAAATCATCATTGCGTTGGCCATTGTAGTTGCCACAGAGGCCACACAGTTGCCCCATGTAGGTCTGGGGCACCGTAACCATCACGTGGTGGACAAGGTCATAGTGGACAACAAGGCCGAAGTCAGTGCGGAGCAGGACACCTGTCCCATGTGGGTAGACCTGGACTTGTCCCTCGCTCAGGATGGTGGGGATGTGGTGGGAGATGGAATCCACCTGGGATAGAGAAGGAAGAGTCCTCCAGTGAGGAGGTGGGACCAAAAATTTGGGGAAAACACCTTCCAAACAATACTCTGATAGATTTATGGATCCCACTTGGAGGGAAAAGTTTGGATGAGCATGGATTAGTCTTGGAGATGGGGGAGGGCTCCCCTCATCAAGGAAACACAGTTTTGCGGTTAATTGAGGTAGAACAAAAAACTTAGGGAAAACACCTTCTGACCAAAGTTTTAATGCATTTAGGGATCTTGCTTAGAAAGAAAAGTTGGGATGAGCATGGACTGGGCTTGGAGATGGGCTGAGGTGTCCAATCCATCAAGGAAACCCAATTTGCGGGGGATCCCATAAGACCTGGACCATAAAGTGCCACCTTACCATGACATCTGCCCCTTTTCCTTGTTTCAAGGTCAAGGTGACCCCATAGACTTCCACAGACAATGCTTGGATCCCGGAGACCTTCCCCTTCTGCCGTGCCTCCTTCTCGATAGTGACAATAAATGATGTCAAGTTGTCACCTGTGCAGGTCTGGGTGAGGACATAGGAGCAGGTACCAGTGATGTTGAAGGCCATCCCATCAAAGGTGACATAGGTGCAGTCTCCTGTGGCCATGCAGGTGCTAGACACCTGAGAGGGACACTGGAAGACACCATCGATGACCTTCCCAGGGCCTCCATCAGGACAGGAAGTATTTTGGCACTCCACAGTGCCACCAGAGAGGCAATGGCACATCTCCTGCTCTGTGGGGTAGAACATCTCCCCCTCTTTGTAGTAGACCCCGTGGTGGCTGCAGCCACAGTGGGACACAGGTACGCACTCATCGCCGCTGAGCATGAAGCCGTCCTGACACACGCAGCCCTCGTGGCACCGCCCTGGGCATGTGGCAGAGTCAGTGCCGCAGGTATGCTGGCAGGTGTGGGAGCAGAGCTCGTAGGAGCTGTTGGAAGGACAGGCAATATCTGCCGGGACACAATGGGATTCATGAGGAACCAGGAAATTCCAAGCCAAAACCTGGAAGTTTCCTGGAATTCAGGTACGAACTTCACCAAATACAGAGTGTTTTAGCCCAGTTTTATGATAAACCCTCAGTTTTCCTCCCTGTGGATGTGATGAGGGACATCACCAAATGATCATTCAATGCTTACCTGATGATGATCCAATGATCATCCATAAGGAATATCCCAGCCCATTAAAATAGGAAGTTTTGCCCCTAAACCACCCAATTTCCCCAATTTTCATGCAGAAAAATATACCATTCCCTCAAAGAACAGGATTGTTCCACACTGGGTCCTCAACTGACCTCCAGGCTGGATCCCTTTAACCCAGTTCCACTATTTTTGGTGCATTTTTTGGTGGTTCTCCCTCTAAATTATCCATTTTGTAGCCAACACCAAGAATTGAAGATTTTGGGGGATAAATTATTCTAGATGAGACAACTTCTTCCTTGGGAAGGGTTCATTTTGGGTGGATTATGGGATCAACCAAGACTTTAGATGGAATTCCCACTGGATTCCCAACTGCCTCTGGGTTNTGACATGCTCCAAAGGGTCCAGCTGCTTCCAAAATAATTTCACACCCCATCCCTGATACTTGCTGCTGCAGCTGGGAAGGTGCAACAGTGCTGGAACATTTCACTGTTGACCTCTCACCACATCCTGGGATATCAGTGACCTTCCAGCTTCTCCCAAAAGCATCTGGATCTGATGTCACCTGGTTGTTCCTCATCACCATGTCGTCACTGGCGGCACCATTGTAATTCCCACAGAGCCCACACAGGGCATTGGCAAAGCCACTGGGCACCCTGGTGGTGACGTGGCTGTACCAATCGTAGGTGACAAGGAGGCCAAAATTGGTCTCTACCACCGCATCCTGCCCATCACGATAGACAACAATCTTCCTTTCGCTGTAGTGATACGGGAGGTTGACCAACTGCTCATCAATCTGGGGAGAAAACCATAAAAAGTGATCAAATTTGCAATCTGATGGTAAACTATTTTCAACAGCCAAAACAACCAAAAGGTAATGATTTAACTAAATTTTGAAGTGAGGTAAATTTGGAATTTAAAAGTATGAGAAGGTCCAAGTCTCACGAGGAGGTTGATCAACCACTAATTGATCTGGGGAGAAAACCATAAAAATTGATAAAATTGGGGTTTGATGTATAATTCCAGTCCTGCTTTCAACAGCTGGAACACCCAAATGACATTGATTTAATTACATTTCAGATTTAATCACTTGTTAATGGGATGAGGTTTGGGATGAGGTGGAGAATGCGATGAAAAGATAAAGGACCATTTCCCAAACTCACCATGATTTTTCCAGGGTGTTCCCTGCTGATGCTGATGGTTTTGTTGTAGACTTTGACTGTCACCACAGTGATGGTCGACATGAGCTCATTGTCCTGGCGGCCATTCTGCACCAACACCTGGAATCCCACCAAATTTTGGGTGTCCTCACACAACCCAACCAACAGGTAGACACACGTCCCCTGGAAGATGAACCTCTTGCCATCAAAGGTCTCATAGTGGGTGGCTCCAACTGCAGCGCAGACCCCGAAAATTTTGGGATAACAATCCTGGATCCCATCCTCCACCCGGCATTCCTCCTCAGTGCCACAACCAGAATCCCGGCACACTGCCTGCCGCGGCTCCCTGTCACACACGCAGCGTTGGGTGCAAGTGTGGTCGCCCCAAAATTCCTCGCCAAGGCCATGGAAGAGACCCTGAAAGACGCAGCCACTTTCAGACGGGGGGACGCAGGTGTTGGCATCAAGGACAAGGCCCTCGTGGCACACGCAGGTGTCCACACAGGTGGTGGCGGTGGCACAGCTGGACGACAGAGCGGGGATGTTGCAGGTGGGGTGGCAAGCGACGCCACAGGTGCTGTAGGTGCTGTTGGGTGGGCAAGTGAGAGCTGGACAGGGACGGAGACAGCGGTCAGGGTGGAGCAACACATGGTGGGACAGACTTCCTCAACTGTCTACACAGATATCCTGGAGTCTCCATGGATTTTCTGAAGTCTCCATGGACTTCCTGGGCCTCCTACCCGAACTTTGTGGAGTCTCTGTGGACTTCTGCTCAGACTTTCTAGAGACTTCATGGACTTTATGGACTTTCTACTTGGACTTTCTGGAGTCTCCCTGGACTTCCATGGATTTCCTGCTTGGACCTGCTGCCATAACCTTTCCCAACCCATGATCCCATGGATATTCAGTCCCACATTACTTAGGCTCTGCCCACCCCAAGAAGTATTTTCACCCAACCATCCTCTACTCACGACATCCTGCTGTTGTCCTCCAGTCGGAAATGTTGATCCCCTCCTCCTGGCAGTCGTCAGCATAGATTTGGAGGGCGTGGCACAGCGCATCATGACGCCCCTCATTGGCACACAGGTCATAGATACAGTTCTTCACATAGATATTGGGACTGATAGTGTCATGACACGAGTGGAATGGCCCAGAATGTTGGGACAACTTCCCACACCAGGTCTCTGCCTTGTATGTCACCACCTGGTCCCATCTGCACCGCCCACAGTCCCCATCGCAGGTGTCCTGGCAGTGGCCACTCTCACTGGTCACCTTCCAGCTCCTCCCCAGCTCCACAATATCCCACACCTGTTTCCCATCAGGAGTGAGAGCGTCATCCCAGGGGTCCCCATTGTTGTTTCCACACATCCCACAGACTTTTCCAGAAAGAGCAGCTGGAAGTTTGACCACCACATGATCATCCCAGTTGTAGAGGACCTTCAGCTTGAAATCTGTTTGGATCAACATAGATTTACCCTTCTGGTGGATGCGGAGCTTCCCATGGGAGAGGGAGATGGGGAGGCGTGAGCGGTGGTTGTTCACCTGGAGGACAAGAACAACCATCAAAACAACCAAAACCCACCAAAATTGGACAGTGCATGGTGTTTAAGAAGATTACAGGTGTCTTCATGCAAGGGTTGCTGGCACACCAGCAAATCCTTGAATTATTTAGGAAAAGACCCTCAAGATCATTGCTAAATATGTAATTTCAGTGAAATTCAAAAAAATTACTTGGAATTTGGGAATTATTATGGTTTTTGCTTACCCTCACCATCCCATTCTCTGAACGGACTGCAGTGACAGTGACATTGTTGACATGGATGGTGATGGAGCTGATGGAAGGAACTTTGGAGTTCTCCTTTTCTTTCTTTTTGACCTCAACAGAGAAGGCAGGAAGGGTGGGATCAGGATTGCAGATGGTGGTCAAGGTGTAGGCACATGTTCCCATGAAATCAAAGGTTTTTCCATCAAAACTGCGGTAGTGTGGCCCACCAGCGAGCCAACAGGTAGAGAAGGTCTCCTGGATGCACTCTGGTTGTCCATCCACCATCTCACACCTCTCCTCACATGCCAAATCCTCGCATGAGAGAGGTGTGGGGGCTGAAAAAAAGGGGAAAACCCATGAATGGTCAACCAGACAACACCCAACCGCTGAAGGGACACAACAATGGACTGACTGTACTCACTGGCGGCACAGATCCCGGGGAAGCCGTATCCAGTGTGACTCTCAAACCCAAACACCAGGAGCCCAATGGGCACCTGCGAGTTCTCAGCACTCCACGTCTTTGCATGCACGGTAATGCTGGCCCAGGAGAAACCTGTGCCAGGAATGGCCTGCCACACCATGGTCTTGTCTGGCCGATGGTTGAGGGTGGTGTTGGCAG
>VZRQ01009363.1:28048-50141 GCA_013397975.1 Machaerirhynchus nigripectus | reverse complement strand
CCAGCTCTCCCAGCCTTTCCTCCCAGCAGAGCTGCTCCATCTCTCTGATCATCCTGGTGCCTCCTGTGGGCTCTCTCCAGCAGCTCCTTGTCACTCCTGTGCTGGGGACAGCTGAGTGTCCCTGGGGTGTTGGTGTGGTGTGAGGGGCCAGCAGGACACACATTCCATGCTGGCCCGGCCAACAGGAGCGATTTGTTGTTGGGATCTCTGTCTCCACAAGGTTTGCTTAATGAAAGAGGGGGAAATGCTCCTAATCCCAGAGGTTCTGCTGTGAGTTTAAGGGTTGAGGGATGTGCTGATTTCGTTACACCCTGAACTCCCTGAGCTCCCTGATGCCATTTAGGGATTCCAGCATCTGATACATTCCACGGTCCATTGGAAACACCCCAGAAATCCTGGGGACTCCAGCTGGGGCTGAAAGTCACAGTCCCTCAATTCCACATTTTCTAACATTTGGAAGTTTAGGCTGTAAAGGTTAACGACATTAAAAGTCAGCCTCTGCCAGCCCTCCTGAGGAGAGTGGCCTATCTGGGAGACCTTCTGTGGATGAATTTCCTTGTAATGTGGAGTTATTTTGCAGCTTCTCTATCTTATTTTCCCCAAATATTTGTCAAGTTGCATGTAATATTTCTAGAATAGTGAAGGCATTAACCTTTCCTAACCACTGCAGAGACTGAAACTCTTAAAGGCTGGTGGGATAATTAAGGCAACATCTCGGGGTAAGTTCACTGCTCCTCAAACTCCATTAATTTTTGTGACATTGATGAATTTCAGTGCAGCAATAATTAGTTTTTCTCACTGTATGGAAAAGCATTCTGTGAATCAGTGCTGTAAATTCTCTCTTTCCGAGTCCAAAGACATCTGAACTCATCAATAATCCTGCAGTTATTTCCATGTCCTAAGAGATCCGTGTGTATTGGAATGGCAAAGGTTCCACAGGCTGGGACAAACAGCACAGCTGGGTGTACAAACTCCTCCTGTCGTGACACCAAGGAGGGAATTCTGAGTGGCTTGGGATAGGCTGGGCTTTCCCTCTTGCATTTGTACCCTGCTGAGTTAATCCTGGCTGCTTATTGAATGTTCAGGCCTTGAATAAGGAGGGTGTGATTTCGAGGTGAGGCAGTGGGAATAGATCCATCGGGAAAGGCTTGTGCAGCTTCTCTCTGCTCTCTTTGGGAACTCTTCTGATCAGCATTAAAAGCTGATTGTCATGTCCATGCAATTAATCCTCTCAGAGTTATGGACAGTTCATGGAATCATGAAATATCCCGAGCTGGAAGGACCCACAGGATCATCCAGTCCAGCTCCTGGCCCTGCACAGACACCCTAACAATCCCACTCTGTCCAAATGCTCCTTGACACCTTCTGGGCTCACATCCTATTTAAATCCACATCTTTCCCTCCCGTTACTTTTGCCTGCGGTTTCCAAGCCCGTGTGAGGTTGGGAACAGAAGGGATGGGTGTTGGGGAAGACGGATTTTAAGACCTGTGGAGAGATTCCTTGTCTGGGCAGGCAGCGGGAGAGCCTCGGAGCTGCCACAGGTTTGAGCACACACCAACGAGGGGTTCTGCCCGCCTGAAATAAGCCTGTAAAACTCCAAGGTGATGCTGTGCAATTGCGGGCTGTAGTTGTCAGTGGAAAGAATTCCTCGCTGATAAAATCCTATGAATTGCTTATCTTGGCAAGAAGGGAGTTGTTAGTCCCGTTTTAAAACTTGTGCACTGATGTCGTGTGGAGATTATTTTTATGTTTTGTGCAGAGAGATTTAGATTTGTGCTGGGAGAGTTGGGATTGTTCAGCCTGGGGAAGAGAAGCCCCGGGGCTGCCCCTGGATCCCTGGAAGTGTCCAAGGCCGGGTTGGATGGGGCTTGGAGCAGCCTGGGATAGTGGAAGGTATCCCTGCCCATGGCAGGGGGTGGGATGAAGTGGGCTGTAAGGTCACTTCCCACTCCAGCCTTTCCCTGATCCAGTAATTTTTATATAATATAAACCCATACCCTTTTGCCTATGCAGCTCTGTTTCTTAACAACGATTTTCTCTTCCAATCTGAATTGCTTTCTCTAAACTCTCTGCAAAGTGGATATTAAAATGGGCTGAAAATTGTCTGGTCACAAAGTCAATGCTCTCAATTCCCATGCAAATGGTTCATTTTGTTCTTTAAAATATTATTTACACACAGTGGTCTGTGAATGTTTATATGCAAAGGAAATTCAGCAAGTCCTGAGGAAGGAATTGGAATCCAAGAGGCTTCAGTAAAATTGTGTGGTGCAGATTTCACAGTAGATTTGGTTAAAACCATTTTTCCCCATTTAATTTGTCACTAATCGCTGCTTTCACTAATTACTTTTTTTGTCTTGAACAACTGCTTGGAACAGCTCCACAAAAGCCAATTTGTTGTGTTCATCATGCAAAATATGCCACGACCAATTACACTGCATGAGCCCATGTATTTAAAATACAATAAATCATCAGAACACAGACCAGACTTTATTTCTCTGAGTGCACATAGAAATTAATCCACGATTTTCCTAAGGTGGTTGTGTGGCTGTGCCAACTTCCTGTGCTGTAGCAGCATTTCCTGGTAAGGGGGAATAGATTCAAACTGGAAGAGAATGTGTTTAAATTCTTTTTTGGGCAGGAATTGTTCCCTGGGAGGGTGGGCAGTCCCTGGCACAGGGTGCCCAGAGAAGCTGTGGCTGCCCCTGGATCCCTGGCAGTGTCCAAGGCCAGGCTGGACACTGGGGCTTGGAGCAGCCTGGGACAGTGGAAGGTGTCCCTGCCCATGGCAGGGGATGGGAATGTGATCACCTTGAACATCCCTTCCAACCCAAACCATTCAAGGATTCTGTGATTCTAAATCTGCTTGTGCCTTATATTTGCCACAATGGGAATGGTGTCTCGTGAGACAACAGGAAAATGAAGATGTGAGAGGAAAAAAAGGGAACAGAGAGAGTCCTGTGACTGATTCTGCTAATGAGAGATGAATTTTCCCTGTGCTCTGTGTCAAGGTTGCAAACCTGCCTCTGTAACAAACCCTCTCTGTGCAGATCTGTGCTTGCCTTCACGGCTTAATTCCTCAGCTTTGCATTCAGCATCTTTCCAAATGATTCCAGTGATTCATTCTGGGATGACAAACTCTATATTTTTAGCCATTTTATCCCAGCTGCTGCGATAACTGCTGGGAGCAGAGGAGGCTGCAGCCAGTGATGCACAAAGGAGGAGGAGCCCATCCTGGCTGCCAGACCCCCCCAGTGACTCTGATGGTTTTATGCTGTTAACAGATAAATTGCAAAACGATCCCAGTGAAACAGGACTGACTGGGGAGCTCCTGATACCAGGACAAACAATATTGTCGAGTGCTGGAGTTTGCCTGCTTTCATTTCTCCCTTTTACACTTCGTTTTAGCAGATTCTCTGTTTGCCAGAGCATCTGGAGGCCTGCAGCTGATTTGGCACATGGTGGAAAGCCCAGTTTGTTTAGCCAGTGGGTTATTTAGTTATTATTAGTTTATTTAGTTGTATCTGTCCTCCTGTTGGAGATGTATGCACAGGAAGGAGGGAGTAGAAGTTGGGCCTTCTAGGCCGGGAGTCACAGGAAAGACCAAGCAGCTTCCTTCCCAGGAGCTTTCAGGAGAGGGTTAGGGCAAGAGGAAGTTATTTGTGAAGGAGACCTAAATATGAGCCTTTTTCATACATTTAAGACGAGAGGCTCAAATCCTGAATAGGAGCGTGGCTCTGAATCCCCTTCAGAGATTGGCATTCCCCCAGGGAATTCCTGCGTGTGGGCTCCGAGGGTCCCTGGTGCACTCAGTGGGATGTGCGGAAATGAGGGGAGTGAGCCGCAGATCAGCCTCCCCAGTGGGGTGTTAGAGCAGAATTACCACAAACAAAGGTGGGATGGAGCAGAATTCCTGGTTCAGTTGATGCTGTCCTGGTGTCCCCATGGAATGTCCCAGCTTGTGCTCCCTGGCCACCCACGGGTCCCTCTGTGGCTCCGTCCTTGTGTTTGAGTGCAGCACATTCGGCTCCATCTGCCACGAGGGACACCAGAGGGATGGAGCAGCTCTGCTGGGAGGAAAGGCTGGGAGAGCTGGGGGTGTTCAGCCTGGAGAGGAGAAGCTCTGGGATGACCTCAGTGTGGCATCACAGTGCCTGAAGGAGCCACAGGAAACATGGAGAGAGACTCTGGACAAGGGCTGGAGGGACAGGACACAGGGAATGGCTTCCCACTGCCAGAGGGTAGGGATGGATGGGATATTGGGAAGGAATTGTTCCCTGGGAGGGTGGGCAGGCCCTGGCACAGGGTGCCCAGAGAAGCTGTGGCTGCCCCTGGATCCCTGGCAGTGCCCAAGGCCAGGCTGGACACTGGGGCTTGGAACAGCCTGGGAGAGTGGAAGGTGTCCCTGCCCATGGCAGGGGTGGCACTAGATGGGCTTTAAGATCCTTTCCCACCTAGACCTTTCCATGATTCCATGATATTTCCTTGACTGAAGCCAGTGGTGAGTGGCTGGGTGTCCCACTGGGCTCTGGTGGTGATGTGACCTGGTTGTGGCCCTGGGGACCAGGACAGAAGATCTTCCCTGTAGCACACGTGATTTGCAGTGAGAATCAGCCACTTCTTGTAGAACCCATTGGTGCTGTTGATCCACGGTGATCCACGGTGATCCGTGGTGAACTGTGATGATCCATGATGATGATCCATGGTGATCCGTGCTGATCCATGTTGATCCATGGTGAACCATGATGATCCATGGTGATCCATGGTGATCCATGCTCATCCACGCTGATCCATGCTGATCCATGCTGATCCAAGCCATGGTGGCCTTTGTAAGACCTGATCTTGGCGTGCAGCACAGGAATGAGGTTTTGGGGACACGGAGCAGCAGATCCAGGATCTCCCCTGCTGAGAAAGCTCTGTCCGCTTTCCCATGGTCACGTCAGTCTGGGAATTAAATTTCTACTGGGAAAATAAGCAAAATTTCCATTCCTGTTCAATACATCCCCAGTGGCCTTGGTTCACCTGGTTTCTTTTCCTTTTTTGCCTCAGCCCTTTTAATCCTGCTCATTAAGTAGTTCATTAGTTGCACTGATCCCTCAGTTAATCTGGTATCAAAAAAAGATAATTGAATTTAACTTCCCAGCACAACCCACCTTTAGATGGATAAAATTCCATGCTAATAGACTTGGTTTGCTTCTATTAGTTTTAAGAATTCCTATAATTAGACTGAGAATATTCTTCCACTGATATGAGATCTAAAATATTGCTTATCCCTGGGAAATATTTTTCAAATTGTGCGAATAAATGTGGTGGTAGAAAACAGAATGGTGTTGAAATTGGAGGGGTTTTGCTTGATTTCAAGGCAGCTTGGGAAGATAAAGCATTTATGGAATATTTTGGATGTTCCGTCCCTATATTGCTGAGAAATAGGGTTGTATTTAGAGTTCTTGATGTAAAGATAAATAGAAGAAGAAGGGAATTCCCCCCAGATGGTTGCTTCCAGCAGTAAAAGGCTTTGGGAATGCAACAGCCTTCGGTGTGAGGACTTTATATTGCTCCAAGTATTTCCACTGCAGGCAGGTAACAACAGATAAGGGGGTTTCTGGTGAGTAAAAGTGTTGCTAAATGAATGATGGACTATTAACTACTGAGCAGCTTTAACCCTGTGTTAGTCCCTGATGGGTGACCCAGATTATTTGGGGGAGAAGGCAGGAGGAGCAGGTAAGGACCCTGCAGCTTGGATTTTGTGGAGCTGTGTGGAGTTGTTTCACCGAGAACAACTGTTAAAAGTCCCTCACAAGCTGAGTATTTGCAAATAATTTCAGCTTTCCCAGCAGCTGGCTGTTCAAATCCCTCATGGAAGCTTCAGAAATCTCATTTAGGATATTTAGTGGGCTGTCCTGTAAAATCAGTGGAGTTGCACAGAATAGAACATGAAGTGTTGCATAATCCCTTCTGCTGTGGGGAGGACAAACCCCAAAGCCTAAAGCAGGCCAGATTCAGACCTGGGTTCCTTTTGTTGTCTCCCATCTCCAATAACAATTGCAGTTTCTGTTTTATCCCAGAATCTTGGGATGGTTTAGGCTGGAACTGACCTTACAGCTCATCCAGTCCCCCCCGCTGCCGCCGTGAACAGGGACATTTTCCACTGTCCCAGGTTGCTCCAAGCCCTGTCCAACCTGGCCTTGAATATTTTATGTTGGAAAGGAGACGGAGGAGAGCGGGGGGAAAGCCTCCTGAAGTTTTTCTTAATTAATACAAGTTTTAATTCCCACTCCCAGTGTGCTTTTCTCTTCCACATTCTTTTTACAGGTGTATCTCCCTGGATGGGCTTCCATTTGTGTGCAGCACTCAGGGAATGGGAATCACGTGCCATCCTAAATTTGATGGGTTTGCTCCATCTGCACAGGATGGTTTTTACAGGATAACTACAGTGTGGGGATTTCCCAGCTTTTCCAAGCTCAGTGTTCTGAAAGAAAAAGTTTTGGGAAGGACTTTTCCACTTAGGTTACTTATTTTTAGGAAAAAACTCCTTATATCCTCCTGGAAGGCAGTGGTGAGGATGGGTCTTTGGTTTCTTATTTCCCAGAAAGCAGATGGATAAAATATTTCCTAAGCCTGAAAGATGAACAGGTTTGAAATAGAAGCAGTGCAGTAGGAAAGGTGATACATGTATTTTTGGACAAATAATCTGTGTATTTTTGGGCAAATATCTCCTGGCTGCCATTCATTCCAATGCCCTGGACAGGTGTGGATGAGTCAATCCCTTACGTCAGAGCTGGGCTTTAAAATGGAAAGGCAGCTTTGCCACAGGAATATCACCCTCCAAGGGAACGTTCCTTTTCCCTGCAGGAAATGAATCCCGAATTTAAAAAGCCCGGAGCAGAGCAAATGCACCACTGGTTTGGCACCCCCGGGCCATTCCAGCAGTGGTGCTGCAGGGCAATATTCCTAAATCAGGATTTGCAGCAGGAAGTGCCAAGCTCAGATGGGGTTTTTGTTTGCAGTCATGCCTTCGTTCGAGTGGTGTTTGCGAGGAGACAGAATTCTCCCGCGGGGCTGGTGCATCACAGCTCGCTTGTGCTGCTGTGGGACAGGTGCCACCTCTGTCCCGCATTCCGCCGTGGGCAGGGACAGCGGCAGCAGCCCTGGGACAGCTCCTTCCTCCCACAGCTTTGGACCGGGGATGGAGTGCCAGGACACAGGGAGTGGCTTCCCACTGCCAGAGGGTAGGGATGGATGGGATATTGGGAAGGAATTGCTCCCTGGGAGGGTGGGCAGGCCCTGGCACAGGGTGCCCAGAGAAGCTGTGGCTGCCCCTGGATCCCTGGCAGTGTCCAAGGCCAGGCTGGACACTGGGGCTTGGAGCAGCCTGAGACAGTGGAAGGAACCGATGATCTTTAATTCCCTTCCAAGCCAAACCAGTCTGGGAGTCTCTGTTACACCTTGAACTCATTCAGGCTGTATTCATGGTTCTCCCAGGTGACATGATCCCCATAACACTAAATAAAAAAGGAACTGATGGAAATCGTGGGATGTAAAGTAGGAAAAGCCCATCTCTTTTTCCATTTTTGCTTGCACAGAGGCAGCTCCTGTCCCTGTCAGTGTGTCTCAGTCACCACTGATGATAAATGCAGTATTTGTGCCCTTCACATAAAGATGGGGTCATTCCCAGGGAGGTCTGGAGACTCTTTTATTAGAAAGTGTCCTTTATTAGAAAGCCTATCAGTAGGGGAATGGGGACTGGGAGGACATCTCTATTTATATTATTCACTATTTTCTTTGATCATTAAATGCTCTGTAACTCCATCTCCAGCCCTCTCAAGTGGCATCATAAAATTAATTGGTTACCTCTGGAAAGAGGCAGAGCTCAGGCACAGAGGGTTTGACAGCTGGGATCACAAACGCAGCGGGAATGCAAAACAATTCTGCTTTCCATCCCCGAGCAGGCTCTGGGAGTGTGAGATCCATGAGGGATGTCAGGGGTGCCAGCAGCCCCAGGAGCGGCTGAGGGAGCTGGGAAAGGGGCTCAGCCTGGAGAAAAGGAGGCTCAGGAGGGACCTTGTGGCTCTGCACAACTCCCTGACAGGAGGGGGCAGCCGGGGGGGTCGGGCTCTGCTCCCAGGGAACAGGGACAGGACAAGGGGAAACGGCCTCAGGCTGGGCCAGGGGAGGCTCAGGTTGGACAGCAGCAGGAATTTCTGCATGGAAAGGGTGCTCAGGCCTTGGCAGGGGCTGCCCAGGGAGGTTTGGAGTCCCCATCCCTGCCAGTGTTGTGGATGTGGCACTTGAGGACATGGCTTAGTTGTGGGCTTGGCACTGGTGGGATTAATTGTTGGACTCGATGACTCTGGAGGGCTTTTCCAACCTTCCTGATCCCATGAAGAGCACAGCACATCTGTGGCTGGTCTGCTGGGAATGATCCACACCTTTCCCTCCAAGAAATCCTGGAGGATCTCGCACTGAACCTGTTAAAACAATCCAGCCTTGACCTAAAAGTGCCGTTTCCAGAGGTTAAGCCCTTGGGAACTGTGTGCTGGCTGGTTCTGAACTAGAAGGTTGATGTCACTATTAAATCAAAGACCTCATTACCTAATCAGATCCAGCGTGTTCCCCTTCCCAGTAGCACCACAGAAGCAGGAGGCAGCTCTGCTGCTGGAAAAAGAGGGAAAAACGCTCTTGTTGGCTACGGAAGAGATGTCAGGAAACCGCTCCTGAGAGGTTTGTTTTTCCTCTAAGAAAATACAATTTCCCCTGTTCCTTGTGGCACAGGGTGACCCCCCTGTGCTCATATGAACAAATTAATTAGAGGAGCCCCAGCGATGCCACTTGTCACAATTATGCCGATGAGCTTAAAACGTTCAAACCTCCCCAAATGAACTGCAAAGCTATTTCATATATGAGCAGCTCAAATTAATCATTAACCTAATCATTTTCACGCCAACATTATTTCTTTGTTAAAAACCAGTCATTTTAATTGGCTAATGAGGTGCCAGTGCCACTCAGGAATTGTGCATTCCCCAAGCCGATGGGAGGCAAGGGAGTTTATGCAAGGAGCAGGGCAGATGCTGCTCCAAATGCCTTCACAGTGAACATTTCATTCTGATAAATTCTTCATTTATTCCCAGATGGCTTTGGAGTTTCTACAGCTTGTGTGCTGCCATTTCCCCATTTGATATTGCTGTCACCTAATTCCTGGGAGCCCTCGAAGAGGTGCTCACACCCCTGGGCAAGGCCCAGCCTCTGGTTCCAGGTGTCCCAGCCTTCCTCTGGCAGCAAAGGGAAAGGAGCAAGGGGTGCACGAGAGATTACTGGGTTAGCACCAGATACTGAGGATGGGAATAACTGAATTTTTCCAGAAGTAAGGAGGGCTTTTACCTCAGAAACCTGGGAAATATAATTGGAGGCATAGTCAGAGAAAATACATTTAATAGAGTTGCCAGATATCTCATTTTCAGGAGGCTGCTTTTCCCATAAAAGAATTTAATTATTTTTTTATAAAGCACAACACAAGGAAGAATACTGTGGTGTTCTCTGCCCTGCAGGAGTCTAATTCATAGAAATAAAGAAGCCTCCATAACATGTTGATCTCCATTGAAAATACATTCGATTTCCAAACAGGAACTGTGCAATGCTGCCTGAAATGGGAGCTGCTTTTCCTCTGCCTTTGCTGTTGTATAACACACCCTAAACCCACAGTGCTGCAGCACCACCGGAATGGTTTTCTCCAGACTAAAACATCAGGAGGGCAAAATAACTGTGGGGGAAGGCTGGGAACTGGGATTGTTCAGCCTGGAGAGGAGAAGCTCTCGGGTGAAGTAATTGTGGCCTTCCAGTGCCTGAAGGAGCTATAGGAAACATGGGGAGGGACTTGGGACAAGGGATGGAGGGACAGGACAAGGGAAATGGCTTCAAACTGACAGTAGGTTTGGNAGCCAGGCTGGACAGGGCTTGGAGCAGCCTGGGACAGTGGAAGGTGTCCCTGCCCACGGCAGGGGTGGCACTGGATGGGCTTTGGGGTCCCTTCCCACCCAAACCAGTCTGGGATTCTGGGATTTCCCCTCACCATCAGAGCGGTGGAATTTGAGGTATGACTGAAATCTGGTTCCTCCTTTGCTGCCCCGTGCTCCAGCATCTCCTCTGCATCTCTTCACCCCAGCCCCTAGCTCATCCCCTGCACCACCACTCCCACCTTACCTTGCCTTGCCTTGCCTCCCCTCCTGCTCCTGGTGCAATCAGTGCCCTCTGGAGCCCATGAGAAATGAGTAAACTGAGTGGGTAATTATTTCCCTGCACTGCAGCTCGTGTGGGTTAAATGGATGAACTCACTCCCTGAGCAAACTCCTCACATACCTGGTAATTGGAGAGGGATATCCACTCTCCTAACACATTCCCACATGGCTTTGTGTGATCTTTTCTGCCAGCTGTTAACTCATTTTTATAGGAAATCGGCCCGAATCTGCAGCCTGTCAAAATACTGTTTGAGTTGGAGGAGCAGGAAATCTCACGGACTTTATTAGGAGTTGAAGGGTTAAATAGGGCTTAAAAAAAATCCAGTGTCCTGTCCTGGTGAATACCTGGATTGGTTTGGGCACCAGGCATGCTAGACAGGTGCTTTTGTAATCCCCATCCTTACACTTTGCTCTTGGAGGAGAAAAGGGAATATCACTGGAAGACTATTTCTCCGTCAGCCGCTCACACTTACAGAGCTAAAGGAATCAGGTTGGCATAGAATGTCCAAATCAGTGACATCTCTGTGGGGTTGCCTATCAAATTCCAGCACCATTAATCCAAAATATGCTATTTTTATCGTGGAAAGAGGGATTTTCCAGGCTGCATCTGGGTTTCCCAGAGCCCGTGGCTCCAGGAGTCGCTCACGCTCCTCAGAGCTGCAGCACAACCAGGGCATGCAACATTTTGGGATGGTTTAAGGTGATATTTTGTTGGTGTGGTTGGGTTTTCTTTCCCCTCATCCTCAGTGGTGGTGTCCTCCCAGTCCTGCCCTCTTTGAAGAGCGCCCTGCAGGTGATGCTTTGTGTGCCCTGTGACACTGGGGTGGGCCACGTGTGATGTGCTTTGTTCTTTAATTTGCTTCATCCAAGGTGGTGTTAACCCAAACTCTGCTAGCACCACGTCAGGACTCTCCCCTGCACGGAGGCATCACTGCAGCAGCAGCTTTGGGGACTTCTCTCTTGTGCTGCTGTCACATCATCTCCACTCCTAATTAGAAACAGAGGCTGTTAATTAAATACATCCCCAGCGTTTAATTAAATATTTGTCCGGTGCCTGTGAGCCAAGCGTGAACCTGCTCCGAGATAACAGGGCTTGTTCTCGCCCAGTGGGACAGCGCTTGTATCTCCCCAGGAAACCTCGGGATGTTCGGAGGCTCCTGCTCTGCGTGTGCACGGAGAGCAGTCGGACTGTGCACAAACAGGCAGAGGAGGTGGGTGTGCAGCCTGCTCTTGGCCCTGGGCTGAGATCAATCAGCTCTGCTGGCAGGGAGCCCCGTGGGGAGCCTGGAGCCCTTCTCTGGGGGTCAGCACAGAGACAGCATCCCCATGAGAGCTCCCACTCCTGGGAAACATCCTTCCTTTCCCACTGAGAGATGGATGGATCAGAGCAAGAGGGAAGGGGGAAGTCTGCCGATCACTCTGTGCCATCTCTGAAGGAATCCTCATTTCCATCTTTGGGNTCCCAATATCCCATCCATCCCTGCCCTCTGGCACTGGGAAGCCATTCCCTGTGCCCTGTCCCTCCATCCCTTGTCCCCAGTCCCTCTCCAGCTCTCCTGCAGCCCTTTGGGCCCTGGAAGGGGCTCTGAGGTCTCCCTGGAGCCTTCTCCTCTCCAGGCTGAACATCCCCAGCTCTCCCAGCCTGGCTCCCAGCAGAGCTGCTCCATCCCTCTGACCATCCTGGTGCCTCCTCTGGGCTCTCTCCAGCAGCTCCAGGTCCCTCCCTGTGCTGGGCCCCAGGGCTGGGGCGGCTCTGCAGGTGGGGTCTCACCTGAGCACGGGGGCAGAATCCCCCTCCCCTGCTGCCCACGCTGCTCTTGGTGGATTCCCTGCAATTCCCTCCTGTGCTGCTGCAGGACAGGTCTCGGGAGCTCTGCGACTGGGTTTGATCAGGTCTTCTGGAGGAAACAGGGAATTACAAATCCAGGCATTTCTCCCCCAAGGTGCTTAACCAGGGACTGAAGAGTCTGGAGTTCCCCCAAACCCCCAGCCCCTTTTCACTACTCCAATCCCCTCTGTATTTACCGCTTGGCTCTCTCAAGTTGCCTTTCCAGATTTTTCCTGTTTTAGAAGGATTGTTGAGGTTTAGCCACTGCTTTGCACACCAGATGGCTCTTTTTTTGATTAATTCCAGTAATTTTGCTGTTGTTGCTCCTCACTGCTCTGTTGGTGCCACACAACACTTTTCTGGTGTTATTAAGTTTTGCAGAAAGAACAGTGGGGAGGAAATCCACAACTTAAGCAGTTGAAAATAAACCAAAAAACCCTGCAGCAAAATTAAAAACTCCAGAACATAATATTTTCTTTTCCATTAAAGTCCCATTTTTTAAAGTAGTGCAGAAAAGGCTCCCTCTTGTCTTTCCACTCAGTGACTTCCTGGATGAAGCTCTGACCTACAAAATAATTTTGTATTTTCCCCTTTCTGATGAGAAGGGGTAATTTATCACCTAGGGGCCAGGACTTTGATAGCACTGCTGGTGGTGGAAGTGTTTGGAAGGAGGTTTGGGATGTACAATCTCAAGGTCTCCCCGATGGTTTGCCTGGGGTAGCCTTTCCAGGGAATCCTGGGAAGTGCTCAGCTCCCTGGCCCTGCCCAGCATCACTCGGGCTGGAATGAAAAGGTCTTTGCTTGGACAAGGGAAATCTTCCTTAGACCTTTTCTCCTGCATCCCTAAATGAATTCCCCAACTGTTCCTGAGTTATCTCAAATTTTTACTGGTTGTAACTTAGGAAAAACAAAAAGAAATCCAATTTCAGAACATTTTCAAACAGCTCAAGGGTGCAGTGGCAGCAAGATGAGCTTCCCATCTTGCTGGAGCAGGAGGAAAGGATTTTGGAATAGCTCAGTGGCAGTGACCGACTCGCCTCTTCCGCTGTAAAACTGTGCTTTGTACCTGAAATCCACGTGGATCCAGTGCTGATGGGTCATTCTGCCACCTTTTAGCCAGCCAGGTGAGATGCCAGGGAGCTGGCTCCAGCTGCTGCCTCTGGCAGTGCTGGCTGGTGCCAGAGTGGGACTCATTTTATCGGAGGAGTCAGGGCATCGTGGCTGGGTGCCTGTGACTGCCACAGGTCAAAAACCCGCGTGAGCTTTGATGAGGTCGGTGTTTTGGTATATTCGTCTCCAGGGGAGCCGTTTCCACAGGCCGNTTATCGGAGGAGTCAGGGCATCGTGGCTGGGTGCCTGTGACTGACACAGGTCAAAAACCCACGTGAGCTTTGATGAGTTTGGTACATTCATCTCCAGAGGAGCTGTTTCCACAGGCCATTTGTGATTTCTGCAGGGTGTGAAGATGGAATCAGCAGCGTGTCCCTCCTCTGCCTGCCAGGGAACAAGGTGCTAAATGTCATTTCTGCGGTGGCCCAGCTGCCAGGGGCTGTGGCTGCGGGGTCCCTGCTGTGGCTGCAGCTGCAGTCGCAGTGCTCCGTGTCTGTGTGTGACCCACACACCGCAGCCTGGGCTCTCCCTGGGGCTGTTTCCTATCCTCTCCTCCTCTGCCTCATGCTGGAGCAGTGGGAGCTCACAAATCAGTGTCACTGGGACTGTTCCTGCTCTCCAGATCACATCTGGCTGCTGCCGTTTCATCCAGGCATGGCTGGAGGCAGAGAGCAGCTTTTGGTCCGTAGCTTCACAGCATTTTCAGAGCCATTCCTGGCTTTTTTCAGTCACCAGCTGCAGACCAAAGTTATTGGAATCATGGAATGTGCTGAGCTGGAAGGGACCCCCAAGGTTCATCGATCCAGCTCCTGGCCCCACACAGACACCCCAACAATCCCACCCTGGGCATCCCTGGCAGCGCTGTCCAAACACTCCTGGAGCTCTGGCAGCCTCGGGGCCGTGCCCATTCCCTGGGGAGCCTGGGCAGTGCCCAGCACCCTCTGCGGGAAGAACCTTTCCCTAAAATCCATCCCAATCCCCCAACGCAGCTCCAGCCACTCCCTGGGCCCTCACCCTGTCCCAGGGAGCAGAGATCAGAGCTGCCCTCAGGAGGAGCTGCAGCCCTCAGAGAGTCTCCCCTCAGTCTCCCTCTGCTCCAAGGAGCTCAGTAAGAGCTCTTTTGGTACTCCAAAGTTCTTTTGTGTATGGAATAAGCTGGGATGGGTTATCCTAACAAGGCTCCCAGCAGCCCTGGCGTGGTAGGAGCACCTCTGGCAGTGCCTGGGGGATGAGCAGGGCAGAGGTGCAGCCCCACATGAGTTGCTGTGACCTGAAGCCAGCACAGGGAAGTGCTCATTCCTTATCTTCTGGCTCTGGTTGCCCAGAGAAGCTGTGGCTGCCTCTGGATACCTGGAAGTGTCCAAGGCCAGGTCAGACGGGGCTTGGAGCAGCCTGGGACAGTGGAAGGTGTCCCCTGCTGGAATGTTGGAACAAGATGGGCTTTTAAGGTCCTTTTTAACCCAAACCTTTCTGGGATTCTATAATCAGTTTAGCTTTGAAGAATTCCTAATATCAGAGGGTGACTGTGTTGTTTCTCCTTCACTCTCTGTGAATTTCAGTGCCAAACCACAGACTCAGGGATATTTTTATGGAGCAGGTGGCCGGAATTCACCCAGGATCATGGTAGCCTTTAGTGGATCTCTTCCTCTGTGTATCCAAGCTTGGAAAACTGCTGGGGGGAGGACTTTGCATGGTTGTGTTTTATTTGAGAGCAGCTTTCCAAGCCGTGATTCCTTACAGAGTGATGAAGGATGATCCCTTGGACTGGATTTCAGCCTCTTAAGCTCCTCTCCTGGCTCTCACTGCGGTTGCCTTTGGCAAACCCCCTCCTTCCTGGGCTGTTTTGATAAAATGAGATAATTCGTCAGTGTTTGTACAGCACTTCAGGGACTTCCATTTTCATGCTTTAGCAACTGGCTGAGGTGACTTCAGTCAAAAGTGGGTTTCTCTGAGGAGTATTAAACTAAATTTTTCTCGTTAAGGCCAGCCTTTCTCTTGTTTTCCCAGAAATGATGCTGGCAACTGCAGCTTCATCTCCTCACCAGTACAGGGCAATAATTGCTTTGGAAATGATACTCTTCCTCCTTTTAATGCCAGTTCCTTCATGGTTTCTGGGAGAAATCATTCCTCTTCCCCACATAATACCCTTCTCTGGTTCTACATGGAGCGGCCGCTCCTGTTCCAGTCCACAAACCCATCCCAGCTTCTGTCCTAGGGAATCCTCCTTCTTTCCCAGCAAGGCAGATGAAATTGTATTTTTTTAGATGTACAGGAGCCTTTCCCTGTTTTTTGAAGCTGCCCACTGTCGTTTGGGCAGACCTTGGGAGGTATCCCAGAGAGGAAACCTCAGACTGAAGATGCCAGGTCCTTCTGATACAGTTTGAGTGCATTTTAGATAACTCAAATTCCAGTGTTTGAGATGATAAATTAATTTTTTATTGGCGATGAGAGTCCCATTGGCTAAAGCCTTTCTTAAAGAGATGATGGAGATGGAGCTTAGTAGGAAAAAGGTGATTTTCCATAAAAGGGGCAAAGAGGATCTTTCAAGTTTGGTGGGGTTTTTTTGTGTTTTGGTTTTTAAATTGTTTTTTTTATGTTTTCATTTTTAATCCATTAATTGTTTCTCAGAGTCAGAACCCAATATTTTGGGTTTGAAATATTTTTCAAGCCTCTGCCTTGATTTTGTTCCCAATTGCTGCTACTTGGAAACGCTTGTAGCCCTACATAAAAGGCTCCTGAAGGTGATGAAAGGGATTATCTGCAGAAATGTGGTTATTGTGTTGGTAATTATGCTGTCATCAAAGCCTTTTCACGCCTGAGCGGGCGTGAATTCAAGGTACATGTCCAGAACTCGCTGCTTTTCCCCTCACGCTCCGGGGAGGTTGTTGTTATTTGGGGTATCTCAGCGCTCATCTCAAACCCTTCTCTCACCAGACCCTACAGTGAAGGTATGGGGCTGCAGAGTCTGGGGTCAAGGACAGGGCAGTTCCCAATCCCGGATTTGATCTTCCCTGGGCAAGAAAACAAGAAGTCCCTTTTTGGCCACGGCGTCCTTCAAAATTCCAGTCGCAAGACTTTGTTCTGCTGTTCAGCACCCAAACCAAACAGGACCGTCCTGTCCCCACGGGAGCTCCTTTGGCCACCTCAGCCTCTCTTGATGCCACCTCCAGAGATCTCCATCCCCAAGGACAACGCAGAGGGAGCCCAAGATCCGGCCTTAACCCTTGCCTGGCTCCTTGGGCGTTATCCCACAGATTTAAGGCACATTGGGTTTCCAGAAGGGTTGCAGGTTTTTAAATCAGATATTAGGAAATATTTCTTCATGGAAAATGTGGTCAGACCTTGGAAGGGGCTGCCCAGGGCGGTGGTGGAGTCCCCATCCCTGGAATTGTTCAAAAGCCATGTGGTTGTGGCACCTGGGGACGTGGATTAGAGGTGGCCTCGACAGTGCTGGTTGGTCTCGATGATCTCAGAGGTCTTTTCCATCCTAAAGGACTCCACGGCGTGGTGAGGGCATTTCTCCCATCTGAGCATCCCCCTGGGTGAATTTCGAAGAGTTGAAGAAAATCCCAGGAGCGTTTTGGCTCCTTAAAACCATCCTGCAATGGGATTTTTTAGAGAGTGTATTTCTATAGGTGGATCACAGGTAATTCCCAGGCAGGGAGGATGGGGTAGGTAAGAAATCTTTATTAAAAATCCAGAGGGCTGAGATGATTTTCAGCTCCTGGTTTTCCATTCCCAGGGCCTTCACTAAGNCCACGGGAGCTCCTTTGGCCACCTCAGCCTCTCTTGATGCCACCTCCAGAGATCTCCATCCCCAAGGACAACGCAGAGGGAGCCCAAGATCTGGCCTTAACCCTTGCCTGGCTCCTTGGGCGTCATCCTACAGATTTAAGGCACGCTGGGCTTTCCAGAAGGGTTGTGGGTTGTTAAATCAGATATTAGGAAATATTTCTTCATGGAAAAAGTGGTGAGACCTTGGAAGGGGCTGCCCAGGGCGGTGGTGGAGTCCCCATCCCTGGAATTGTTCAAAAGCCATGTGGTTGTGGCACCTGGGGACGTGGATTAGAGGTGGCCTTGGCAGTGCTGGTTGGACTCGATGATCTCAGAGGGCTTTTCCAGCCTAAAGGACTCCATGGCATGGTGAGGGCATTTCTCCCACCTGAGCATCCCCCTGGGTGAATTTTGAAGAGCTGAAGACAATCCCGGGGCCGTTTTGGCTCCTTAAAACCATCCTGCAATGGGATTTTTTAGAGAGTGAATTTCTATAGGTGGATCACAGGTAATTCCCAGGCAGGGAGGATGGGTTAGGTAAGAAATCTTTATTAAATATCCAGAGGGCTGAGATGATTTTCAACTCCTGGTTTTCCATTCCCAGGGCCTTCACTAAGTGCCTGGATGCTTCATCACTGTATAAAAATTTATAGGATTTAGAACTGTTGTAATGACAACATGATTTGTGCTTCCTCCTAAATGGAAGCAGCAATTTATTCCTTGGGAGGAGGGGGGAAACCAAACGAACCGGGAAGAAAATAACAGATTAAAGGCTGAAAATCATCTTTTTGTGTGTATCAGCCTCAAATAGATGGGTTTATAACAGGGTGTGATGTTCCATGGGTAGTTTTGCCCTGCAGCTTCCACAGGATCAGCTGAGGCTGCTGTTGGCTGAAAAGCGTCTGAAAAAGCTGGGAAGCTCCAAGGAAAAAGTGAAGGGGGGGAAAAGCAGATTAACACAATTATTTTGTGCATTAACACAAGATTAATCCTTGAACCGTCTGTTTTAATGTTGGCTTTCAAAGGCAGGAATAACACAACCACCCCTGTGAAGCAGAAAGAAACCCCTCAGCTTCGTCCTTCCGTAAATGTCGGGGTTTTGATGCCATTTATAAATATGGTTACTCAAACAGAGGTGGATTTTTGCTGCCTTCGTTTGAAACCTGTGGGGAATACTCAGTTTGGGGACTTTTGGGGGATCCATTTCTCACAAAGGAAATGGTACAACCCCAGCTGATTCTGTGCACTCAGGTGCTTTACACCTTGGGCAACCTGGTCACCAAAAAATGTGGAAGCAGCATCCTCTGAGCAGTTTTCCAAATCAGTAAATTGTAAGATTTTGTTGAGGAAATTCCATTTGTAACTGTTTCTAACCCACATAATTGCCATAAATCTGCTTTTTTTCTCCCTACTGCAAGTTGGTGAGTTTGTATCAGTAGAAAAAATTGCCTCAAAATCATCCTTGGTCTCTGGTGTGGTCTGTGTCAAATGCCAGATTAGTGGAGAAACCTAATTATCCCTCTGCTCTAATTACATCAGCACAGCTTCACATGTCCTCAGGAGCCAGCCTCCCAAATCCCCATCTCCGGGGCAAGTCTGGCAGCTTATCCAGGCTTTTGGCACTCCCAGTGGGGATGGTAATTCCAGGAGAACTTTCACCACGCGCAGCTGAGGTGTGAGGACAAACTGTCCAACATTAGAAAAAAGAAACACATAAAAAGTCAGCTTTTAATTTATCCCAGTGGAGCAGGCTGAGGTGTCTGTGTCTGACTGAGCCATGAGAGCTTGGGTGGGAACAGGATGGTCTTTAAGGTCCCCTCATCCCAAACCATTCTGGGATCCTCTCACTGAACTCATCTAAAGCTGCCATCAATGTCAGACCTTTTACTGATAAACCCCCGTATATTATTGTATCTAAAATATAATTTATATCTAAATATATTATCTATTACATATCTTCATTAATGGGATGATTTGCCAAGCTTCTGCAGGATTCTCTGTTCTACTGCTGTAAATCCGAAGCACCCCTGGGCTGCTCAGCTAACCCTGGGTGCAAATCTTGCCCGGCTTTGATGGGTGTTAATATTATCAGGAGCAGGAGAGAGGGAATGCACCTGGCATGGAAGCAAAGGGACTTCTGGGATGGAAAGGAGAAGGTGTCAGGAGAGGTTGCCAGGATCTGGATGGATTACCCAGTGATCTCTCAGCACTCCCTGAACTGGTCTGGGGAATTAACAACAGCTTCAGATGGAAGTGGCTGTTTGAAATTAAGACAAATCTGGGCTAAATATGCAGATAGGCTGGTGAGACTATTTGCATATAACAACAGCTGGCGAGACCTTTGTGGGGGCACTTCGGTGATGCTCAGAAATTCCTGCACATCTGCAGGAGGACGTTTGGCAGATGGTGTTGCTTAAGGCTTGGGAACAATTCCTGGCTAAAACAGTGGTTGTTTTATTTAATTCCCAGCTGAACCTAGCACGAAGCAGACTGTGGGATCAACAGAGCGTGCTGAATGAACACAGGAACTGGGGAAAAGGAGGGAATACTGCATCCAGCCAGGCTGGGAAGTGGATGCTGCATCCACACAAGGGAGTGTGGGAAGGTTGCCATTTGAGCCACAGCACTTGGCTAAATTCCTAAGGAAAGCCAGCCTGTGGCTCAGGCAGGTGCCACCTTTGGAGTTCAATAATTAGATTTAATTAGAAATCCAGGTTTTTATGGTCAGTTGTTAGTGCTGCTCCTGGAAGTAAGGTGGGGAGGAGTTTCTGTAGCTGAAGGGAAAATGGAGAGGCCCAGCTTTTTGTATCACCTCCACAACCCCCAAAAACCTTCCATCTCCAAAGTAATTCATGGAATCATGGAACATCCTGAGCTGGGAAGGACCCACAGGTATCATCAGTCCAGCCCCTAGCCCTGCGCAGACACCCCAACAACCCCACCCTGTGCATCCCTGGGAGCGGTGTCCAGACTTCGTTCCTCTGGATCTGATTCACCAGGAGCATTGCAAACCAAGGGGATGAACTATTTTAGCTTTCAAGTGCGTATTCTGTCACTGTTTCAATGCTTTTGTTCCTGGAAAATGACTTTGCAGGGTTATCCTGCTTTTCAGAGCCAGTAGCAATAAAAACATTCTTCGTGCAAGGCTAAAGATCCCTTGCCGTTCACTGGGAAAGCAGGACGTGCCAGTGGAACTTTTAATTTCCTGTGCTAGCACCGAACTTCATCTGTCATTTGTTGGGTTTGGGTTTTCCAGGGACTTGGTAAGATTTTTAAGGACTGGGGCTAGTTTTTGAACTGAGCACCGCATGAAATTCCCTGTTTAAATGATTAAAGGAGTGTGATGCACGTGAAGACATTTGAATATTTAAGAGCCTTTTTATGATTTAATGACAAACAATGGCCCAGCTTTGTAGCTCGCAGTCAAATGAGAGGCTAAAGGTATGAATGGTAAAAATTGGCAAAATAATGTTTTCTTATTCTTGTGAAAGGACAGCTACATCTGATTCAAGGATAATATTTATAACTTAACTAGGAGTGGAATATAAAAATAATACGAGATAAATGCTAAAATTAGGAATGCATTCCTTTATGGTAAAATTGGTGTTCCATTTTAGGTTGTTCATCTTTTCTCCCCATGGCAGAGCTTTTCCCCTGTTATTTTCCTTTCTCCTTTTGGCAAACACAGGTGGTTTGCACCTTGTGGGGTTTGAGCACAAAGCTTCCTCCTCGAGTGCCTTATCAGGCACCCCCATCCCTGCTCTCCATGCTCTTAACTCCTGTCTCGCATCCTGGGCTGCATTTCGGGTCAGGATTTCGATTTATCAGAGACGAAAGCAAGGATTACGTGAAAGAGAAGCCTGTGAATACTTTTAGCTGTGAGAAGATGTGTCCTTTTGGGGCAGGAGTGAGATAACCCAGGAACAGGCTTTTCCCGTTATCTCCACAAGAACCTGGGGGTGGGATCCTTTCTCCCATTGTCTCTTCCTCGGGACGCAGAATCCATGGACAGGCACCCTCTGAGCTGTTCATAGGTCCTGGAAAGTGCATTTGAATTCCAACTTGGACAAAAGCAGAGGAAATAACTCCAATGCAATCTCTTCTCCCCTTTTGGAGCTGGGAATGGGAGCTGCTGGAACTTCTGCTTCTCCTGGCCAGCTCTAGATGAGACTTCCCTCCTCCAGCCCTAATTTTTTGATAAAACCTGATGTCAGTTCTGTTTGGACGTTGTTGGGAATGGCCAGTGTCACAGCAAGCCCTGCCCATGAGCTGCCCCACTGGGTGTTTTTGGGCTGGTGGGGTGGGAAAGGGCCAGGCCAGGCATTTCCCACCCCACTGTGTCCCTGTCCCTGTCCCTGCCGGGCTGTGCTGTCCATCCCACAGGAGCACTCCATTCCAGCTTCCCTTTCCCCTTGCCCTCCCCAGGAGCTCAAGCACCACTCCAGCTCCGTGTGGAGCTCTCCTTCAGGGATGAAATGGGGCTGATCCTGGAGAGGGTTAAGTTCCAGCAGACCCAAAGGAATTTAACTCCCGGGGAAGAGCTGCCACAGGCGGATGGGGCAGGGCTCAAAATGTCCTTGGCTCGGCCCCTGGATGAGCACCCCGCTCCTTGCAGGCTTTGCAGAGACCTCCTCATCTTTTCATGTCTTGGTCTGGCACAAGTTTCTCTGTCAAAGAGATTTTCTCCCTAGGCCTGGCTGCCTCAAGCTCTTCCTTCTTCTCAATCCACCACTTAATCCCTGCACTTCGAGGTGCAATATTCAGGTGGCAGGTAGAAGCAGCAGGAGGATGAGAAGGTCTTAGAATTTTAGGAGGAAGACCCTTGGAGCCAGCCTTAGGGACAGAGGTGGCTGTGGGTTGTGCCATGGTTATTTTGCTGTGGCAGGAGCTTGGAATTTGAGAGCAGGGGGTGCAATTCCAGGTAAGGTCACAGCAGAGCTTGAGCAGTTAGAGAAGGAGAAAACACCTTCTGTTTATAAATCAGTTTGACCCGGAAATATTTTATGGGGTTTTTCTCACTGGCATGGTAAAATTTATTTTCTTGGATTTGGAATGGCAAAGAAACCAACCCTAGGCCACTGCTTTGGGGTAGTTTTGATACAGAGGAGCTGGGAGAGGGGCTCAGCCTGGAGAAAAGGAGGCTCAGGGGGG
>VZRQ01009363.1:10426-27747 GCA_013397975.1 Machaerirhynchus nigripectus | reverse complement strand
ATCTGCCAAGGGAGGTGACTCAAACAAACCCCATCCCTCCTGTGATGTTCTCTGAGCTGGGACATCGTTTGCATTCTGAACGCCACCGGGCCGAGGAGGCCGGGACGGAAATGGGACGTGGTGAATCCGTTACACAGCAGCTCTGGCCACAGCTGCCAGGGATTGATGAGCAATTAAGGGGCAGGGCTCCTGTGGGAATGCTGCAGCCCGCTGGGAATGCTCAGGAGCTCATCTGTTCTGGGGCTGTCTCCTCACGGGGATGGGAACGGGTTATTTCCCCTCTGGATGCTGTTTATCTACAAACACCCATAAATAAGGGTTGCTTCTCCCAGGAAGCGCACTCAAGGAGGAGTTTCAGCATGAAAACGTGCTGGTGCTGTTGTTGTTGTAATTGTTAATGCATCTCAGTCTGGATGGGGCGTTATCCCTGTTTTCTCCATGATTTTGGGATGCTGTGCCTTTCCCTGTTGGAGGGACCAACACCAAAGTTAGGGGATCTTGGTGGGTTTCCCACGAGTGCCAGGGTGGTGATTCCTGAAGGAGATCAGCAGAATGATCAGAAGGTGGTGAGGCCCTGGCACAGGGTGCCCAGAGAAGCTGTGGCTGCCCCTGGATCCCTGGAAGTGTCCAAGGCCAGGCTGGACACTGGGGCTTGGAGCAGCCTGGGATAGTGGGAGGTGTCCCTGTCCATGGCACTGGGTGGGCTTTAAATCCCTTCCAACCCAAGCCTGGCATTCTTATGGTTCTGTGAATGGGGTATTGATCAAATTCCTACAACCCCCCAAATTTCAATAGTAACAAGCAGCAAATGGAGCTGGCTGAGACTCCCCACCCTAAAACTCAGCCTGGAGTAATGGGAACACGCTGCCTTGCAGCATTTCTTGGTTTTTCAAACAGCTTTAGAAATGCTTTGACAATATTTGCTCTAAATTAGAGCCTCAAATGATTTGGACCATGAGACAAATTTAATTTAGGGGGTTTTTTTCCCTCCCAAGTTGCTTTATCCTAACAAGTTCTAGCGGTGCATGAAGGGTTTTTCATTTACATGACGCTGTTCTGTTCCATCAAGTGCTTCGGTGCCTGCAGCAATCCTGAAATGTGCCAGTAATGGTGTTTTATCCCTGTAATGAAAAGCAGATGAACAAAGGGACTGGTGCAGGATACAGATCCAGGCAGAGGCAAAGGGGTCGGGGTGGTACCGATGCCTTTTGTTGTCCTGGCAGATTTGGGACCACCAGAACGAGCTTTGTGTTCCTCTAAACGTGGGCTGGTTTGGAATCCGGGTAACCTGGAGGTCCCTGGGCCTTTTGAATTTGCATCCGCCCCAAAATTACACTCCCAGTTAATTAAACACCCCACTCCACTCCAGTTCATTACCAGAAGGATGGTTTGATACCCGGTGCAATGTGGTTGTTGAAGAGCTGACTTCTGATGTGTACAAAAAGCTCTGTGTGTGGGCTCCCAGAAGAAAATTTGGCATTTTAATAAATTCAGGGAAAATCCTTCTCCCTGCCTGAAGTGAAGCCAGTGGCATGGATGGGATCCTGTGACTTGGCCAGATGCTTTCTGCAGGAAGGTACAGCACCTCTCCTGCAGAATCCCCCCCAAAAAGGACATTTCTTTGATTTGCTGATATTTTCAGGGGAATAATGGGGCTTCTTCAGCCCCTGCTTTTGTGCTCTCTGTAGCCAAAACCTGTTGTGGGGTCTGAAATTCAGGGGAAAGTGGGTTTAGAAATAGAGATGGGAATGCAAAATTCACTTTTCGGCTCATGGAAAATGCAGCAGAAAGGGTTTTGTTAAATGATCCCCAATCAGGGGAGAACTGGAATTGTGCACCTGGAGAAGGGAAGGCTCCAGGGGGACCTCAGAGCCCCTTCCAGGCCTAAAGGGGCTCCAGGAAAGGGACTTGGGACAAGGGATGGAGGGACGCAACAGGGGGAAATGATGGCTTAGATGCTGAGTGTGACCTCTTGGGCCCGAGTGCTCCTTGAGACTTCTTTTTTTTTTTAAATTCCAAAAATACAGGGACTCAAAGAATCATTTAGGCTGGAAAGAACTTCAGATCATCAAGTCCAACCATTCCCCAGCGCTGCCAAGGCCACCACTGCCCCATGTCCCCAAGTGCCACATCCACACAGCTTTTAAACCCCTCCAGGAACGGGGACTCCACCACTGCGTTGGGCAGCTGTGCCAGGGCTGGACAGCCCTTTCCAGGAGAAATTTCCTTAATATCCAACCTCAGCCCACCCTGGCACAACTGAGGCTGTTCCTCTCGTCCTCTCCCTCGTTCCCTGGGAGAACAGGGTGAGCACAGTCTGCTCTCCGGGCAACACGTCCACATTCCTTAAGAAGCTTCCCCAGAACTCCTTGAAGTTTATCATTTCCCAGAGGGATTCTGAGTTTTCCTCCTGTTTCTGGGGCAGTGTTTGTTTGTGCAGTTGCTCGTTTCCCCGCCCTGCAGCGTGCTGCCTCTGGCAGCTCCGTGTCTGCAGCGCCGGAACGCCGCGGAGGCGCGGGAATCACTGCCGTTCCCTGGTTCGTGCCCACATCCCAGCCCCTTCCCTGGGAGAGCCGCAGCTTGCTGAGCCCTCAGAGGGGCGTTAATGGTGGAGCTGCCGTGTCATTAAGGGTGCCTTTGGCTCCAGGAACACGGGCAGGCCTTGGAATGCTGGCGTTGGTGCTGTTCGGCCTTGCTGGAGGAGCAGCCAGTCCGTCCTGGACGGGGTGGGCAGCAAAATGGGGACTGACTGCGGGGCTGTCCTGGGCTTCTCCAGCGTGGGCACAGGGAGTGACTCAGGCACTGCAGGACAGGGGTTGCTTTGTGCACATCTGGTTTGCTTTCCTCCTCCCACGAAGGGCTTTTTGTATCCGGGGAAGTCTCCAGGGGTGGACCCAGCTGTGGCCTTCCAGGGCCTGAAGGGAGATGGGGAGGGACCATTTACAGAGCCTGGAGCACCAGGACACAGGGAGTGGCTTCAGATGGAAAGACATGTAGGGTTAGATGGGATATTGGGAAGGAATTCCTGGCTGTGAGGGTGGGCAGGCCCTGGCACATGGTGCCCAGAGAAGCTGTGGCTGCTCCTGGATCCCTGGCAGTGTCCAAGGCCAGGTTGGATGGGGCTTGGAATACCCTGGGATAGTGGAAGGTGTCCCTGCCCATGCTGGAAGGCTGGAATGAGCAGAGCTTTAAGATCCCTTCCAAGCCAAACCAGTCCATGACTCTATGAAAAATTACTGTATTTTTGCAAGCCCGAAGCTGCACTGCCTCAGTTTCCCCTGATTTTCCATACTTGGAAAATATATTTCTAGGAACCCATGTTTCCAGACTAAAGCCTCTCTCCTTTTTGGGATTTCCACAGGCTCTAAATAATATTTCAGCTGTTTTCTGGCACTCCAAAATCACCTGATCTCCTCTTCACCTGTTGGCAGAAGGCTGAGCTGATTCATTGCTTTTGAGCATTGTTTCATTATACCCCCATTATTCCCAACTAAATGGGCTCTTTGGGATCCCTGGCTATTTGGGAGAGATGCAGGCAGGTCCTGAGCCTGCTTGGCTGTGGTTCCTTGGGAAAAGGGACCAAAAATAGAATTTGCATTTCAAACAGCTCCAGGCAGTTGTGCTAATTTAAAATATTTTAAAATACCCACCAGTTCATGGAGTTAAATGACTTTTTTTTGGGTCCTCGCAAACATGCAGGCACAGTGGCAGTTTTGGGGAATCTGCTGATGCTTGGTCCAAACAAAGATGGGAAAATGAGTGGAATTTGTGGAGAAAAAAAGAAAGAACCACTGTATAAAACCTTCCTTATTCATCCCCAAATGAACCCGCTGCCTCACACACCCGGGCACCTCCTGAATGAAGACTGAAATTTTAATACAGATTCAGGGGAATTTTTGGGAAGGGAAAAGTGGAGTTGCAAATATCCCAGAAGTGCTGCTGGGTCACCAGCAGCAATAAATCCCTGCCATGGCATCCCCTCGCCCCTCAGCACCAGGCACAGCTTGTATTCCTGATTATTGCATCATCCTGGATTGAAGGGTGATTGGCATTTGAGAGGATGGTGCTGCCAAGGGAGGGAAGGTTATTCCCATCACTTTTCAGACCAGAATATGCAGGACTTTGGGGCGCTGTTACGATGTTTATGATGCAGCGTTACGGTAAAATCCTGATTATAACTGGCCGTTCTCCAGCCAAAACGTGGCTCTGGCTGCAAAGTTTTCCCAGTGTTGGGATGACTTCGGAGTTCTCCAGCGGTGCTTTGGAGTTGGTGGCACGAGCACCCCCTTTCCCTGGGACCCACGCTCAGCCCACAGCTGAGTCCCAAAACTGCTCCGTTAAATCACTGCCGGTGTTGCTCATTTTGCCAAAAGGCAAACTGCTCTTTCCTTTTAATAAGGGCTCCTTATTATATCGGGGTGTTGGTAAAAATGCAGAGGAGACAGGGAAGTCTTTAAAAGCAATTACTGGGAACGTTTTTGTTGCTATAACGACGAGAGGCCGCTCTTGATGAGCTGTCAGAGCCTTCAGGTTGTTAAAAAGTTTCGTTGCCATGACAACAGAATGCAGTTTTTATTTTCAGGGGCTGATACTTTTGCTTTTTTCCCCTGGTTTTGGAGCAGCAGCCAGGGTTGGGTTTTTGGAGTGGGAAATATTTAATAGACACAAGCCGGAAATAGGAAGTGGAGTACATAGGGATAGATCCTGTGCTTTCCCTTGGATTTTAAATCTGGCTTTTAATAACTGCTGGGAACAGGGAAACTTCTGGGAGTCTTGGAGGAGACAGGCTTTGATCCCTAGAGATAGTCTTTAAAATGCCAGGGGTAGATGGGATATTGGGCAGGAATTGTTCCCTGGGAGGGTGGGCAGGCCCTGGCACAGGGTGCCCAGAGCAGCTGTGGCTGCCCCTGGATCCCTGGCAGTGCCCAAGGCCAGGCTGGACATTGGGGCTTGGAGCAGCCTGGGACAGTGGAAGGTGTTCCTGCCCGTGGCAGGGGTGGGATGGGGTGTTTAGTTCAGAGTGAGAAAAGGGGAGAAGCAGATCCTGGGAAAATGCTCGGTGCTGTAGGAATGTCCGTGCCGGTGTGGGACAGCCTTTCCCAGCCAGTCCTGAGGAGCCTGCAGCCCATAAATGAATAAAGCCAAGCAAATAATCTTTTCCAATTGCTTTTGTAATCCCCCCCGGAGCCACTGCTGCATCCTGGGCCTGCCTGGATTTTCCCATCATGTTCCCCCCATCCCCTCTCTCTGCCGGGTCTCGTTTTCCAGGCACCGGGTCACGCCGGGCTCTGGGATTGCTCTGGCACCCAGGGAAGGATGCTCAGGCTTTTCCTTTAATGGGCTGTCACCCCTCATCACTGTTAGCTGGGAAATACAGGGAAGGTTTGGGATGAGCCCTGGAGCTGGGGGGTGTTCCCGGGGAGGGCTTGTTCATCCTGGAATTTCAGCCTTCTCATGGTGAGGGGAAAGCAGCTGGAATTAGAAATGAGTTACTGATCAAGGGAGATTTACCCCAAAAACGATGTAAGAAAATAAAGATCAACTTCTGTGTATCTAAAGTAAAAATGGAAATGGGTAGATACAATATTTTAATGTTATAATAATACAGAAATGTAAACACACATAAATGGAGAGAAGCATTGGATAAAAGCCTGGAGTGCCAGGACAGAGGGAATGGCTTCCCACTGCCAGAGGGCAGGGATGGATGGGATATTGGGAAGGAATTGTTCCCTGGGAGGGTGGGCAGGCCCTGGCACAGGGTGCCCAGAGCAGCTGTGGCTGCCCCTGGATCCCTGGCAGTGCCCAAGGCCAGGCTGAAATGGAATTTGCCCTGCCCCAGTGCTGGTTTGCAGAGCAGCGTCTGCATTTAAGAACCCCAGCCCCGAACTGTCCTTGCTGCTGTTCCTGGTTTGTCCCAAGTTTTGGAGAGCCCCATCCCTGCTCCCCCTGTCAGGAGCAGCAGGATTTTGCCAAAGCAAACATCCAGTGGCACAGCCCAGAAGCCACAGAAGAGATTTTTCAGGATGTGTGGATGAGGGAAGGATGAAAGGAGCTTTCTGCAGCAAGGCCACGGAGTGGGGGGTCACCGAGTCCTGGCCTGCTTTGAGCCAGCGGGGAGCACTTGGGGGAGAGATCCCAGGGAAGATGAGGAGCAGCACCATTATTCCTTATCAGCTTCGGGGGGAGATCCTGCAGGGCGCAGATAACGGGCTCGGAGTTGTTCCCGAGTGATTCCAGCAGCGTAGGAACACCACGGAGCTCCGGAGCCTGAGGAATATCCATCCCCATCTCCAGCTCCACGTGTGATGATCTGGGATGTGCTCAGGGAGGAGAGGCCCAGGAGCAGCTCTCCAAGCCCCCTTTCCCAGCCTCTCCTGCAGCACAGGGCCATGGAATCTGGGAAGTGAAGGCAGTTTGGAAATGAATCTGTTGAACTGCACGTGGCAGTTTGAGAACTCGTTAGCTCTGTGTCTATGATTAGTGCTTATTACCCACACTTAACTCCCTCAGCCTTCTCCCTCTTCTTCCCTTTTTCCACCTGATTTCCTGGTAATTTAGAATATTGCTTTGTTTTATTAAAGCACTGAGGAGAACAGAGAGATGAGAGAGGACAAGCACATCTGAGTTGTCCAAAAACCAAACCAGAATTTCTCCTGAAATTCAACTGCCAAAGTCCCAGCCCCACCTTTCCCAAAATGTAACTCTCTGGAGCAAGGAGCAGAGCGTCCAATACCTGCATCCATCTCCTCTCCCTCTCAGGTGTGGGTTTTTAACAGCATTTTCTGCTATAAATTACACCCCAAAATAGCAGAACTCTCTCTATTTGCAGCTTGGCTTGAGATTTTTAATTCTTTTGCCTTCACAAAGTTCTGTTCAGCTGGGTTGCAAAGTCTGTTTTGCATAATAGAAATTATTTTAGGCATTTCTTTTTTTAGCAGTTCCTCTCCAGCCTGTTTGCAAGCAAACACTTTCCCCCGTGTAAATTCTGCTACGTTTCCTTGGCAGTGAAATATTTTACCTCCATGTGTAGACTTTGTTGAATTCAATCTGGCTGCTTCCCAGGTTGTTCCAAGAAGATTTCCAGGGGAGGAGAAGTTCATTTGGGAAATTTTTAATATTTTTTTTTCTGTAGTTGCTTTAAATTGGGGAGTTTAGGAATTATTCTTTTCACCTAACACCCAACCAACAAACTCACTGTCCCTGCTCTGTGTTTGCATCAATCAGTCCATAATTGAGGCATTCCATTGTGATAATCCTCATTTTCTCGTCCCTTCCTGGTGATCCTGAATTGCTGTTGGATCCATTGTGGGTTGTTGATGGAGCGGGGAAGTTTTGGGACGGACAGTGGGATTTAGGGAATGACCTGCAGCAGCCTCAAAAGCCCCCTGAGCTCTACCACTTTTGTGGCTGCACTTCGGCCCTGACAAATTCCAGTTGGGAATTTCCTGTGAGTCAGCACTTCGGTGTTCCTGGAGGAGCAGGAGAACAGGGATGAAGTGAGGGAGGCTGGGATGTATCCTGGGCAGCAGGAGTTCTGCCCGGAGGTGCAGTTTGTTCCTTCTGTGGCTGAGGCAATTTCGATAACTCCAGTGTCCATGCAGAGGTCATTCCTGCAAGGAATGGTTTTCCATAATAACGTTTGGCTGCTGGAGATCTGGACCAAAACCCCCAGAGGCCTCGTGTTGGGGATAACCCCCTTGTCCTGCAGCTGGTGTTTGAGACAGGGAACTTGTGGCTTCCTGAAAAGGCCAGTCTGAGTGAAATCCCTTCTCCGCTTCAGGGCGTCCTGCTGAATTCCTCCTTCTGGACAGCTGGAAGTGGGAAACGGGAAATTTTCTTGGCAGTGTGAAAAAATTCCACACAAATTCACCAAGGCATCGAGGTCCTGGGAGTGAGGAGCAGCTGAGGGAGCTGGGAAAGGGNCAGCAGCAGGAATTTCTGCATGGAAAGGGTGCTCAGGCCTTGGCAGGGGCTGCCCAGGGAGGTTTGGAATCCCCATGCCTGGAGGTGTCCAAGGAATGTGACACTTGCGGACAGGGATTAGGGCTGGGCTTGGCAGTGCCGGGGGAACAGTTGGACTTGATGATGCTCAAGATCTTCCTTTTCCATGGACCCTGTAACCAAAGGAAACACAGGGTCTTGAATTAAGAAGGGGTTTTTCCCCCAGAAAGGGTGTAATGATCCGAGATCAAAGGAGTGCAAAGCTTTAGAGACGTTTTAGTGGAACTATCCCGGGTTAAACACAGGTGAGGAGCAGGGCAGCTCCCTCACAGAGCGTCCCCCACCCCACCACTGCAGGCGGGACAAACCCCTGCCCCATCTGGGAATTGTGGATTATTTCTTGCACAGAATTTCTGCCAGGCCCTTCCCAGGCTGCTGGGAACAGATGCTTGTCAACATCCCCCCTCTCTGCTGGCAGCTTGTCAGCAGATGTTCGTTTTCCCCCCCACAATGATTCATTTTCATCTAAACAATATAGAAAACTCCCAAGTAAAGCCTTGCTAGGTCCCATGAATTATTTAAAAATCATTTCAGATGTCAAAACTCCAGTTACATTTCCTTGCAGCTCCCTGGTGACTCTGGAGTCATCGCTCTTGAAAAACAACCCAAATTATATTTAATAATTGAATAGCATCTACTTTGGTGCTTCTCTAGCAACTCTTGGAGTGACATTTAATGCTCGTTAGAAGGTGCTTGGGGTTGTTTAATTCTCTGTCATGCCAAGAGTTCTGTACAGGAACATGTTGATTTTAATTGCATTTAGATTTGATTACAAAAAAGCAGTAAATCACTCCGAAAGGGTCCGATTGTTCCATTTGGCCTCAAGCTGTTTTGCTTTTCACAGCAGATATTTTATGTGGAAATCTGGTTCTGCATGGACCAGGAGTTCTGGAACAGAGCTAATGCGAGGCGAAAATCAAGGCAGATTTATGGAGTTTGTAACTGTGACAGAACATTTTCAGAGCAAATTTCAAAGTTAAACTTCTTTTTTTTCCCCTTTTGTGACACGAAATCTTACTGAGCCCTCTCAAAATGTACCAAAAATGTACCAAATGTACAAAAATGTACCAAATCCCAGACTGTATGGATGGAAAATAATTCCTACATTCTCCTGCATGACTTTCTTCCCTTCCCCTTCTCCCTCTCTCACCTCTGGGATTCAGTAGTGGAACGTTTTATTTTCAGTTAATTTGAGCCTCAAATACTGCTTAATTGGGTGGAAATTAATGACCTAGAGAGGACCTGAATGCCCTTTGCTGTCCCTGTGGGAACGGTGAGGCCCCGGGATGGATTTCCCAGAGAAGCTGTGGCTGCCCCTGGATCCCTGGAAGTGCCCAAGGCCAGGCTGGACGGGGCTTGGAGCAGCCTGGGATGGCGGAAATGTCCCTGCCCATGGCAGGGGTGAAATGAGATGAGCTTTGAGATCCTTTCCATCCCCAGATCCAAGGCAAAACCCAGCATTTTCCAAGGTAAAGATGCCCTGAGAGCTCGAGCATCAGGTGTGATCCTGGCATTCTGTATCCCAGTGTTTTGATGGGCTTAGGATGCAGAGGGGCTGTGCGGGAATGCGCATCATTCTGCAGTGCCTTTCACCTCCAGCAGAAGTTGAATTATTTAGGATTTCTGACATGAAACCCTTGCCTTTAGACCTTCCAGCTGAAAAAAAGATTGTTTGCAGGGAGTGTGAATTCCAGTACCAAACCAGTGTTGGGGAGCGGGGAGCAACTGGGAGTATCACGGGCTGGAAATTCCTTGGAAATTGAGTTGTACTTGGACAAGGAGGTGCTTCATTGACGGCAGACTGGAAATGAAGAACTAGGACAACAAACCAACTGTTTGCAATCAGTGCTAATCACATTTACCTTTTATCTTTCCAGGACTTAATTGGATTTGGGAGGTTTTGCAAGGAAGGTTCCAGCTAATCCTGAACCTTCAGAAATCTGTTATTTTCAGTGCAGGGTTTTAATAAGTTGGGATAGGTTAGAACCACAAAATCCCAGAGTGGCTGGGGCTGGAGGGGCCTTAAAGCCCATCGCATTCCATGGGCAGGGACACCTTCCCCTATCCCAGGTGGCTCCAAGCCCTGCCCAGGTTTGGGAATATGGGCACAGAGTGCCAGAATGGAGCTGTGACTGATACTGAGCCCTTGGGTTTGCCTCAGGGTGGGAAAACGCTGCTCCCACAGCTTCTGTGCCCTAAATAATCTGCATTTTTTGCTGTCCATGGGGCAGGTGGGATTCCCTTCTATCCTTCATGGATTTGATGTGTTTGAGAGTCTCAGAGTGGCTCAGTGCCCACCCTCTGCACTGGGGTTTGGTTTTTGAAACACTTCGGGAGCTGTGGACTCAAGAGACACAGGGAGAACAATCCGTGGGTGAGGCACTAAGCTGGGATAACTCCGGCAGAGCCTGGGGAGATGGAACTGCTGGCCTGGAAAATAGGCTCGGATTAGGAAATGACAGCTTGGTGGGGTGTCCTAAAGGCAAGGGGAGAGGAAAACGGAGCTGTTTGATGGCAGCACAAACAGGGTGAGGACAGATCAGTCCGGGCTCTTTTGATGAGAGAAGGAAGGAAAACCAGGAGGTCCGGGATGGGCATTCCTTGGATGAGGTGTGGGGAGAAAACATATTTTTGTGGTTAGAGAAGGCTGGGAATTGGTGCCCAGAAGGTGCTCAAAAATCTCTCTATGATCTGTACAAGTCGCAGGAAGGGGGCAGGGATGGGCAAAACCTTTGATTGTTTGGAGGCAGGAAAAAGTGAGTCCTGAGAATTTTGTGCGAGGGGGAATTTTGGAGTCGCTCTGACTGGATTTACAGCCCAGAATGACCTCTTCTCGAAAGCTGGGACCAGTGAGAGGCTTGGCATTAAAATCAGATCATCAGAAAAGAGTGAGGGAAGGATTTTGGCATCATCTGTAGCCATTCATTAAAAACCTCTTACACAGAACTGAAATACAGACACGGGAGTAGAGGAAAGGCTGAGGCTGCCTGAAAAACAGAATATATTTAACAAGGTGTAAAAATGCATTCATCATTTTGGTCACACCGTCACCTGCAGAACAGGGGAAAGCATAAACAATTAATTACTTTCTATTTCCTCCTTTAATTGACTGTTGAGCACAAATCTCACCTTGAAAATGAGGAGTCCCACGGAGTTGGTTTTAAATATTTTTTGTTATTATTTTATAATAAACCATACCTGCTGATGGGCTGGGTCGCAGTTGGAGCCTTCAGCCCTGAGGTGTGGGAGGGCTGCCTGAGGGATCCAGCCCGGATTTGTCACGGATATTTCAGGACAGAGGCAGAGCCCTTGCTCTGATTTAAAGGAGTCTGTGCTGCAATTGGATTAGGGGTCCCATTTAAGTTAATAAAATCAGGGAAATGCGGAATTAAGGTGATTATTGGAATTGGTGGGTCTGCCTTACCAGGGAAAGCACAATTCCTGGAGGAGGAGGTGAGCCCCGGGCTGAGCTGCCACGGGGAGGTGTTCAAAATGCCAGGATTTCATGTAAATATATCCATGTTTCCTTCATGTACATATGTAAGTGTGTAACTAGATGGAGATATAAATAAATTATACATTTCTGCCTCAAAGCCAGCTTGGATGGGGCTCTGAGGAGCCTGGTCTGGTGGAATCCCTGTCCAGGCAGGGGTTGGAACTGGATGGAGAATTCCTGCTGGTGGTCTGTTTTTCCCGGATGTGCCACAGCTGCATGGCCTCTGCTCTTACCCTGATCTCACTCCTGGGGTAAAATGCACCCAGCAGGAGCAGAATTGGATTTATAGGTCCCAAATATGACAGGAATTACCTTTAATACTTCGCAGATCAAATTTAAACTCAGTATTTCTTAGCTGGGGATGAGGTTGTGGTGGGTTTGGAAGTGTCAGGGGATGAAAATTGGTGCCAGACCCCAGGAAATCTCATCATTACATCCCCCACTGCAGATAAAACCAGAACAGGGCCTTCCACCCAGAAGGAAAGAGATTTTTTTCTGAATGTAAGTTGTCCCTAATTCCAATCCATTAAATTATTGCCTGATTTTTGTGCCATCTTAAATCTCGTGTGCTCTTGGGTTCCTCTCTCTGAAATACCATAGAATTCAAAATCCATCCCCTGGACGTTCCCAAAAAATGGTATTTAGGATATTAACCACTGACATTGCAATAGATTAAAATCCTTCTGTATTAGCTGGGATTTGTGTTTATTTTTGCTTGTAGGAGCATTTCCAGCAGGAAAAATGGTGCCAAGATGTTGGATAGGCTGGAGGTCTTGTAAATCCAGGAAGGACTGGGATCATCAGGGTTGAGGCTGAGCATCCTCCACCTCTGCTGACTCAGAAAGCATCAAGAAGTGTTGAAACAACACAGGATTTTACCTTTGGGATGGCCACCTTTTCCAGAGTTACCCTGGGGATTTACTCTTCATGGAATCATGGACTGCTTTGGGTTGGAGAGGAACTTAAAATTCATTCAGGTCCAATCCCTGCCATGGGCGCTGGCAGGAGAGCTGGAGAGGGACTGGGGACAAGGAATGGAGGGACAGGACACAGGGAATGGCTTCCCAGTGCCAGAGGGCAGGGATGGATGGGATATTGGGAAGGAATTGTTCCCTGTGAGGGTGGGGAGGCCCTGGCACAGGGTGCCCAGAGCAGCTGTGGCTGCCCCTGGATCCCTGGCAGTGCCCAAGGCCAGGCTGGAGCTTGGAGCCACCTGGGATGTTGGAAGGTGTCCCTGCCCATGGCAGGGGTGGATTAAGATGGGTTTAAAGTCCCTTCCCACACAAACCAGTCTGGGATCCTGGGATTCAATGAGCTGTGCCTGTGTTTTGCCTGGAATTCGGAACAACCCGGACGAGTTTCTAGGCAGGGAAAGAGCACCTTGGATATTTGTATGCTAATAATGAGGAATAAGCAATCTGTTGGAAGGCTGAGTATGTAATCAGCGTTATGGCTTAATTACACCCCAGAGCTCGCTGGGATAATTTGCATTCCTGGGAAATTGATAGAGAAGGATGCAGCCTTTTGAGGAGAGCCGAGGAAGGGCTGGCGTGTGGATTACGGAGGTTTTCCAAATCAGACAGTGTGATATTTGGGTAAAAATCATGGAATCCCAGAAAGGTTTGGGTTGGAAAGGCCTTGGGGGTCTCAGGTACCACCCAGCCACTGAGGGATTCCTGTGGCACAACCTGTTGGGATATTTTGGGTTAGGTTCTGTAGGGATTTGCGATTTCAGGTTACACCTGACAGAGTTTGGGGTCAATCCAAACCTGGATTCCTGGCACCAGCAAGAAATTTAAGACCTTGGATGGATTTTTGAATGATTCCCAGATTGGACCATCAGATGCTACACTGGCAAAAAGTAGTGACGTGGCCTCAAGTCCACATCCTTTGTATTTTCCGTGAGATTTGCATATTTGGCTGAATTCAAATGAGCTCAGGAAGAAGCAGTTCAGCTGCTGACAGCTGTGGGTGGATTTGTACAAAGGGAGGTTTTCCTTTAGGTGAAGGAGTTTGTCCTTTTAGACCTTGTGCCGCTTGGAGCACTTTCATCACCCCCAGTCCCCATAGCTGCTTTTTAAAAATCTTTTTTTCTATTTAAAATATACATTGGAATGTAGCTGTGGCTGCCCCTGGATCCCTGGCAGTGTCCAAAGCCAGGCTGGACAGGGCTTGGAGCACCCTGGAATTGTGGGAGGTGTCCCTGCCCATGGCAGAGGGTGGGATGAGATGTCCCTTCCAACCCAAACTACTCCATGATGCTGGTAATGGAGATTGTGGTGATATTTTATAGGCAGAAGGAGACGGAGATTTGGGATCATTTTGGATAATTTTGGATAAGTTTGTAGCCATGCCATAGGACATCTCTAGCAAGACGTGTTTCTGAGCTGCTCAGAAATGCGCAAAACCTGGGAATATTTCATGTTGTTACTCTCCCCTTGCATTCCGGACTTGGAGAGGATCCAAGGAAAATTTGCATCCTGATGCAGGTGTCCCCACTTTGAGCCACGTCTCCTGTTTGTGCAGCCTGGCTCCAGGAACGCGGGGTAGGGAGCAAACGTGGGATTAAATATTTAAGGTGGGAATGAGGCTGGTGATTTAATACAAGGCTCTGTCCTGCGCCCAGTGCAGAAATGTTTCCACATGCAGCTTTGTCAGGGAATAGGCAGCAAAAGCAAATCCCAGCTGATTTTTTAAGGGTTTGGTTTTGCCTTTCCCAAGCCCATCTTCTGGAGGATGTAGCTCCCTTGGAGCTTCCAGAACACCAGGGCCAGATCCCTCCCTCTGGAGCCGGATGCTCCTAATCCTCCCCTCCCCTTTCCTGTGCTCCTTCAGCCTGCTGGCACAGTGGGATTGGAGGGAGGCACCACAGCAGGATTTTCTCCTTTCTCTTCCCAGTCCCTTGGTCTTTGTGACCGTGCTGAACAGCAAGGTGGTGACGGAGGAGCCGTGGTGTGGTGACTCCTGCCCAGCCACGACACCCTTGTCCCCGCTGGCAAGGTCAACTCTCCCCTCCTGCATCATTGTCCACCCCTCAGCACCAAATCCCCTGTGATTTGTGGGTTCCTCTTTGGCTTTTACCTCCAGCAGGTTTTACGTGGTCACCAAATTTGATCCCCTTGCCCTCACCCCCACCTTCCCCTTCTTTTCCAGAGCGTGTTAGACAGCAGGAATGCCCCTGCACATCCCTGCATTCTTGGCTGCTTTGTGTCTTTAACCCTCCCAAGTCTCCCTCGGAGCCTTTATGAAGAGACCATGTCAGCCCCCCCAAAATACTCATGGGAGCGATTCCAGCCCTTCCCCAGGCTGGGTTTAGGGAACCAAGGGCCTGATTTCCTGCTCCTACACTCAGCAAGAGTAGTAGTGACCCCTTTGATACATTCATACCTGATTTTTGCTGATCTGTGTGGTCCCAGACATCAGGCTGAGCAGTGGGCAATTCCCTTGAAGTCTCTGGGAGTTGTTTTTCCAGCCGTTCCCACCTCTTTTTCAACCTTTATTGCACAGCTAGGGGCATGTGCTGGAATAATCCTGTGAGCAGCCCGGAGTTCAGGTGTATCAAAGCCAGCACGAGTCCATGCGGGCAATCCCTTATCCCAGGTATTCCCTGGAAGTCCTTCCCGCTCCCTCTCTGGTTCCTTTTCCTCCTGGCTGGAAGCAGGATGGTCAGGGAGCTCCTCAGGGCTGGGCAGTGGGGCTGCTCCTGACCCAGCCTTTCTGCCCTCACTTCCTCTCCTTTGCATCCTCGGTTTAAATCCTGGCCTCACAGATCCTGCAGCTTCTCCTGGAAAAGGTTTTGCTCCCACCCTTCTGCCTGATGCTCCTCAGAAATCCCCACGGGTCCCTCACCGTGGCTGTGTCCGTTTTTCCCTCATCCAGGTACAATCAGCATTTTTAAACATTGTCTTTCTCCTTCTCACACTTCCCTGCAGCTCTTGATGCTCCGTTTAATGGCATTTTGGGGATATCTGGTTTAGGTTTCCTCCAAAATTCCTGGGCCTGCAACAAGATGGTTTTAATGCCACCACTAACTTTTACTTTCCCTTTTCTCTGCGCTTTTTCATTTCCTTTCAAGTTTCCTTGTTTGCCTCTTAATTAGTTTTATCTCTACGGCTGACCATGGCATAGAGGCTTGGAGTTTGCATTTTCATGGGGACTAAATTGGAGTATTTCCAGCAGAAAGCAGTTATTTCGGGAATTGGTTTCTGGGATCAAGGCTGCTTTACGGATGAGACAGGTTTGGGGTAGAAAAGGATCCAGCTGAGGTCACCCAGTAATTCTGACCTGGCAGTTTCCCATGTGTTCTGCCCTTCCCAGGGAATTTTGCTGAGAATTTTCAGCTTGAAATAAGGCATTGCAACTTTTATATACATATACATATACATATACATATACATATACATATACATATACATATACATATACATATACATATACNCTTGAAGTAAGGCATTGCAACTTACATATATCTATGTCTATATATCTATCTATATATATATCTTAATTTATGGATTTCCCAGCACTTGTGCCTGCCGTTGGTGCTGGTTCCACCCCCCACCTTTGTGTGATTGATTTAAATGGAGCTTCCTTTAAACGCTGGTCCATTATTGGCTGTTTCTCCTGTCTTTTTAAGGCAGCACAGTTCACAAGCCCCTCATTCCTCTGGAATATTTCGTTCTGAATATATTTTTCCACTCTGGTGAGCTGTCCTTGTTCTTTGTTGTAGAACTCTGTAAGACAAAATCTGGCTTTTATACGGAAGAGAAAGTCAGGGGAAAATACAATTCAAGCTCCAAATTAAAAGCAACTTCTCAAAACTCCCAGACCTCAGTAAATGAACTGGAGCTGCCTACAAGCCTGTGCTATTAAAACTCGATTAAAATCAGCCAGTTCTGCTGGAATTCCCATTGGAATTCCTACGGAGGATCCATGCTTAATAAACCTTCCAGCTCCTCTCTGAAGAACACAAAAATCAAAGTTTCAAAGCAGTAAAAATCAACATTAAGGATGAAATTCTCCCTGGCCAAAATCACCGAGGCCCAGTAGGCACCTATCTTATCCTAACAAAAGCATGGGAAGGAATAACTATGGAAAACCAGCTGGTTTTGGGATTGCTGCTGCTGCTGCTCTGGCTGTGTCTCCTCTCAGTCTGATTTCATCCTTCACATCAGAGCTGCCAGATTTGCAGAGAACAAATTGCTCCTCACTAAAGGCCTCATTCAGTCAATTCTGGGTTATTTTGGTTTTAGGACCTGATCCACAGGCCAACAAACGTGTGCAATTCCAGGGAGCTGTGAGCACGTAAATAAAGCTGCTGGAATCTGCTGCCTTGCTCTCTTGACATGTTTTTATATCTGTATATTCACTTCTGTGCTGCTTTTGGAGCCTGTCCAGCACAGGCTGCGTCTCACAGAATCAAAATCCTGGGGCATAAGTGCCTTACAATCCCCTGAATCAGGGGACAAGTGCTTGAAACGTGGCCCTCGTGAGAGGCTAAATGTGCAGCGAGAGGCAGAGTTTAATGTTAGTGCAGCAACCACCCAGGGGAGGATTTCAGCGTGCAGGGAGGAGGAAAGCCCTGTTTCCATAAGGGTTGCAGGCTGCTGGATCTGGCTGCTGGAGCGCCTGAAGGAGGTGTGATGTCCCCTCTCTGTTTAATCAGAACTCCGGGGTTGTTAGGGGGAGAAATTAATTCCGGGATCCCTGAGGCTGGAAAATCCCTCCCAGCGCATGGAGCCCACCCTGTGCCCGATGCCCACCTTGTCCCCAGCCCAGAGCTCTGAGTGCCACCTCCAGGCCTTCCTTGGGACACCTCCAGGGATGG
>VZRQ01009362.1:46241-67568 GCA_013397975.1 Machaerirhynchus nigripectus | reverse complement strand
TGGTTTTGTTTTGTTTTTTTTAACGTGGGCTTGTGAAGAAGCCCTTGGCATACACAGAGTTTGCCTCTGCCTCAGACTCTTAAGTCTGTCCAACTCAGCTTTGAAAATGGTGTAAATGTTTTCAGGTGCCCCCATTCAAAGTGTCTTCATCTGGATTTTATTCCCCAGTGCCCTCTCAATTTATGTGTGTTGCTTGAGACTGCTGTGGGGTGGGAAAAAGCAGCTGAAGTTCCCCAAGGTGCTTTAAATCCTGAGGGTAGATGGTGAACTCCTACTTGCTTCCTGCTTCCCTGCATAACTAAAACATTCCTCTTTCTTGCTTTATGTTGGTTGTGAAAGGTCGTTAGGACATATCCTGGCCTCAGCACGTGTCCTTAGCTTGTTACAGATAAAAATCCCTATTTATCCTCCAAGGTCCTGTCATGTGATTGGCTAAGAACTGTACCATTTTATAACAGCTTGTGAGTGGAAGGGGAAAGGGAACACTAGGCTAGAAACAGTGTGCCTCAGAGAAAATGAGATCTAAATGAAATGAATTGAGGTCTACAGGAAGAAAATGAAGAGAAATGGAAAAACTTCCATGAAGCGTAAAGGAGAGAGTCAAAAAACTAATCTGATGAGAATGTTAGAAAAATAAAGGACAGACCTGAGAAGCTATGAATAACACTTTGTGGTCTTTGCTAGATGCAGCTACAGAAAACAATAAAAGCACTTATAACCAGAGGTAAACAAAGGAAGTTTGTCTATACCTTGGGAAGAGGAGAATGTAACAGATGATGCCAAAAAGTTAGATACCAAAATCTGCCAAGTTATCGGCAAAAATGAAATGTGAACTCTGTGCTGGTTGAGAAGGGGGTTAATCGACAACAACCTGATTTGTTCTGTGTTAAGAAAAGAACACATGACATGATTCAGCTGATTTGTCTTTTGTGTTTAGTTAATTCAGGGTTCTTCCAAAGAAGCATGTTTTCAAAAAAAAAAAAAGAGAGGAAAAGGATGATAAAGAATTATTTCAGTTGCCGAAAATGTGGAATATAGGCAATTAATACATACGATAGGATGTAAATAGGTAAACAGCAAATAGTGTATCGCCTGCCTAACTTCCTTTTGAAGCGTATTTAACCTTGTTAGTGTTTTTTTCTTTAAGCAACTTGGTCTAACAGGATCACCTGATCAGCTCATTTTTTTATAACATGGAACTGCACAGTGAGCTGAGTAACCTCAGACCTGATTTATAGAATCACAGAATATGCTGAGTTGGAAGGGATGCATCAGGATCATTGAGTCCAACTTCTGTCCCTCTGCAGGACAGCCTCAAGAATCACACCATGTGCCCAAGAGCATTGTCCAGACGCTTCTTGAACTCTGTCAGGCTGGTGCTGTGACCACTTCCCTGAGGAGCCTCTTCCAGTGCCCAGCAACCCCCTGGGTGAAAAACTTCTTCCTGATACCCAACCTAAACCTCCCCTGACTCAGCTTCATGCCGCTTCTTCAGGTCCTATCACTGGTCATGAGAGTGAAGATGCCAGTGCCTGCCCCACTGCTTTTCCTTGTGAGGATGTTGAAGACCATAGTGAGGTCTCCCCAAAGTCTCCTCCAGGCTGAACAAACCAAGTGTCCTCAGCCGCTCCTCATACGGCTTCCCCTCCAGATCCTTCACCATCCTCATGGTCCTCCTTTGGGTGCTGTCTAATAGTTTTATGTCTTTCTTATATTGCTGTGCCTGAACATGTACACAGTGCTGGAGGTGAGACCGCACCAGTCCAGAGCAGTGCAGTCAGAGAAAACATTTTCTTTATGTATCTTAGCAACAAGACATGGATTTTCAAATATATTAAAAGCTACTTTGGAAAGAAGGGGAGTACAGAAACCTGCCTTTGAAAAGAAGAGAGGTGATAGTCTTAAGTTGCATTAGAAAATGTTTAGGTTAGAGATGAGATTCAGGGGAAAGCAAGGATGGTTGTGAACTGAAGTGCACTGTATGGAAGTGTGAGATCAGTAGTGCTGCAGGCTTTTAAGATGAATTTTGGCAAGTCTTTTTATCACGTACAATATAATTGCTTATAACTCTTCCCAGAAGACTTCAAGAATGAGAGATCAAGCTGAGGAATGCTATCAGGTCAGGAAAAACCTTGACAGCTAATCTTCCTCCACTTTCTGCTTGGCTGATATTTTTGGAATATCTTTGATTGTTGTAGATGCATGGCCCCCATCACATGACTAAATGAGGGCCTGGTAACCTCTCAGAGGAGTGACTGGTAACAGGCATGTAAGCATGACACATTGCCTTGGCAAGTTTGCTGTTCTAAAGCAGATGAACTTCCTTTACATATATAGTAATAATAATATAGAAAATGCAGCTTGAAGAAGAGGGACCTGGACTAGAAGACTTGGTGTCCTGTACTGGGTCTATGTGGCAAGTTTTGGTAGCTATGTGCAGATGCAGAAGTTGACTCCATATCGCACAGACTCAGTTCTATCTGGCTTCAAGATGGACCTGCTGATGGCTGAAACTGAGCTAATGAGTGATGATGGTATATTGCCTCTGTGATAACATACTTTAAAAAGTGTAAAAACTGCTGTGCAACAGGGATTGGAAGATAGGGCTGAGAATATGTGTGAGCAACAGCTCTGCAGACACAGAGGTCGGTGAGGAAGGAAGGAAGGGGAAGACATGGTCAAGTGCGGGAGCATAGATTCCCCTGCAGCCTGTGGGAGAGATTGTGGTAAAGTAGCTTGTCTCACTGCAGCCCATGAACGTCCATTGGCTGTGGGAAACCCATGCTGGGGCAGGCTTCTAGTAGGACCTGTGGCCCCATGGAGAGAGGAGCCCATGTTGTAACCGGTTTGCTGGCAGAACTTGTGACCCCATGGGAGACCCATGCTGGAGCAGGCTGTGTCTGAAGGACTGTGCCCTGTGGAAGGGACCCACACTGGAGCAGTTCATGACGAGCTGCAGCCCTTAGGAAGGACCCGTGTTGGAGAAGACCACAGAGGTTTCTATCATGTGAGAAAGTTCTTACGCTGGACCAGGGAAAAGAGTATGAGGAAGGAGTGACAGAAAGTGTTTTGGGTGACTGCATCTCCCATTCCCTGTTGCCCTGCAGTGCTTGGGGGGATGAAGTAGAGGAAAACATGTAGTGAAGTTGAGGCTGGTAAGGAGTGGGGTACCTTTAATTTTTTTTTATTATCCTACTCTGATTTGATTGGTGATAAATTAAACTATTTTCCCTGAGTAAAGTCTGTTTTGCCTGTGGCATTAACTGGTGAGTGATCTCCCTGTCCTTATCTCAATTCATGAGTCTTTCATCATATTCTCTCTCCCCTCTCCAGCTGAGGAGAGTAGTGATTAAGGCTTTGGTGGGCACCTGGCATCCAGTTGGGTCAAACAACCTCATGTTCCTTTTTACACCCCTTTGCCTGGTTCTGTGAAGGCAAAGGAGTGTATAGAACCAGTTTTGAAAGTTGGTTGAATTTAATTAACTTGAGATAGTTAGGTATTAGGTAATTAGTAGCTATAGTTGTTTAGATTGTCAATTCTTTCAGTTGCTGGAGATTTTTCCTATGGGAAGTTTAAATTTCTTTAAAATTGAACATTCAGATGCTTGACCAAATACATGAAGCTTTAAACTTACCCTTTGGTTTTTTAATGTACTTTTGTTAAACTCTTTCTAGCTCATTTTTTTATTTGGTGATTTGAATTCTGTTATACTTTTCTTCTTCCTTAGTATATTAAAAATAGAAAAAGAGAAAGGTTTTTTTTTCTTATGCATAAGTAGCTTCTGATTTCCCAATTCTTTGAAAAAAATTCTCACTAACACTGGAATGGTGTGCATGAGTTGATGAGACTTACAAATGAGACTTACTTCTAGGTTTTCTTTTGTGGACTGTTTCATGAGTGATTCACAGTGTTTCAGTCTGCAAGGTGAGTGTACTGGCAGAGTGGTTCATGTGTTGTAAAGGACATTCCTAACATCCTAAAAGTATCAATATTTGTGGTCCTTCAGACTGTGTCACTAGCCTTTATTCTGGAGCCTGTTAACCTCCTGCAATTATTTTCAGGTGTATTTTTTCTTTGTATTCAAATTCAAAAAGGTATTCGGCTACATTTATATTATGTGTCTTTTAAGAACAGCTTTCAAAGATGAAGGGTGCGGGGAATATTGGGCTCAGTTGGATGTTTGCTAAGGACTAACTTTGAACTGACAGTGTCAGGGTCCAGGGCAGATTAGATCATTGTTTTCTTTCCCTGTACTTTCCTTAACAGTTTCATTGTTGCATTAGTAACAGCTTATTAGTATTTAAGGCATGTAAACTAAAAGTTAGATGCAGTTGAGTGGAGATGGTGAAAGGATTTTATGTGGCTTCCAATTATCTGTGAAATATTCATGGTGAAAATAGTTGGGCCAGAGCATGTTACAGCTTCCTTAAGTTCCTGCTCTGGCTTGTCATTTAGATATACTCTGCTTTTATGGTCCTATCCTGGTATTTTTTTGCTATGATATATGTATTTCATCTAAAATTAATACTGCTAGCAGTAATGTTATGGAGTTCTTGTCCTGTTTTGAAATTAAAATGCATATATAGGCATATTTTCCAGTATAGTAGATATTTTGCTGAAGGATTTGTCTCAAAAGTATTTGAAAATATGGAACTTACTTGTGTGTGGAATTTGCCTATGAAAATTTTATTTAATAAGAATGTATTACACAGGCTTTTCTATTTCAGAAGACCAGCAGCTTTCATTACGAGGGTACATGTTCATTATTTGAGACAGCTGCACAACACAGAATTTAGAATCTAGGGTGAACTCAAAACAGTATAGACCAGATTTTCTAATTAGTGTTTGAGTGTCAAAATAATCATTGAGGTAACATCGATCATGTTGCTAATTTTAGCTACTCTTACACTCTCTTCTGCCACAGCCCCATGACTTTGACGAATGCAGATTTGATATCAGCGTGAATGACAGTGTTTGGTACCTCCGGGCTCAGGACCCAGACCACAGACAACAGTGGGTAGATGCAATAGAACAACACAAGGTATGTTATTTTCTGTTTCCTAATTTCCTTTCTCATTCCCTCATTAGATCAAGCATAGTGCTTGCAGAGAGTTTAAGCTTCCCTGTACAGTCATTAAAGTACTCACGGTATTTATGACAGATAAAAGTTCAAGACTGAAGCTGTGTGTTAAATATGTTCCAAAGTAACTGGCTTACTTGTTCTTCATAGATAAGACTTTACTGGGAGCTAACAACTGTGAGCCTTTCTTGAGCTCTCTAGCTTGAAACAAGAAAAGCTTCCATTATGTTTGAGTGACGTTTTCATGGTTTTGTCCATCCTCTCGCTGACTATTGAATTGCTTCTTATCTATCCTAGATGTTAGCTTGTTACTCTTAGACTCGATTCTCTAGTTATCACTCTGCTTTTAGGCTCCTCTTTTTTATCATTTGACCACTTTTACTGTATCTGATTACTGGCTTTTGTTGCTTCGTCTTTTAAGGCTCTACTCTTCATCAGCATTTTGGTTCAGCTTTCTTGAGCTGTTCCTTATATCTTCCAGTGAACTCAATTTCATTTTAAAAGTACCTGACCTTCAAGCCCTTTAGGTCAGGTAGAAAGTACTCAAAACATCCATTATGTTTTCAGTTACAAGGTAGGCACTGTCCCAAGGTGTGTAGCATTAAACTACAATACCTAGCACAATGCAGCCTCTCAATCTGGATTACACAGGTATTACAGGAATACAAATTATAATAGATATCCAAGTAGGTATGATTTTTTACCTTGAGCTTCTTGAAGTGTTGTCTGTATAGGTACTGTGTGTAATTAAGAGGTTTCATCTTGTGTTGGTCATTCCTTGCAGTAGGCAGTACCTGTTCTTAAGTTTAAAGAGCTGCCTTTTGATAATGGTTCTCTTAAAAAAAAAATCATCTCAATTGGGCTATTCATCATCCCCTTATATCTTGGCATTTTGCCTCCATTTTGATACAAAGGTAACATTAAAACAGAAGAAATTAAGTTGCAAATTCAGGATTCTTTCCTGTAGTCTAATGAAAAAATGTAAAGTTGACAGTGGAGTGTTCTTGAGACAACAATAGTGCAATTTATTCCTAGTGCAATACCTGAGAGAAATTTCTCATGAGGATACACTGAACAAGTTACTGGATTACATATCCATGGAACTGGCATTTCAAAACTGGTTTATAGGCTTGGGGGTCTTCAGGTATGGTTTAGTGTAGTCATGGAACTTGATAGCCCTAAACTAAAATTCAGACTAGGTTTTATGAATCATTTAGCTGGGGAAATGCAGAACTTAACCTGAAGCTGTATAAGCAGAAAGGCAGTCTGTGTCATTGCATGCTACCCTGTTGGAATGAGGGATGAAAAAACCCAGATCCTGTCTTAAACTCTGCTCATCACAACCTCAAACCTTTTTAATGCTATTTTTCTATTCCCTCTCATAAGGCTCACCTTAACTGTTGCTGATTTCTGAGCTGCAACTTTGTGGAATCACCAACTCGTAATATGGGATCATGAATGGTAGTAGTTTAGAGTTTGCCATTTTAAGTGTTAATTTGGCATTGTTTCTCTGTACTACTTTAAAAAAACCCCACTTGTGTTTTTCAACACTGATTTTTTTACCTGTGTTAGTGCTCAGCCCCTGTAATGAGGCATCTGCTTACTTTCCTTTGTTGGTCTGGTATTATTGATAAGCTTAAGTTGTCTTATTCAACTTCCTTTTCAGATTATGAATGAGTATTGAGGACTACAAATTCTAGCATTCCAAAAGTGACCTCCCTTTGTAAAGATGCCTGGTTAATTATACAGTTCTTCCACTTCAAAAAATAATATTTTAACACTGATTTAAGTTTGGACAGTTTAAACTTCCATGCTTTGCAAGAATTTGGTAGTTATTTAAATAAATGAATTGTACCAGATCTCTGCCTTTATGCTTAATGGAGTAGAATGAAGGGTTGGTTATTTCCACTACCCATTTTTTTCCCCCTGTATTTAGTATTATTATAGGGATAGGGATAATGAGAGTATTTTTCATTATTTTAATAAAGTTATTTTTCAGCTTATTTTTTAATGAATGAGGATGTTCTGGAATGTTGTAAAAAACAGAAGAAAAGTATGTCTACAAGTAGGAAGTGGTTATAAGTCCTTCTGTATATGCTGAACTGACAAGAAACAGTTCAGTTTGCATCTTGCAGTCCTAAGGTAGTAACACTGGACTGGACTGTTTTGAATCTTGTGGCTTTTCCAGTATGTGTAGTTTACAGTTTCATGGCTATTTGATATTTTTCAGTTTTTTTCATACTCCTTTTTACTCTCTTGTTCTTACAGTATTTACAGCAAATAGCAGTTGTTTTCATTCTTAAATGGAGTAGAAAATATTATGGCACATCACTTCTAAATAAACCATCAAAACATTTAATATGTTAATGCAATACATTACTTAAAAGAATCCTTCTTGTATTATGCAACTAAATATCATTAATATCATGATCAAGACAAAGCAAGGAAAACAGAAGAAGTTACTGCAGTCTTGTAATAATAGCTTAGACTCAAGTTGAAAGTATATAATGAAATATCAGAGTTACTAACATCTTCTTTGCAGTGCAATGTTCCATTGCCTTCATAATGCAAGTAGGTTTTCTGTGTGATAAATGTTGTAGGTGTACAGGTGCATCTGTTCCTTCTAACTGATCATAGAAAAATATACAGTAATCTTATCACCAGAAACCTTAGAAAAGTATTGTATTTACATAAATAGGTGTTTGGTAGAATTAAACACAACACAGAAGTGTCGAAATCCAGTCTTCACTCTGGTCATCATTAGCGGTTCTTGAAGAGTATGTCTCCAAATGTCTTGTTCCTGTACTTTCATTGAGGGCTTAATGCTATGTCCTGTAATTTTTATTTAAGTTTGTATGGAAAATATTTAAGAAACAGTACATTTTTTTCAATATAACTTTGATAGGATCTGAAAAAAATGTTTTCATGGGATCTGGAAGTTAATTCTATTTTTTGTTCACATTTGTATGGACAACACTTAAGTGAGCCTTAGTTTTACGTAACTATTCATCCATCCTTCAATTTATTTCAGCTCCTGCAAGTTTTATGTACAAAAACTTGATTGAGAGTAGGAGAAGATGGGCAAAATATCTCATTGCACCGAAAAATTCAGATTTGTGTCTGCTTACTCTGACATTTTCTGAAGGAACTTTGTGGTGAGGTTACCAAACCTCAAGAAAAAGTTGATTAACAAGCTGTTCCTTCTGGGTAAAAATTGGTTTTGTTTGAGAACTAGGTTCTTCAAGTGACACATAATAATTTGAATAAAACCAAGAGAGGAAATTATTTCCTGTACTAAACAGTAATTTTTATTAACATAAGTCTACTGCTACATAAAGTACTTTTTTTTCTTTGTTTTTGATGTTCTTTGTTGTTTACTGAGTGGGTAGGTAGTTCTGGTAGGCTGCTTAAACTGTTTGCTAACAAAAGTGTGTTTGTGAGATTTAAAGTAGCATGTCACAAGGTTGTTGATCTTCAGAGTAAGAAAAATAGACTGAAACTTTGACTGTGTTTCATTGTGCTCCAAACAGAGGAAACACTGATTTAAAATAAATTTTATATTAAATATGAGTATAAGCAGACATAGAAAAACTTCATGCTTAGCAGAACCGATAAGTAGCTGATGGCTGAGAAATGTAAATCAGCTAATGTTCAAACATAAAAACCATTAGAATTTGCAGAGGGGTTTATAATTGTATTTTTCTTTTCCTGTATTGAGGTTCGTGAATCTTTACCACATTAAGTGTTTCAAGTATAGCTCTAAAATGTTTATTCATGGCCCTGAACTGGAGGAGGGATACATCTTAAAACTACTGTGAAGCCATCAGTGTGAGGCAACTGAGGAAAATAGTTCATGTGTAACCAGGAGCCTGTTCTTCTACTTAAATGTTTCATTAAATGTATTGATCAGGCATTTCTCTGGTGTCTAAACATTGATGGTACTTGAGCACCTCGGTGTTGATGTATTTCAAAAGTTACTCTCTTTTTATAATAATTGAAAGACTGTCTCCTCCAGGTCTCTCCCATGGTTTCAGAATGTAGTTTGGAGTTTCTAACCTAATATTAGATAAACAGGCCTAAATGTTGTTAGTTCAGTGCTGTAAGGAAATGAGGGGAGTGAATTGCTGTTTATTGTGAGAAATATCTGTATAAGTAAACTTATTTTGAGCAAATGAACTTGAATTCCTGAGATACATATAATGATTTCTTGTAATGTTAGTCTACCACCTGTGTTGAGAACTTGATGAGAATTTATTTAGAAATGAATACTTCATGAGAAACTTTGCATCAGTTTAGGTTTATCCCATATTGTTCCATCGTAGTTTTTATTTTTTGTACACAGACTCTTCATGTCTTCGTTACTTCGTGGCTCCTCAGCCAAATAGGTTGATAATTTTTTTCGTCTTGTATTTGCAAAATCTTTCGTTTGTCAAACTGAAATACTTTTAAAAGCCTTGGTGAACTTCTTACAATATCTGATTTTGCTGTTTCAAACTGGAAAAGGTAGTTTTTCAGAGGGGTACCTAGATATCCAACAAGCTGGCACGTAAGGAGTAGGTAGGTTTTTCATTTTTCAGTGAGGATGTACAAGGTGTTTATAGCTAGAGCAGGAGGCATGAATCTCAAAGTTTGACTGTGAGAGGCATCGGGTGGCTATTTTCTGAACGTTATTGACATATGTCCCTTTTCTGGGAATGAAGGGACCTGTTCCCCTTAAGTGAAGGTGGCCTGTCTCCCACAGTAAAAATTTTCCTTGAAGGAGTGACTACTGCTTTATTGTTTGTACTCTTGATTAGACACTGGGGAAGGCATTAGCTAGTTAGAATAGGGGTATACAAAAACATCAAGAGGAGTAAAACTTACATCTCCTTTTTTAGCTTTTTTTTGCCAAATGGGGGGTGAAGACATGGCAACCTTGGGATCAAAGGTAGTTTAGCCTTTAAGTAAATCTAATTTTGTGCAATTCTTTGTATACTACAACTTGTTTTGTAAAATACCAGTTGTCAAACCAAGTAAGATGTTTTGGATAGCTTTTTTTGCGTTGTTTAAGTGCAGATCTAGTCAAAATGGTGGAAAAAGAACAAAACACTGGATTTGGCAGTCTATTAAATTACAATTTAAGAAAAATTCAAGTAATTATTTAAGTAGTTGAATAATTTCGTTTATTGAACACTGATACATTTTCAAACAAGTAACCTAGAACTGAGATATTTAATTGTGAGGTGGTTATTTTCTGACTGTTGATCCTAGTTCATAAGTTAATTTAGAAAACTGTAGGGCAAACTTTAGACAGCCTAATTTTTGTTGCAGTCAATAAGGGCACTTCAGGATATTGTGAGAAAATTCAAAACTAAAAACATCATCAGCCTAAAATTTTCAGAAAATTCACTACATAAAATGGATTCCTTTTTCCCGAGTAACCTTAAAAAAGCTAGCAGTTACCCTATCTATAAAGTGTTAAGAGTTGTTAGTTTCAGTGTTATGGTCATCTGCATGTTTTGTTTTCCCTTGTCAGTGTAATGTTCTAAAAGAATTACTGAATGTGCTGTTACACATTGAAAAATATTGCTACTAACAGTAATTGTGATGTTGAAGCAGAAAAGGCAGCCAGGTGGAGAGGACAAGGGATAGAGGTGGGCTTTTGCTAGTCTAACGTGACTGCAAAACCATTCGAAAGCAAAACTGCCAGTGGCTAAAACCAGAGCACGACAAGGTTGTGCACTTGAGAAGCATCTTAATAACAAAGTAACCCACAGAGTACCCTACCCAGAGCTAGTGGACCCCCCTCTCTTAACTGCTCTAGTTGTTCCTGTTCTGAAAGGTTGAGTTAAGGTCAGATTGCTTAAGTCTGACAAGATTGCTTAAAGCTGACAAGTCAGCTTCTGGATAAACAGGGTAAAGGACTTCAGGTAAAATATTGAAGTATTTATAAATTGAAGTTGCTTTCTATCTTTGTTTTATTTTTCTTATGAACTTAAGTATAAGAGGATCTGCCTGAGTAACTTTTATTAAACTTAGAGGAAGCCTTAAATTTCACTTCAAACTTGATTATAAGTACCCAGAATTTCTCAGTTCCTGGTTTTTGTTCTGTAATTGGAAGGTGTCACCTCCAGACTGAGACTCAAGTGCATCTACCTGTTCCTTCAACCTATTAATGCCCTAAGAAATTTCACATTAACTGTGCTTAAAGTCAAGCTTTTGTTTGAATACTGTATGTAAATATTGATCTATGAGATTATTTTTATTTAGGTGTTCTGAAAAAACATTGAAAAATGCAAATAGAGGTAACTTTCTCGTAGTAATATTTTACTAGCAGTGGGTGAGAGAGCAAAAAAATTTGACCCATTAATCGGGTCAGAAATTAATACAAGAGTTTCAATTCATGAAATAATGAGCTCAGGTTTTCAACAGGAAGGGGAGAGTACAGAAGGGTAGTACTTGTTTAACTTGTCCACAGGCTTTCACCAATTTTAAGTAGAGCTGTAACATTGAAGGCTTTGAAGACAGGATAATTTTCTCCTTTTTTACACCTCTCTAATCTTGCCCTAGAATGGATTTAATATACTGATAATGGCAATAAAGACATGCAAATAAATCACTCCAAAGCTGGTCTGGACTGAAATTAGTATTAGTAAGATAATTTAGAATGAATAGGAAAGTATATGCAGAGGAATGATACAGAAACATTTTTACTCAGCATACTAATGTAACAAGCTTTTAAAATAGATATTAAATGAGAAGCATAAATTTCTGCCATCAGTAAATTAAAGTGGTAAAGGAGTTTTGTACATTAAATTTAGTGTTCCTATTTTCTGGCAGACCTTTGTGGAGTTGCTGAAACAAGTAGTTGGATGTTTGTGTAGATTGTATTTAAGTGCATAATGAAATGCTGCATATCGTCTTCAGAAGTCTGTTTTGATGTTATGTCCTTTATAAGTCTATTTTTTTAAATCAGCTTACTGTATTGTTGACAACTAGTCACAGTCAATTTCTAGCAATGGTAAATATTCTGATGTTGATGAGTGACTGTTAATTATAAATACAGTCTTGTTAAGTATTTTAAAATAAACACTTTCCAGCAGTGTAACTTCAGATACATCACGTAAGAGGGTGCAATAGGAATAGAGTCTGTAGCTGTTTCTCCATCTTCTTCCTCTCCTGACATTCAGCTATTTCAATAATGTGGGATTTTTAAAGTATTTGCTTCCTCAGCAGTTGTTGCTGAGGTCCGAAAAGGAAAGAGAATGTGGCTCCCTAGTATTTTAATTTCTTGGCATTTCATACTAATACTAGGTCCTCTGGCCATAATTCCCCCTGTACCCATTCACAAGTAAGACTGATATAAGTGGAAGGAACAGTGCAGATGAAGGAAAGCATGGGATATATGGGAGTAGATATATATTGTTCAACTTTGGTTTTATTTATCAAGTTCATAATGAGGATTGTAGGAGTGTGATGATGAGGCCTCCTGTACCCATGTCCTAGGTGTTGGAACAAGTTTCTTGAGTAATCTTGATGTCAGCTATTGTTTCCTATTAACCTGATTTCCTTGTTCTTTTGTCTGATGCTCTGCAGCACACAACAAAGTCTAAACGTTTGTTTGATGCTGACATGAATTGTATAGCATACACTCTTACTGTTTCAGTGGTAATGCATTTTGCTCCAGAAGCTAGTCACCCACTCTCACTGTGGCATTGTGAGGCTCTGGCTTGCAGCAGTAGTGCAGCTTGCATGAGAGGAGGCTGGAGGACAGTATTCCAATATGTATATTAAACTGTAAAAAGCTATTTTAAAAGCATGTTTATCTGTTTAAAAGAAATGTGTAGGCAAGTCGCTGATGAGTGGCAGAGACACGCTTAAAGGTGTTGCAAAACCACCTTGTACTAGTTTGAAACTAAAAAGCCATGAACTGTTGCTCAAGCTTATGCAGGAACTTAGATGTGTTTTTGTTACTATCGTGCCACGGTTGTATCTTAACTGTAAATACGTAACTTAAGTTCTTTTGTATTCACATTTGACATCTCCCAGCAAAGCTGAATTTCAAGTGTTTGCAAAACTGCTCCTTGATAACTAAATAACAAAATACGTTCAAGCACGGTCTTCTGAACTCAGCAGTAAAAAGCTTGTTTATTTTGGATTTTGGCCAGAACCTTAGGTAGAGTGGGAGATACATAGGAGAAGGATGGATCTGTCTCAAGTCTGGGCACCTTGTCTAGCTTTTCAAATTCATTCATCCTCCGATTGTGAATACTGTCTTTTTCTTTTTGCTCTTCAGTGACATCTGAGTGGTGTAGATATCAGCAAAGAAATAAACTGAAGTACCCTGAAGGAAGAGTCATAAAGTTCATTGTAGTTCTTCCCCTGATATGAACTAAAGTCATCCTTATTAGGTGCTATGTTTCACTATAAGTTAGATTGGGAAGTGTAAGGGCTTAGGGAATCATTTTAGCCTGTTCTGCTGTCAAAGGGATTTCTTGCCATCCTCATGATAAAATGAGTGATAAAAACTCAAAATATGAGTTCTCCTTTATTAAGTAGTCTTACAGTGAATCTAGAGAGATTATTCTGTTCATTTTTGAAACACTTAAAATTTCCTGTCGTCTTCTATTAGAATAGTTCCCCATTCCTCAATTGTTGTTCATGTGGATGTCTTTTAAAGCTTTCTGCTACCTTGTATGTCTCTCTTCCAAACTCAGTCCTCATCTTTCTGTGAAGTATAGCACCAAAGTAGAACTCAGTATTCCCACTAGGATCCTATATGTGTTGTATAGAACATAGGATTATTTCATGGATCTTCTATGCTACCGTTTTACAACACCATGAAATTTTTAGCTTATTCAGCTTGAGAACCACTAAGTCTGATTCATCTCTAGAATTATCTGCAGATCATTATCTGTCCTGTACAGTACAATATTTCCTATAACCAAGTAAGCTTTGGACTCCATTTTTCTCCTGTGTACGTAAGTATTAGGTTTATACTGCTCTTCTGTCAACTTCAGTCTTTCCAGCTCAGCTGTTTTGGTTAATAATTATTGTGCTGTGTGGGTTTGGTTCAGTTTCTTAAGTGATTGTGCTTCTTCTAGTACTTTGTACGGTATGGGCACTGTCTACATGAAGAAACTGCTAAATGATCTAACCTATCTCAGTTCATAGCTGAGCTTGCTTGTTACTCTATTGGGAGCTGCTTATCTGAAGCTGTACATGTATGTGCACTGAAGGTAATTCTAAATCTTTGTATCCGTGAAAGCTGTGATCACCTGTATGTTCCTAACTAAAAAGTGTTCTCTCCAATGTAGTCAGAGCAGTAACAGGTAGTCTTCTTGAACTCTCCTCTCAAGCCCCTGCCCCCAAAAGGTAGTGAACTTAGTTGAGATGGCTTACTCCTATCTTTTTCTTAAATTAGCTGAATATACTACTTGATTCAAGTTTCAAATGCAAGAAAGGTTAAAGTAAATTTTTGATCACTGCATAGCCAGGCTGGTGAACCAGAGTGTTCTGAAATAGCTAATGGATGTCTGAACTTACAGTTCAAATTGCAAATTAGCAGAGCGTTGCCTTTTGGGTGCAATACTGTGTGACGGAAAACACTTGCAAAACTGCTAACTCAGTATCAAATAATGTGAAAGGCTTGTGACAATACAGCTCCACTAGGCTGTTAAGAGTATGTCAGTCAACATTTTGCAGTGCTGTTTAACCAAGGATGATGTACCTGGCTAAAGTAAACTTGGTCTCAAGACTAGTGCTCAGTCTTGAGGTGACTAGAAGAGTCAACTTGCAGCTGGCTGTGCAGTAAATAGCCAGTCTTACCTCTATAAACAAGTGGGATTCCAGTAGTAAACCAAAAAGTGTTATTAATTCACTTCGTAAAAACTGTGTTAAATCATTTTGATAGTGTATACTTCCATTTAATAGAAGTAAGGGAGATGTCAAGGTTTGTCATCAGCAGAATGACTTGCAGTTATCTCTAGGAGTCTGAGTTCTCTGTGGCAGAGTGGTAGCATGTTTTTACAAGGTCTCGCTGAAAACAGTATTGTTCTTTGAGAGAGACCTGTGTCAAGCTTGACTTCGGTGATAAATGCCCCTTCAAATTAGGGTAAGCTCTTGGTATCAAGAAAAGAAAGTAGAGAGCTGCAAAGTAAAAGTAGTGAGTAGTTAAAAATTGGCACTTGCCAAATACTGTATGCTGCTTACTGAGAATTATTACTCATCACCTCAAAAAATACTGTGCATTAACAGCTTAATAGAAAAGTCTTGGATACTCTGTATGCCTCAGTCTACCAAAGGCAGTCTTTTTTGCTTTCTAAAAGAACTTTTTAGGAGGTGGCTTTTCTTCAGTGAGCTTTCATTACAGTGAAGCTCAGTGAGGTGATATTGAGAGATCATAGTTAATCCTCTTGCTGTAGGGGAGAGTGCTCAGCCACATGAGGGGAGTGCACAAGTACCAATGAGATACAGTAACATTTGAACAGAGGTAACCTTTGGCTCGTTTGAGAGGCACACACACCACCACCACCCAGTGAAACTCCTGAAAAAGAGAGTAACTTCAGAAGCTAAAGTTACTCTAAAGAGCTGGCAGAATTCTTTTGAAAAAACACGACGTGGCTTGAAGCACCTGCTCTTTTAATCTAATGTCCTTGCCATTTATTAGAACCTCTTAAGGTAATTCTTCCAATGTAGTTTTTGCTGTAGGTCAGCAAAAAGATCCCTTTTTCCCCTCTGAAAACAGATCAAGCACGAAAACATGCATTTGCTGTTTTTTTAATATCATCTATGTATGGACTGACTGCAGAGGAAATCAAAGTCCTGCTCTTGAGCATACCTATTTTAAATAGTAGGTGAGGAAGAAGGGGTTCAGTATTTAACTGCTAGTGTTTAAATATCCAATATTGCTTGGTATGAACGTAAGCATCAGAAAACTGGGTGGTGGAGGGTCAAATAGAGAAAGGTGTCTGTCTTTCTACCCCCTTGGTAATCTGGAATGCTTTGTGTATTACTGTAAAATTTCTTGTTTAAGCAAACAAATACAATTGAGGCTGCTCAGCTGGTAAGAATTACTTGCCCTGATGTAGAGTATGATGCTAGTACTGAAACTTGTCAATGTTCTAAGAAGCTGTACTTTCAGGGAAAGATTAGATGGATTATTCAAGTTATTATTCCTTTACTGTCAATAACAGAGGGTTTTCTTCTAAAATTGAATTAAATATTAATTAAATTTCAATGAGGAAAACTAAGCTTGGATATGTCTTGTACATTCCATTATTTTAGCACTGGTATCAGCAGGAACTCTTAACACATGATAGCGCATGTCATTTGATGTCACTAAATTTGCTAAGTGCACTTATTGCTGAAATCTGTGTATTCCCTGAAAGAAGACTTCAGGGGAATGCTACTGAATAGCAGTTTCAGTTGACTACACAAGCGTGTTTGCTGCGGCAAACCTGAGTGTTGCCACTTCCAAATTGTTGAAACTTCCATTTCAGGACAGAAAGCAGTAGCTCTTTGTCTGTGTTGGCACCCTTTTGCCACTCTTGGGCCCATGTTCGAACAGCAGCTGTTAAATTGCAGCTTTATTAATAAGTAGTTACAGTTAGTACTGTTTAAAGCTGGACGAAAGCTTTGTCCATTCCAGCCCAACACACTTGATTAATTATAAACAAAGCAGATTGTTTCACTTTCAACCCAGTCTTTCTTTGCCTGTGTGTTCATTATGTTTCGTAACAATTGCTGTGGCTTTGAAAATAGATATAATTCTCTGAAGAATGCATCCTTGTGGGGTGTAGACCTGAGTATGTAAATGGACATGCTCTGAGCAGGAGGTGTACTAGAGATCTTGCGTCTTAGTCATTCTGATTCTATGGTAAAAAGCACATTTCTTACATAGCAGTTAACTCTTCCTTGCTTGTGTTATAATATTTTCTGCTTCTCAGCAAAAGAATTCCTCTGTCTTGAAACAGTTCTTTTTTAACAAGATGAAGGTTTTTGCCTCAATTTGCTGGTTCTCAGATTTTCAGATATAAATAAAAGGTCTGGTTGAATTCTGTCTCCTTCCAGTTTCGCTTTATTCTTATGCAGTTCAAAAAGTGCAGCATTTACTTATTTCCATGTCCCCAAATATGCTAAGCAAGGCTAAGCAGAAAATATATAATTCATGTTTTCAGTGGGTTTGAGGAAATCTTTTCGGTAAACCTGCCCATATTGCAAAGCACCAAGAAAGTACAAAGATAACGGCTACTTAGACTAAAGCTCCCGTAATCTAATCAAACAACACGTAGGATTTAAGGTTTGTGCAAGTATATCTAATTGACCTTCAGGGAGTTACTGGACTTGTTTGTGTTTTAGTTCTTGAAAAGAGGCCATCGTGCTGGCTAGACACATCTTCAACAGATGGAGAGTGTTCAGCTGACGGTACTAGTCATATGTAGTCTCTCTTGGAGTATCCACCTGAGTAGACAGAATCTGGAGTAAAAAACATGCTCCATTATGGGTTTGAACTTGGTCATATGGGAAGAAAGTCTGAAATATGTGTATCTGAGGGTGCTCTTAGGAGAAAAACTTGTGTTACACTTGACTGGAAAGGTTCTCTGCCCTCCTTGTTGATTTATACTGTCTTGATAAGAGCCCTGTGTTACACAGCAAATCTGCTATTTTTCTTTACTGTTTTCAACTGTGAGGCAGATTTGAGTCTGGAGTGCTTCTGGATGTGGATACAATAGCTTCACTTTTTCATTTTTATGGCTGCTGCTTTTTCAGTGTCTGAACTGGACTATAAGCAGATCTGTCAGATTATGAAGATCTGGTGACAGAATATGCATTTTGTCACTGCCATGCAGAATGGTCAGGAAACACCTTACCTACCATTAGGTGGGAGTTCCTCGCCTCACTTCACAATAGGGTCAAGTCAGCTATTAGTGTGTTGCAGTTCAAAGCAGTTAATAGCAAGAATATGGCCATTCTCCTAAAGTCTTATGTCACACCCCCATATGCACATTGGTGTGTCTGCAGGCAGTAGCATCAGTGTTTCAGTTTGTCAGCTCTTGACACATGTGTAACTTTCTCACAGTGAATTATTCAGGGGTGCACTGCTGTGAGAGAACCAATAATGGGATTGGACTTCAGCAGTATTTAGAAAATATGAGTCTACAAAATAGTTGATGTACATACTGAATGTGTTTCTGCAGTTGCCTGGGCTTTTCATAGTACAGTGTGCAATTAAGGCACGAGTTCTTACAGAAGGAGCTCTACAGCTTGTACAAAACAAACATGCTGTCATGAAATAAGATCATTTAGTTACTATAGGAGACTTGAGTTAAAATAGGCATTAAACTGCTTGTTTTATTATGCTACTCTCTAGCTAATGCTTATCACTGGGAGGTTTTTGTGTTGGTACCAGCGCTGCACTGGCACCTTTTATCTTGTTCATACTTTGTACCCCTCTGGAAATCAAAATGTGACCAAAATGGTGTCCAAAAGCTTAGTGCACAACCTAATAAGGACCAACAGTATTACAGTTCTGTGTAAAACTCATGATGACATTTATCCTGAACACTTTACGGCCTAAATCCTTTGATTTGCTTTCTTCTAATGTACTAGAAGCAGCCTTTTGTAAGCTATTTTCCAAACAGTTTCCAGATTTTTCCTTCAAGGGCAGGGTAGGTCAGCTTATTGTAGAGACCTGTGCCATACTTGAAGTTGTTTTTCCTATTACGCAAGAGGGTGTTGGCTTTCAGCAAATAAAAGCAGTCTGTTTCTTTTTGCATCAATGAACAATTATAGTGTAGAGGTTGTTTTTGTATTGGCAAATGAGTTTACTATCTTTGCTGATGTGTTTTTTTAATAGTGTATGTAATATCAGTTAATATTTTAATTTTCAAAGATGAGTTTTCTGAAATTTGCATTTCATACAACAGTTTTACAAACCCCTAAGTAAGCCTGTATAAACTTAAGTGTTATGAATAGGGTAAATAACTTATTTCAGATGAAATATGACTGTATCATTACTTTATTACTACTAATGGGTTTGGTAGGCTTTAACTAAAACTTTGTTTCTTCTGATGCTTCCCGAAGTGTGCATACATACAGGGAAAACCAGTTTGGTGAGGACCTACTTAATGTATGACCTGTATGTGAAGAAATCCTGTGCCTATTCTCCTGGCTGGTATATAAAACTACTTTTCATGATGAGCTGTGTGTTTGCAGACTAATGAGAGAACAGCTGAATGTAAAGAGAAGTCTTCTGTTTGGATATGGTGCTTGAGACAGATGTGCCCAATTTTCTCCATGTCAAGTATTAAACTTTTTTTATAGCTAAATTATACTGAGCCCAACTGCTTCTTTTTAGCTGTAGTTCTAAAAAATCCGAGCCAAAACATTCGTCAGATTGATTTGTACTATGTCTTTGGACAATCTTAATTGAAAATGAATGTGTTCTTAGTTGGTTCACTGTATTGAACTGGCTGAGAAGTGTGACTTAAGAATAATTTCTTTAATCTCTATTACAATTTCTAATTTGCTGTCATCCATTCAGCACTAAATGTCATTGTTACTACATGCATACTATGTGGAAAACTTTATCCTCACTAGCAATGTATCTCAAATGTAATTATAAAGGCTAAAGGTAAAACTGCTCTGGTTTTAGTTGTCTACCACGAAAAGGAGGTTTCTATGCTCAGGGACTGAAGCAGAAACAGGGTAAGGGTTACTGTTGGTCTTTGACCAATAGTAACCTCCAGCCGTGTCTGTTTCCTTTTCGCTATTTCCCTCTAGTGGTCACACACGACACTGACTTGGGGAGGTTAAACAGATGAACTGATACTAACACCATAGTCATATGAGTATATGACAACTTAATTTTCCCAGTTGTGACCACAGAGACTACGAAACCTTGTGACAGGAGGACATACGCTCAGGTTTTGAATTGGTGATTCACCAAGGTTTTGGAAATTACCTGAATTTTTAATCCTTTTAGATATCCAAATGTGTCTTTTGCATGAAATATACAAAGCTCTTAGCATAATCTAAGTTTGTTTATGAAGTTTTTTGATGTGGGATCTGCTTTACATGTGTATCCTTGCCCTTCTGTATCTGGGGCTATGTCTTATGTCTAAACATTGGATGTATTCAGATAATTTATCCCTTTAGCATTTTGTTTTATTTCATGTTAGATTTATTCTTTAACCCATAAACTCAAATGAGAATTATGGAATCATGCCATGCTATTCTTTATTTTAAAAATGTTTTCATGTAACTTTACAGCCATTGTGTATCAAGTGTTTCATAGAATTGCTAAGATTGAAAAAGACCTTTAGTATTTCCACTTTAGTGGAAACATACATATCCTTTAGCATTTAGTATTCAATTGTCAACCCAGCACCACCACCATGTTCACCACTAAACCATGTCCTCAAGTGCCATATCCAAACATTTTTTTAACACTTTCAGGTATGTACTCCACCACTTCCCTGAGCAGTATGTTCCAGTGTTTTACAACGCTTTCCATGAAAAAAAGTCATAATGTCCAAACTAAACCTCCCTTGCTGCAACTTGAGGCCATTTCTGCTTGTCTTGTCACTTGCTACTTGGAATAAGAGACTGACACCCATCTCACTACAGCCTCCTTCCAGGTAGCTATAGAGAGTGATAATGTCTCCTTTGAGTCTCCTTTTATCCAGACTGAGCTACCCCAGCTCCCTCAGCCACTCCTCATCAGACTTGTGCTCCAGACCCTTCACCAGCTTCATTTGACTTAAGATCTTGCAAATGTTGCTTCCTATGTAAGATGGGGCAGGCACCTCAGGAATACAAGGATGTTGGTAAGTCATGTAGAGAAAAGAAGTAGAAAGGTGAAAGCCTAGCTACAAATCACTCTGGTCACTGCTGTATAAGATAAGATGTTTTTACAAATACATTAACAACAAAAGGAGGGCCAAGGAAAATCTTCGTCCTCTCTTGGATATGTGGATGGGGAGCACTGTCACCAAGGATGAGGAAAAGGCTGAGGTACTTAATGCTTTCTTTGCATCAGTCTTTAACAGAAAGACCAAATATTTTCAGGGCAAGCAGCCTCCTGAGCTGCTAAATAGGGATGGGGATCAGAATAGACTTCCTGTAACTCAGGAGGACATGGCCTCCTGTGTCACTTAGACACTCACAAGGCTCTGGGGCCAAATGAGATTCACCCAGGGGGACTGAGGAAGCTGATAAAATAGCTTTCCAAGCCACTCTGCATCACTTATCATCAATCCTAGTT
>VZRQ01009362.1:28703-46215 GCA_013397975.1 Machaerirhynchus nigripectus | reverse complement strand
AACGTCCCAGATTACTCTAGGTTGGTAAATGTGGTGCCCACGTACAAGAAGAGTCAGAATGAGGATCTGGGGAACTACAGCCTGTCAGCCTGACCTTGGTGACCTCAGTGCTGGGGAAGGTTATAGAACAGAGTATTTTGAATGTGATGACCAGCACATACAGGACAACCAGGGCATCAGGCCCAGCCAGCATGGATTTGTGAAAGGCAGGTCCTTCCTGACCAACCTGATCTCCTTTTATGACAGGGTGACCTGCTTAGTGCATGAGGGAAAGGCTGTGAATGTTTTCTATCTAGACTTCACTAAAGCCTTTGACACCATTTCTCATAGCATTATCCTGGAGAAACTGCAGCCCATGGCTTGGACAGTCACACTATTCACTGGGTAGAAAACTGTCTGGGTGGTTGAGACCAGAGACTGGTGGTGGATGGAGTTATATCCAGCCGGTGGCCAGTCACCAGTGGTGTTAACCAGGGCTCAGCACTGGGGCCAGTTCTGTTTCATATCCTTATGGATGATCTGGGTGAGGGTGTCGCATATGCATCTCTAGCCCGATGCTCTCCATCAGAGTTTTCATTAAAGAAATGGGACTATCACAGTTATACACGATTTATACACACTTAAAATAACAAACAAGGCATCAGTCTCAGTGGTAGTGAGGTTAAGTAAAAAGTCGCCATAACAGAGGATAGTCACGGGTTTCAGGGTTACATGGCAATTTATAACTTTTTGGTCCAATAAGCAATTAACACGAAACTTTGTTTTGACTCAATAACCTCTCACCCTTAGTACTTTTTACTGCAGTGTGTCTGTTCTTCTACCAATTATGTGCTGGGTCACGTATGCACATATACTTCTATTTTAACATCTATTATAACATCCAAATTCTTAACTTAAACTATAAAATCACATTACTATACTTAAAACCCTCCACCAAATCACCCAACACATATTTTTACTTATAACTATAGGAACACAGGTTTATAATTCTCTTGCTTAAGATCCATATGTCTTGTCATCACATTAACCCCTAGCTCCTTCCAAGGCTGTAAATTAAATCCATTATTGTCTTCAGAAGTTTTAACCTCTCGGTTTCCAACATGAGGGGATCGAGGACACCTTCACTCAGTTTGCCAGTGACAAGTTTTGTGGGAGTGTTGATCTGCTGGAGGGTAGGAAGGCTCTGCAGGTTGGATGTCAGGAAGAATTTTTTCACTGAAAGGGTGGTCAGGTATTGGAATCAGCTGCCCAGGAAAGTAAGGGAGCCACCATCCCTGGAGGCATTCAGTAAAAGTCTGGATGTGGCACTTAGTGCTACGGTCTAGTTCGCATGGTGTTGTTAGGTCAAAGGTTGGACTTTATGATCTTGAAAGTCTTTTCCGACCTTAATGATTCTGATTATTTTCTGCCTGTCATGAAGAACAGTTAAGTTTGTCCTTAGAGAATTATGCCTTCAGAACTCTGATACTTCATATCAATATGTTCACCTTTTGTTTAAAAGTAAAATTACCTTTGAACAGAATTATTGCCTAGATAGTTTGAGCTTAACGTATGGAATCTTTATGTTGTCCAATTGATGTATGATTAGAAATGCATGTAAAGCTTCTGCTGATGGCAGAATGCTGTATTATAAAGAGCTTTTAAACCAGATTGGGCTTTATTTTTAAACAAACATGATTTTGACATAATAGAAGGACTGGTTTTTACGAATTTTCAACGCTGGACAACTTCAGGAACCTGAAGCTGTATCAGGAACATGACAAAAAGTTGCGTGTCTTGGAGTCCCTTATTTCATGTAACTTTTTTGTTCAAGTGTGTAATAGGTGCAGTGAGCCTCTTCTGTTTTTGAGGGAAGTAGGTGTTGGGAGCTGATAAGGGCTACAGCAAGAAGGAAATAAGAATAGGTAATGGGTTTTGAATATGAAGAAAATTAAGTTAGATATAATAGGGTGTGAGGTGCGAAACAAGCACTATATTAAAAGTAAACCCTTCTTTTTCCCTGATTTTTCCAAAATTACTGTTACGAGATTGCAGTTTAAAAGCATGTGTTCTCCTGTATTTCCTTAGGGTGTTAGATAGTTTTCCTTGAATTCTTTGTCAAATATATTATGGAATTTGACAATTCCAATTTTTTTTATCCTCCAGTGCTGGGTATATAGTACATACTGAGGGGTATGCCAGCCATTTGATAGATATTTCTATTCTGATGGCTAAATGAATTTTTAAGGATTGAGTAGAGGGGAAAAAACAATCTGTTTCCAAGTTTAGCAGTGACAAGATACCTGCTAATTTCACTAGGTGAACAAGGGACTTTGTGGGTTTTGCAGGAGCATTTGCTTTGTCAGTTTTTCTTCTTATTGACAAGAAGCTAAGCATATTTATCTGTTGATAGATGTGTTCCGTGTTGCTATAAAGCTTTTTATACTGCATTTCTTTTAGAACCTTGCCTGCACCTGTACTTTGAATCCTAGGGTTTCTTGTTAGGAAAACGTTTATTCTGATTAAGCATAGTGTAGGCCTCTCAAGTCCATATCCAAAAGAGGCTCAGGCTTGCAACAAGTACCTTTTCACAAGGGTGAAAACCCCCCCATTGCTGTTTAACCATGCTCTTTCAAAATCTCATTATGGTCTTCAGCGCAAGATTCTTCACCATAATACAGATGGTGGGTGTGTTTTTCTTGTTCTACTGAGGTGATATTAATATAATATTTAACTACCTTAGGTTAAAAAATAAACCTAGACCAACAATCAGTGTAAGAAGCAATCAGTCCTTCCCTGCCGTTTTGAAGGATAAGTAAGATTGCCTAAATGTTTTTTAATTGTGAACACGGTGTGTGGCTTAGTCCTCCTTGCTCTGTCCCGCTGTTGAGATCGGCTGGGTTATCCCTACGTGCTCAGTGCTGGCAAGGCGTGGGCTTTCCCTCCACCTAGTGGATGCTTCATGGGTGAGCCGGTTCTCGGACTCCTGCAGCGGCTTTTCCTACTGCCTCTCGGCTCATCTGCATTAGCCAGCACTTAGGCATTAACCCTGGCAACACTCCCTTTTGAATTTTACACATCCCGATGATGTAATAGTATTTAATATAACTATTATGCAATTTTGTGTAACTGCCAAAAAGAACTATGTGACTAGCGCTTGCAGTTGGGATCAGAACTGTTCCTATTTTTAAAGGCACAGTTGCACAACGGCTAGCCTTAAACCGATATCAGACAGTATATAATGGAATTAATTCGTTCTTTAAAATCTGTAACTATTCCCATTCGATTTCAAAGCATGAAAACTAGTAAGAATACTTACTTCAATACATTGGGAGCTGAGGCCAAAACATCAGTGCTTTTTCTGCCAGTCCTAATAGAATGGAGTTTATTAGTTCTTGTATAACAATACAGACTTTACCTGTCCCTCTCCTGACAGCCCAGATTCATGGGAGGGATAAACGTAAATGTAACCTGTCGCAGTCTTGCTTATAGTCTCATGACCCAGCAGTACAAGCTGCTTTAGTTTTATTACTAAGTGCACTGAGTGTTGCAGTTATTGTCAGCTTGGGTTTTGGTACTTTTGCTCAGTCAAGAGTTTTATTTTTATACTTACTTTCCAACTTGGAATTCCTGGGGTTTCCTCCTGTGCACATAGTATGCGTATTTGCTATGGAATTGTAACGTGTATCACTGCTGGAGGAAAGTTATGTTTGCATGCCTTTCCCTGTTTTTGCAGTTGCAAGAAAGATCATATTAGAAGCTCTTTCCTTTTAAGTAGTCATCTGCACTGTGCTTGGGAGGGCTGTGGGTGGGGGATCATCATCCAGCTGCTCTGGATTGTGGGATTTCTATCTCTGCCTTCCTGCTAACTACCACCTTGGTTTTGCAAGCTTAAATTTCCATTGTCTACAGCTTCAGAATAATTGAAAAATCAGACCTACAGTCACATGATCATTATATCTTTAACTTCAGTCCTCAGAAATGCATCCTGTACTGCCCTGTCTGTAATGTCTGTTGTGTTCTTACTGTCTGCAATAATTTAGTAGCATAGCCCTGCCTTGGCTCATCCTAGAACTAACCCATCTTTCTAAAGCATTTGCAGCAAGTCTAAAAATTGCCTTTGGAATATAGTTGTTTTACAGAGCTTATCTGCTCATTTTCCACCAAGCCTTTCATACTACCTTCCAGCTCTTTTGTGTTATTACTTTTTTCTATATTCTGGGTTTTTTTCATAAGATATTGTGGCTTGATCTCTTGGACATTTGGTGGGATTTTTCACAAGTACTGTGGAGAATGAGATTAGAGTCACTGTGTCTTAATATCTGTTTCATCACATTCTTGGGTGAGCTGTATGCCTTAGAGGGAGGAGCTGCCTGCTGCTTGCGTTATATAAAATAATAAATAATTTATAATGCTAACTGAATATATCTGCCTTGGACAAACGTACATTGAAGTGCTTCACAGGCACTAAATTGAGATATAATCAAAATAATTCCTTGAAGACATGTGAGAATAATTTTCTTCATTTGATATTTTTAAGTGGGAGAACTTTGCTGTGAGTCTGTGCTTTGCTTGAGGGTATTATTTTTCTGCTTAAGGATCAGTGTGAGCAGTAACAGAGATCTGCAATCTGAATCTGCGAATACTTAGCTTTTTTTATTGAAAGCAGCTTTTCTGACGTACCACCTTGTTGCTGATACTAGCATCTGCCCCAGTTAAAGGATCACATGAAGCTTTGGATCATGTGGCTCTTTTCTCTTGTCTGTTGTAACAAAAGGATTAATGGATTTCGTGCATTGCCTTAGAAAGCTGAAGGTGTTGCAATTACTATCAAATGCCAGTTTTAATATAGCTTTGAAGCTGTGATGTGTGCATGGAATTTCAAAGAACTGCATCTTTTTACCGAGCATGGCAATTTAGCATTAGTGCTTGATGGTATGAAGTGATACGACTTCTACAAGTAATTTTGTTTTCAAGCAGAGACTGTTGGCTTCTATCATGTGGACTCTACCTGCTTTTCCAATTTTTATCTTTGGAAAATAAATTTGCATAAACAGAAGAAATTTGTGCCTACATTCCTCTTCTCAATGTAATTTATTACTTCTGCAGTGAATAGTTAATGATGATCTGCTTTGCAAGACATAAATGCGGCAGTGACCTGCTCTCGTTTAGATGTTGCGGTAGTAGAATGGTGGGGCTTTGCATGATTCATGCTTTCTTTGTTTGTGTTCATCTGCCTGCATGTGTCTGCTGTGAGCAGGATGGCTTGTCTGTGCATCAGTTAGAAATGAGTACTTATTTTCTGGTTCTTATGAAAAGAAGTGTTCTCAATATAATTTTATTTTTTTCCTCTTGGCTATTTGAACATAATTGTCTGACACAGTTTTGTGACCATGGTCTGTAAATGCATATGCTTTCGATTCATGTTGTGTGCTGTTCAGTCTGATCTTAATGCCTGCTGAATTTGCTTCTCAATAGCAAATAGTTAACTATGTTGGAGCTTTTTATTGGTAGACTTTGCAAGCTGATAGCTGTATCCATATAATTGTGTATGCTGTTATGTGTATGATTCTGTAGCATGGATAAATTGCTTAGTGGAATTAATAATCACAAGCATGAATGACAGACAAATAATTACAGTGCTGAAAAGGTACCTTAAAAAAATCAAGCTTACATACTGATATGGAAACAATGGTTGGGTTTTTTTCTTTCGCCTTCAGCTTTTATTTTATGAACTAAATTAGCTGAGCATTGACTGTATGCATAATATTGGAAGAAAAGGATTTAATTCAGATGTAGAATATAAGGCATGAGATTGTCTACTTCTAAGTTTACATCTATTCTTGGAAGTTCTAAAGTAGGACTATTAAGATGTGGCTTTGAGTAAATCCCAAGTAAAGAAATCCAGAAATTTCACTTCCTAAGCTTAAAGCAAGGTCTTGCATAGGTGTGTCTTTCTCACTTACAGAAGAAAATCAGAAAACGCTTGCTATCCTTAGTTAAAATATTCTAACCTCAATGAAATTGATATTTTGGCTTCATTTTAAAATTGATCTGCTCTTTAAGCCATATCCTATTGGAATGAAATTTTATCATCTTTCCTAGTGTGCCAAGCTTACAGAGAAAATTAAATGAATTTTCATTGTCAAACTGTCTATAATAAAAGCATATTGGATCATCTTAATATGTAGTATATGCTTAAATAAATATTGAAGGTACTGATTAAACAGTGAAGTCTTTTTGCATTTGTCCTTAAAGGAAATTTTAAAAGACAGGTTTCAAAGTGTAAAATCGTAAAATATTCTTTTCAAGTTTATGCTTATTAAATGCTTTTGAAACAAAACGGTTCTATGCTCAAACTCTTACTTGTAGCTCAGACATACATACTTGTTCCACTTTGTCCAAATTCTTAACCAACACTTCAAACAACTCTTTATCTTTCTTTGCTTTTTAACTTATCCACACTCTCTTTCCTTCCTAAAGCCTATACAGCTTCCAATTTTTCCATAAAACATACCACAACTGGAATCTCATCATTGCTTCTTGTTTGTTCTATACCATTTGTTTTGTCTCTCCTCTCCCCACCCCATTTGAGTTTCAGTGCTACTACAGAATTTATTTCTGTCAAAAGTTCTTCACAGTTGTCTCTGTCTACTTGATCAAACTTACTTACTAACAGTATTTAATATATTATTCTGAACCATCTGTTAATTGCTTACATTCTCTAACAGGATTTTTCATGTCCTTTGCCATGCACATGTCATTTACATTAACATTTAGAGAAATTTGTTTTCCTCCAGTTCCTCAGTATTTGCTTCTGTTTGACTTCTGAAGAACTTTGTAAAACTCTGCTTTTAGATCTTTTAAATCTAATCTAATCTCTCTAATCAAGAGATGCTTTTCTTTTTTCACTGTTTAGTTAATTACTATTTTTGTATCCTCTCTCTTGCTTTTAGTGTCTTACCTTGTTTTATGTAGACTTTTGTTCTCAGTAAAAAAAATAATTTCAGTCTAGTAGAAATAATTTTGCTGTAGAAGCCTGAAACAGGAAAAAAACTCAATAGAATTGTCTGATTTTCTTTATCTATTTTTTTCTTTTAAAAAGAAAGTGTTACTATTTGTATGGTTGGAAGGATTGAGTGAAGCTGATTGTCTTGAGGCTGAACCATGTTAATCCCCCACTTAATTGTAGAGTAATGTAAGTTTTTAAACAGGCTGTGTGAAAGTTACTTCTTAGGAATTACATAAACCAAAATAATGAAACACTGTCCCTTTTTTGAACCATTAAATATATATTGCAGTGTCCTTTTGGGGAAACCTAATTCATTGTAGGTAACAAATTATTTTACAAATCATTTTGATAATAAAAAATAAGTTTATAATAACTTTACAGATACTGCATCAACATCTTAGATGCAGGCACAGTTTGAGTTATTTAAACCTCTAGTGCAAAAAACAAATGGGTTGGTTTCAGAGAAAATTACATTAATCTTGCTTTCATTATTTCTATCTTATCAAAAGCCTCAGCACTCTAGTTTTTTGTGTGGTTTGCTTTTTAGACTGAATCTGGCTATGGATCAGAGTCAAGTTTGCGACGCCATGGCTCCATGGTGTCTTTGGTTTCTGGAGCAAGTGGATACTCTGCAACATCCACCTCCTCATTCAAGGTTAGTGCAAAAAGTTTTCCCAGTATTTGTGTGTAAATAATGTGCAGCTGGAAAAGAAGTAACGTGTGAAGACTCATTCACATAACTATAGAAAAAATACAAATTAATTAGTTTAAATGACAGTAGTCCACCATATGATGGCAAACAGATGACACGGGAAGCTCTCTTGTGCCTCTGTGCAATCGTCCCTTTTAAACTGTGGTGTCATCGTCTGTGGCAAGAAAATCAAACTTGTGTGTTCATTAACTTTTTCTAGTTTACTCACAAGAATACCCTGGGATCCAAATGTAAAAAACCACTCATTCTGTAACTTAATAGACGTGATATGGTACTGGTTGACAAATTATGGCTTTCCTTGTGTCATGCATATGAATACTTAATGTATGAACTAGGTGTACTGTACTTCTGGGAGAGCAGAAGAGGAACAACACAAGAAAAGGGAAAAAAGATTGGAACAAAGATCTTAAACTAGAACTGTCTGCTTTCAGGCAAATACGTATGAAGGTGGTAGTATGCAAGATCATGTTTTTAATAAGCTTTTGTGGAGTGCCCTGAAGTAGCAGATACAGTCAAGAGAAAACATTGAGACCAGTGACAAATGAATACTCAGATATGGTTTCTTCTGACATTAACAGTGTTTCATATTTGCTGGTATCTAAAATGCCCTTAGTGTACTTCAATTTCTCTTCATAGCTGCAGAAATATTTTTTAAATTAAATTTTAATGCATCAAGCTATTGTTGAGTATGTAGAAACATTCCAGGCTTTTTTCTTTCGTGTTTTCAGAAGGGCCATAGCTTACGTGAGAAGCTTGCAGAAATGGAAACCTTTAGAGACATCTTGTGTAGACAAGTTGATACTTTACAGAAATACTTTGATGCTTGTGCAGATGCAGTTTCCAAGGATGAACTCCAAAGGGATAAAGGTAACACTGTAACTTAAAACTCTTCCCTCCATGGAATGTAGCTTTTTACCTAGGAAACCTCTAGATACAATTACAATATAATTTAATGTCACATAAATAAAATATGTATCTTAAATTTACTTTGGTAAAGGATCAATCATTTGCATAAATGAACAAACATGTTAACTATTTTTACTTTAGAATTCAGATTTGCTTAAAAATCTGCTTGATGTTAACCTGTAGCTGTCAACTGTACAAAAGCAATTATTTTTAAAAGTGATTTGTTATAGAATACCAATTGCCAACCCTCATGAATTCATTTTTTGCTTTCTCTGGCCTGTTATTTTGAAAAACAGATGGGATATTAGTTCTGATAGAAACAAAACACTGTTTAAAAAAAGTCAAAAGTGCTACCTTAAGTTATGCTTCTGATGTGTATTGGCTGGAAATAGAGCACTGAATGCACACTTGAGACCATACTAGACTATGGTGTGGATGTCTACATACCTCTGAATTGCTTATATCAGAGTACAGCTTGTCACCATATCTGTGCACTCTACTGAGGCATTTATATTCATCCCTGTGTTTGTTCTGGCACTGTGAAACTTTTGGTAGTAATGAAACACCAGAGAAGTGCAATTCCACTTTTTTTTTAAATTTTCCAGTGTAGAAGATTAGGTAGCTACTGAATCATGGCTCCTACTTACCCACTTGTAACACCAAAATATATTGCTCTTACCAGAGAATTGAGTGCTAAACTTCAATGCTGAGCAATGTTAGATTCTGCTGTTAGCTGACATTTACACTGGTACTGGTCTTGGGTCAAAAAGAAAGAAAAAACCCAAAAGGGAGGGAGGGTTCATGACTGTTATTATAGGAAAAAGTGCTGACTAGCCGTGAAGATGCTCTTAATTCTCTCTTGCACACCATAGAACTAGAAAATCTTTCCCACTCCCCTAATACACTCTCTCTAAAATCTAGTGGTAGAAGATGATGAAGATGATTTCCCTACAGTACGTCCTGATGGAGATTTTGTACATAACAGTAACAGCAGTAAGGAAAAACGTAAGTGTGTTTCAATTTTTTCACTGATGACAATTAGAATGAATGGTATGCTGATAAGTCTGATACAAGACAGGTATTTTTTGCTCTTTTCTAAGCAGAAAATGGCAAGAATAGTTATTTAAGTGTATGTGAATGGAAGCTCTTAGTCACGTTATAATTCTTTAGCAGCTTTTCGTGATACTCTGAGTTATTCTTAATTCACACAAATACTAATGCAAGCTTGTCAAGCTGGAATTTCCTATTCTGTGTCTAAAGTCATTGTTGCTACAAAATTCTGTTGAAACAGCTTCATTAATCAAATATTGGGAACTGAGATTTTTTAACAGGTTATTATAAGTGTTACCTGCTTTAGGAGTTTGCTGGAGTTCAGTGCTTTTCCACTTAGGGATGTCCCCCTATGGTTTTCCCAAGTACTGTGGCTGTGGAGTGGTTAAGACAACATTGTTACTGATTCTCACTTACCATAATTTTAGTGCTTTTTTGCTGTCCTTTTCATTGTTATAATGAGCAGAATTCGGATTTTTATTCTTATCATAAATGAACTAGTTATTGTACTCACTTTATCCGTGCAGCACATGTGAAGAACTCATGCAAGTCTTGCTGTTTGAAAAAATCTGATAGTTCTAGCCTGGAGGAAGTTGTGTATGCATTTAAAGTGTAATTGCATTCTTAGACCTTTTCATATTTTCTGACTGAAATATTTTAGTGTTTACAATTTCTGCTTATTGACAATGCACTTAGTCCTAAGGTATTCCTTAGACATGATTCACGAAGCTTGAAATTTGCACCTCCAGTTTCAAGAGTGATGTAATCTCCCAAAGTACTCACCAGAAATGTTTTTAAAAATGTAAATGCTTTCATCAAGAACCTGGAAAATATAGGGCAAAGTAAGCCTTTTCTGTGTCTTCTGTTTTCTTTTTAGTCGGCTGTTGTTCTGGTATATTACATATTTCCTTGTTGCATTTAAGTGCTTTTTCTAGACATTAGCCAAAACTGTTGTGGTGGAAGAGGAAAGGAAAGGAAATGGAAGGCGCTTTTCAGGACACTTTCAGAATTCATCACATAAGTAGATTATTCTACTGAGGTTTAATTCTAATGCTGATTTCAGAGATTCAAGTAGCATATAACTGAAGTTTTGAAGCAAGAGTAAGCAAGCGTATGGTTCCACTAACCCTACTGTCTGTATGAAACTGTACTTTTATTTTTGAGAACTGTTAAGTTAGATTTCAGAAAACTGAAAAAGCCTTCTTTAACAAATGTTAAGTAAGAGTTTAATTTTACTGCATGATTCATTTTGGAAGAGATGTCATTGTCAAACTTAATTTTTTTACGATCATGTAGGAGTTTCAGCTTCGTTTACTTGTAGAAATTTTTTTCATATCTATGTTGTTCTGGTGCATCTGCAATATATGTGCATACACTATGGGAGTGTCATTAGGGAAGTCTATATTTTTAATGCAGCTGGTCATCAAGCCTTTGGGGACTTACATGCTAAGAAATCGATACATGGTATTATGGATACCTGTATATAAACTCACTCACTATAGGTCACTACAGGAAATAATTCTGCAACCCCTTGCCTTTTGCAGAACTTCTAATTCCAGTTGTTATGACTCCTGTATTCCATTAAATTTACTTTCTGTCAATTATTTCTATGAAAATATTTATCCCCCTTTCAGTTTTTCTGGGCCTCAGTTTGATTTGTAACGGCTAAATTCATTAAATATTTAGTAGCTGAGTGCTGCAAATCTTGATTAGAAATGAAAAATTAGACTCTCTGCCCTTAAGTGGAATCGTAAGTGATACAGTGGGGGAAGTAGATGTCTCAGGCTGAGACAGCCATGCTCACATATTGGGCAGAAAAGACGTTCAGACTTACTGACAATGAAAGATTTATCTTGAACTTTACCCTTTTTAAAAGCTTAGCCTCAGAGCAACTGTTAAAATTTGGTTTCTCAAATTTCAGTTTCTGTTCTTGAAATTTCTATCCAGTCCTGGAAGGACCATAACAATCTTCTTAACTCTAGCTGACTAGTGGCTGCCTTTTTATTCTGAGACTGTTCTCAACTTGGTGCTTCAGGAAGTGAGGCATAGGTTGAACTTCTTAATTTAGCTTACTATGATATGGAGGAGTGTTTAAGCCTACTGTTCAACTACTAGTGCACCAATCTAAAGGTCAAATAATTACATTTAAGACTGACCTAAGGGACCATATGCACACTGTTCTTTGCAATTTGTTCTCTATGGGCATTTGTGTACTACTCTGAAGGTGATATGATTAGGGAGCCTTTTTCTCTTCTGTATTCTCTAGGATCTTTAAGTGAAGAGCTAGGTAAGAGTACTATGAAGTTGTTTAAATATATTGGTCACTTTCCAATTAAAAGATCTGGTAACTGGAACTGTGATCATTTATATAAAACACCATGGTATGGTGTCTGGCTGATGCATATTTACCCATTGGGATCTTGGAATGTAGACTCTTGATCTCAAAATGTTCCCATTCATCCCCTCCAGAAAGAGAACGTACTTGGATTCAAATTTTCTAAGATTAGGAAGAGCAGGTGTAACCTACTTAAGGAACCTCCTTGAATATGGGAGGTGTCTTTTGTACTGGAACTATAAAGACAGAAATGGTACAAAGGCTAAAGGAGAGGAATTTGATGTAAATTATAGCAGAGATTCATGTTGGATTTTTGTGCTTTGAATGGAGGAAGAATATTTGCCAAAATATTGCTGAAAAATTGGGGTTGTTCTCAGAGGAATCATATTGATCCTGTTGCTATCCACAGAAGATAACAACAGTAGGTATCGATAAATGGGTCATGGACACAAATGTTAGTTTTTCACTTGGAATTAATTTAGTGACGTACTATGTTAAGGGGGCATAAAATGGAAAAGATGAAAGAATATCTTTCTACTTACTGTCTTTAGAATGCTTTTCTGTTTCACTGGAAAACAGATTTGATCAAAGAGTGGGAAAGTATTACAAGCAGAATCTTGGGAACAAGAAAGGAAAACACCTATCCTGGCAGATACAGAGATCTAGGAGAGAAAAGCTAAAGAGCTATTGAAGGTTAAAGCATGGTATGAAGAATTCCTTGTATGAAACAAAAGAGAAAACAAATCAGAAAGAGAGCATAGATGGGATAGTGAAAAAGGAAGTGTTTGGAAGATGTTGAAATTAAAGTTAAGGTGGGGATAAATTATCCTGCTTTTTTCAGTTGATGGCACGGACTTTGATAACCAAAGAGCAGTTGCAACAGTAAGAACACTTTCCTATTAGTCTTTACCTTTCAATATAGATCTCCAGATGCCTGATTTAATTTTGAAATAATCTGTAGCTGACATGAAAAAAAGTGTGAAAAAAGGAATCGGAAAGATGTTTAGTCTCTCCAAACAGAAAATCTCCTCCCAAGTACTTCCAAAATGCTGAAGCTCATTTGTTCCTGAGGTGAGGGTTGAGGTCATCTCCCAACATGTTTCAGAAAGACAGATATTTCCTGTGATTAAGAATGAATCAAAATACTTGTATCCATCATACGGAACCTATTGAGTGACCATCTCTTCAAAGAAATAGGTTTTACAGTCTTCTGCAACATGTTCATTTTTGCCCATAATTGTAATGTAGTGACTGAAAGGAACTTTGGACACTGACTTTAAGTCTGCAGCTCTGTATCTATCACAGCTGAGGCTAGTCATTAAAGAATGGCTTAGAATATGTGATGACTAAAACTGTATGAAGTGTTAATGAGATGTGGCTGAGACCTAGAAAGGAACAAAAGATCTCTCTTTTCCAGGAAATGAGGCTGTGTTGCTGTATTTCCCTTAAAATTCTACCATAGAGATTTCTGAAATTATTTATATAGTGTTGCAGCTAGTGGCAGTTTCTTCAGCACATCTACATATTTCCTAATTGAGAGAGAAAAATCACATCTGCAAGAATTATAGCTCTGCTGTTAAGCCTGCATGTGAGCATAGCCTACACCAACAGCAGGAATTACTAGTGTAAAACTATCTTTTTCAGTTGTGAAGTATTAAACTTTGTGAAGGCAAAGTTCTTGTGTAATTTTAATTATTTTCAGTGGAGTCACTGCATCACCTCCTTGCCAGCTTATGCCACTTTCAGTCTCAGTCCACTCTGTGTTCCATCTGCAGCTGTTGGGGAGGAAGAGCTGCTCTGCTCATTATCATTTCTGAAGCAGTTTTTTCTTTCTCTTACTTTCCTTTTTTTTTCCTCCAGCCTCCACTGCCTTTGCCTTTTATGGAATGTTCTTGATTATTATGGGGGGGGAAAAAAAAAGGGTTGTGTCCTACCATAGTATGTGTGCGTCTTGAGGTATTTGAGGTAGTGTGTAGTCTGTAATCACTTGTTTGAAAAAGAGCTTGATTCCTTCTGAAAGGGGGCATATAAAACCTCTAGAGACTTAAACCAGTCCTGAAGACCATGTGATGATTGTTTTCAGTCCCTAAAGTGCAGAAGCTGTGCTCTATAATTACAGAATGGAACTGCTTGTAAGCTCTGCTTTGCTCTTGTAGACAGATAAACTTACTCAAATATTAATTTGTACTTTTTAAATTATAACAGTGGTACGTTGGCAAACTGACAGACTGGAGAAAAAATTGTATCAAGCTAGGTGATAAGTCATGAGCTTGCCCTTTGGCATAGCAGGAGTTACTTTAACTTGGTGGGTTCAGTCAGCTTCAACTCGAGTGTTACTTCTGCTTTGTAATATTTTCTGACATTCATGTGGAATGCTTGATATGTTATTATGTCAACCTACATACCAGTGTGACATATAATAGGTACTTTTTTTTGTCACACATTTTAAATAACTTGTTTAAATAGCCTTAGCAACAGATGGCCTGGTTGACAGCATGAAATAGTTCTTGGAACTGTAAAACTCACAGTACTTGGAAAATTCAGCACATTTGATGCTTTTATCTTATACCTTTTTACTTTGAGGTTTTAAAATCTATAATTATGTGCTTGAAACAACCTTGAAATTTACATTTTGGGTTTAATGACATTTTGAAATTGTTCCTTTCTTAATGCTGAGTCTGATATGTTTTAAGGTTGCTCTGTGTTAATTAGGCCCCATTTCAAGCTGTCAAATTGCTATTGTTACAAACTATTACCACTCCCTCCACCCACATGATTTGCAGAGTGCCGAGTAATACAGCATTACAAGCAGGCTTGAAATACAGTACAGCAAGATGAAGCTGCAAGAATCTGTTTCTCCTTTTGAATCTTTTTCCTTATCCTGTGGATAGCTGTGGACATTATTACCACTTTAGATTTTCATTTTTAAATTAAATTTCTAGCCCGTCTCTTGTCTTCAGCTGTAACACAGACACGTGAAGTGCTTGTTTGATTTAAAGGCAGCTATCAGTGATCTCATTTATGTGTTTTTAGTGTTTCCACATGTGACACCCAAAGGAATTAATGGCATAGACTTTAAAGGAGAAGCTATAACTTTCAAGGCAACTACTGCTGGAATCCTTGCTACACTCTCACATTGTATTGAACTCATGGTAAAACGTGAAGAAAGCTGGCAAAAAAGACTAGATAAGGTAAGATCATTTTCCTTTTACTGCTGTTGAAAAATAAGTTTCTTTAACTTGAAATTTAAAATAAGCTGTTATTAACTTTGTACTCCATCAACTGCTTTTTTTTATGCACAACATTTATTAATTTCAGGTGCTTTCATTATTAACCCTATAAAATGCTAAGGAGCCTCGTTCTGACTGGTGATATAGTAGGTAGTTTCATCATAGTCTTTTTTTCATAGCACTTATTCAGATGGTAGTCCTATATTCTTTGTATCTATAAAGAACCTGAAATTAATAAGTGTATTGCTTGCAGCCTTTTAACAGAGACCTAATTATCCATGCATGCAAAATGATGTGCAAGTCTCTGAAATGTTTTGGTATGATAAGAGGTGGAGACAGGACTGGGGGCAACAATCAGTTCTAACTTTAAATGTCCCCTCAAGACACAATTATCTCCTTTAGGAGATTGGTGAGATTAAGTTATGCTTTATACTATCAGTTGAATCCTCTGTGTGTGGTGTTAGAATATCTATTATTCTAATGGCAGTGATAGTTCATGCTGAACCTACTCAACCACTGTAACATCTTTAAATGAGCAGTGCCTTCTTGCCTGAGATCTGTTGTTGGAGGCATGGCAGGTTGTAATTCAGGGTTTAATTGCTAGAATCCTGCTGTTGCTGGCTAGTGTGCAGTGCAGCTGTTGTTCTGTTCTCATTTCATGTGTTTCCATGTGATATAAATCATGTATCAAATTTACTCTATTTAGTGGTACTCTATTCAAGAACGAACATATTCAGACAAAATACATCCATGTTTGAATGCTTGACCCTGTCTTCTGTATTGTTTGTGCATATGTCAAAGGTGTGGCCCTGTCTCACTGCATTGTGGCTTCTGTCAACAGTTCGTTACTGGTTCAGCTGAGCAGTTGGAGGAATTACAGTAGGTCCAAGACTTGAATCCTGTTTGTAGGATCGTAGGGGAGTTCAGGTTGGATAAAGACCTCAAGAAGTCTCTCTCACTCTAACCTTCTTCTCAAAGCAAGGACAGTTTGAGTCAGACCAGATTGTTCAAGGCTTTATCAAGGCTGTAGACTGCACAGCTCTTCAGAGCAGGTCTGCTGCTCACCTGTTGTTAGAGTGAAAAAGTTGTGCCTTATATCCTATTAGAGTAACTTTTATTCCAGTATCTGATGCTTATTTTTCAGCCTTCTCCTGTAAACTGTGAAGAGTCTGGCTCAGTTTCTTTATGACTCTCTTGAACATAATGGAAGGCTACTGTTAGGTCCCCTAGGAAAAGCCTTCCTTGTGCTGGACAAACACACTTCATTTGTGTTGATGAGACTTTCCTTAGAACATGCATGAAGTGATGTTTTCCTTGCCTGTAGTTCAGTATATTTTAATGAAGAATAATATGTTAAAATATAAATTGAATTTATTTAGATTTGCTTTTTGTCACTTTTTTTGTTCTCTTGTGGACTAGCTTTAAAGCCTTTGTTTAAGATGCAAGTGGTTAACAAATTCAAAGCTAAATTTCACTTGGGGTCTCATGGCACTAATAGCTCATACAGCATGAGTAAGCACATTTTAAAGGGGCTCACAAACTTCTTTCAGCTTCTTTTCCCAGGAATTAAAAGGGCAAAAGCTCCTGAAACCTCAGAGTTTTCAACTTGCTCTGCTTTGGTACACTTGCAACTTTCAAAAAGTCCCATTTGTCAAGGACATTTTCTGGGGTTTAGAGGGCAATCATGGTAACGGCCGTTAATTAGTATATAAAGTCATTTGTTTGTATTCCACTCTTTGCTAGCCTTTTGGAAGAGGAGTTTTTTTATTGAATGAAATAACTAGAACTATGGTGGGATAGCCTTGGCAAAGAGTGAAATGCTCACCACCTATTCAGCTTAGAGAGAAAAGTAGACTGAGAAAGCTCATGGGCCAAGAGAAAGACAGGAAGATTGCTCCCTGGTTTTTGTCATGGCAGAACATTCTTAACATGTGGAAAATCAATTTGTTGCTGATTTAAAATAGTGGGACGTTAATGGGAGACAGAAGGACAAACACTAGCACAGCTTTCTTGCCCTTTTTCCCCCAAGCTCAGCTTCATTCCTTCCCTGGAGGCTCCTCTGCCTAGAATCATAAAATCATTAAGGTTGGAAATTACCTCAGACCTCATGAAGTCCAGTGGCTAACCTAGCACTTCCCAGGTCCACCACTGAACCGTGTCCCTGAGTGCCACATCTACACCTTTTGTAACATTTCTGGGGTCAGTGATACCACCACTTCCAGGGCAGTCTGTTTCAATGCTTGTCTGCCCTTTCAGTGAAGAACTTTGTCCTAATATCCAATCTGGCC
>VZRQ01009362.1:7016-28512 GCA_013397975.1 Machaerirhynchus nigripectus | reverse complement strand
GGGGTTGTTGTGACCCAAGGGCAGGACCCTGCACTGGGCCTTGTTGAACCTCACACCACTGGCCTCAGCCCATGATCCAGCCTGTCCAGATCCCTCTGCAGAGCCTTCCTGCCCTCCAGCAGATCAGCACTCCCCCCCAGTTTGGTGTCACCTGCAAACTGACTGAGGCAGCACTCGATCTCATTGTCCAGGTCATCCATAAAGACAATAACCAGGACTGGCCCCAGTGCTGAGCCCTGCCAATAGCACTGGTGACCAGTCACAGCCACCAGCTGGATGTAACTCCATCCACCACCACTATCTGGGCCCAGCCGTCCAGACAGATGTTTCTTAAGCAGTGAAGAGTATACTCATCCAAGCCATGGGCTGCCAGTTTCTCCAGGGTAATGCTGTGGGAAATGGTGTCAAAGGCTTTAGTGAAGTCTAGACAGATGACATCCATAGCCTTTCCCTCATGCACTAAGCAGGTCACCCTGTCATAGAAGTTCAGGTTGGTCAGGCAGGACCTGCCTTTCACAAACCTCTGCTGGCTGGGCTGGATGACCTGATTGTCCAGTACGTGCTGTGTGTTCTCCCTTGAGGTAGTATGTTCCGTAACCTTACTGCCTGCTAGCAGCAGGCAGTGCAGGGTGAGGAATGGAGGTGTTGCAGTTAGTCAAAAACACTTCACCTTTGCCATTCCTTCCTCCTCATACCTTTTCCCAGCTCCAGTGCAAGTAGCCTCCTTCAGTGACAGCCCTCTGGGAAAAACCACTTGCCGTGTGGATCCTTCATGGGACGGAGTTCCTTCAGGAAATACACCTGCGGTGTGGATATATATGTTCTCTGCCCTGGAGCTGCATCTTCTCATCTTCTTGGTCTTGGCATCTCCTCTGTGGTTTCTCACTTTTTCTTTCAATTCTTCTCTCCATTGAGTGTTTTTTTACTCTTTTTTTTTTCCCCTCAGAAGTGTCTCATAGATAGTGGATGGGCTCAGCTGTGTGTTGCAGTGAGTCTGTTTTGGAGCTGGCAAGAGCCACCTGTGTCTGCCATAAGGCAGCCCCAACCTCCTCCCACAAATGCTACCCCTGTGAACAGCACCTTGATGCCTACACCCTCAAAGACAGCAATTGACTGTATTCAGACCTGTGCTACCACTATTCCAGAGTGGTAGAGCTGCTTTTGGTTTATTTTATCTTTTTGTTTTAGTGCTTAAACATCGCTTTATAAGAGTAGTTTTTATAACTATGGGACTGATCAAAAGACATTGCTTTCCATCTGATAGATAGATGTGGGATGAGAATGGTGTAGATCTTCATACTTTTGGTTTTCTTGGATGTGTGTAAACTTCTCTGAAAAGGAAATAAATATTGTGAGATGATAGAAATATAGCTTCTATGGTTAGTTTTCTTTCATTACCAAAATAGTGAAATGTCCAGAATGAAATTGATATGAAGCATGTAGGATTATCTAAAGTAATTGTAGTTACAACTTTTCTTTCCACCTTTTACACTTAGCTCTTAAGACCTTGAGCTTGACTTTTTGTTTCCAGTGCAGTATATAATATGTTGAATGTATTTTCAAGTAGACTTTTCTTAAAATGGATACACAAGGAAAGGATTTTGTTGGTAGCATTTGATGCACTGTTTTACTTGCAACAAAGTCTTTGTGGTAATGCTTTTCATGTTGTCTTGACTGTTGCAGCATTCTTCTGTTCTTGCTTCTGCCTTCTTTAATATTATTGCCAAGACAAGCTGGCAAATTTGGAGAGCTGTATTTTGACACATGTAAATTGTAACTAATTTGCAGAAGTACAGAAAGAGTGGGAGGAGGAGTTTTGTTTTGGGTGGGGCTTGTTTTGTTTTTCATTCCAAGTCTGGTAAAATTTCTATGCTTTTCTTAGTGACTTAGGTCATGTTTTATGCATCTTCAGAACTCTCCAGTTCTTTTCAAAAAAGATAAACATGCAAAATTTTGTGAAATCTGTTAGCAGGTACCACCTCTGGTAGTTTCAGAAGAGAAAAGCCTACAGTCACAGTTAAAGACAATATTGTCTCCATCAAAGTGCTTTTTTTTCTTTTCTTCCTGTGGAAAACTATACTACCTTGTTCTACATCAAAACTATTGCCTAACTGTAAACTGGAAAATGCGTTTGAGTGAATGTTACCACCAAATTCCCAGTTGGTAAACTCAGCCTTTCAGTATTGCTTCAGGGTTTTCCACTGAATCTTTAAATTTCAGTTTGTGTTGCTGAATAATTATACCCGTATCTGCAAGAAGTAGTGTGTGGTGTCCACCTGTAGGACTTAACTTGCTTTCACCTGAAGTGATTTTGAAAGGGGACAGAGAAACATCTTGTGAAAAAAGCTGAATTTTGCAAGAATTTCAGAAGTGTTTATAGCTTTTTCATGGAAAGTATTTTGCGGTATGCAGAATTTGTAGAGGAAATATTAATCTGATTTTGGCATAACTACTATTTTATTCAAAACTTACCTTGATATAGTCACCATCTGGTGTCTACATAGACTGGCTCCTACTACAGTCAGAACCTATTATGGGAGAAGGATGTCTAATTGCACTCTCTGCTTGGAGTCCACAAAATTATTCACATTGCCCTAATTATAGATGCAGACTTACAGGGTATGACTTGATAGTGTATCACTACATTCAGCAAGTTAGCTTTTTACCAGTTTTACTTTTTACCTATTGTTATCCCCGCCCAAGCATCTGTGTCAAGATTTATATAAAGTGTCACATACAAAGTATGGCCCCCAATGAACCATGAACAGCTATGCTTAAACTAGAAGCCAGTTTTTGCTTGCTGATCTGGTTTCTTCCACATGACTTAGAAGGTATTCTCAAGGTAGCCAGTTCCCCAAGCTTTCTATTAGATATGCATTTATATTGGCACATATAATGCATATATGAAAATAAATTCAGAAACTCCTCAGCTTTGCAGTTGCTGCTTGGGAAAAAACCTATCCTGGTCATTCCATTTATTGGCATTGTTGACAGTTCATTCTCTCTGCATCAAATGGTCATGTAATTTTACAGGAGACAGAGAAAAGGAGAAGAATTGAAGAAGCATACAAAAATGCTGTGACAGAACTGAAGAAAAAGTCCCACTTTGGAGGGCCGGACTATGAGGTACGCATTCTGCTTTTGAAATTTTTAAAACACTATGACTTTTTTTGGTGGAACCCTGGCTGGATACCAGGTGCCCACTAAGCTGCTCTGTTACTCCCCTTAGGTTGACGGGATAGAGAATATAATGAAAGTCTTCTGGGTTGAAATAAGGACAGGGATACGTCACTCAGCAATTACGGACACAGGCAAAACAGTCTCAACTTGGGGAAATATAGCTTAATTACTAATCAAATCTCAAAAACACCCTTCTCCTACCCTTTTCTTCTCTCTGGGTTTAACTTTTACTTCCAATTTTCTGCCTTCTACTGCTCAGCTGTGCAGAGAGAAAAGGAATAGAGGTTTTGGTCAGTTCATCTCACTGTCTACCACTCTTTCCTCCTCACAGGGAGCACTTCTTACACTCTTACCCTTCTCCAGTGTGGGATTCCTCCCACAGGAGTTAGTTCTCCATGAATTCCTCCAACATGAGTCCTTCCCATGGACTGCAGTTCTTCATGAACTGCTTTGCGTGAGTCCTTCCCACGGGATTCAGTCATTCAGGAACAGGCTGTTCCAGCATGGGATCACAGTCCTGCCAGTAAACCTGCTCCAGCATGAGGTTCTCTCCACAGGGCCGCAGGTCCTGCCAGAAGCCTGCTCCAGTGTGGGCTTCCCACAGGATCACATCATTCTTTAAACATCCACCTGCTCCAGCGTGAGCTCCTCAGTGAGTTGCAGGTGGCTCTCTGCTCCTCCATGGACCCTCCATGGGCTGCAGGGGCACAGCTGCTTCACCATGGTCTGCGCCAGGGGCTGCAGGGAAATCTCAGCTCCAGCATGCGCAGCACCTCCTGCCCCTTCCTCCTCACTGACCTGGAACTCTTGAGCCGCTTCTCCCACCTGCTCTCACTCTGCTCTTCTGCAGCTGCAGTTGCGTGGGGGTTTTTTTCCCCCAGTTAAATACGTTATCCCAGAGGTGCTGCTGTAGTTGATGATGGGCAGGGCCTTGGGCAATGGCAACAGCAGGTCTATCCTAGAGCCAGCTGGCACTGGCTCAGCTGGACATGGGGGAAGCTCCTCTCAGCTTCTCACAGAAGCCATCCCCTGTAGCCACTCCAGCTACCAAAACCTTGCTACATCAACCCAATACATTTTTGAGATTGGGTTGTTTCTCAAAGGGGAAAAGTGAAGTTTCACAAGCCAGTGCAAGTGTGATTTACAAGTGTGTTCATGCCACCCTTGTTTTTTCACCTTGGAAACTGAAACTTTATGAAAAATCTCAGTCCTTAATTTCTTGAGAGTGGAAGTATATCTTTACATTTGATGTTTTGCTTTTGTCTGAAGTATGTTTCTTTCAGAAATTTCTGTTGATTTTTTGTTATTTTGTTGTAGATTTGATGTAATGCCGCTTACATGTAATTGTATTGTACTTTCCCTTTTTATTGGTTCAGCTGTAGAGATAAATAAAGCAAAAATATGAAAACTCTGACAGCAGAGGCAGTCCTAGAATATGAAGTTTAACTTGAATTAATTTTTAATTTGTCACTGCCACTTAAAATATCGTGTTGTCAAATTCAGATTTTAAATTCCTTTCTTCTGTTAAACTGCATTTCATCAGCATTCTCCTCAGTGAGGTTATTTTGTTCTATCCTAAGATGTGTAAACCACCTTTTGAAGAGTAATCATAGAATGCTTTAAGTTGAAATGGACATTAAAGATCATCTAGTTCCAATCTCCCTGTCATGGGCAGGGACACCTCCCACTAGAACAGGTTGCTCAACACCCCGTCCAGCCTGGCCTTGAACACTTCCACAGATGAGGCATCCACGCCAATGTAAGCTAATGCACCTGCAATAAAGTGTGCATAATTTTTAAGAGCTTGACCCTTTCATGTACATTAATCAAACACATTTGTACTTACAAGTCATAGCCTGAGAAATAGTACTGTACAGATATTTGAGATAACTTGATCTTAGATTAAATGTCACTGAGACATCCACTGTAAAAGAATAAAATAAGTAGGAAGTTGGACTTTGTGTGCTTGGTTATGAACTCAGCTGCTTCTTCCAGGTGTCACTCCTGATACACAGTTTGGGGATTTTTTTTAATTTGGAGGACTATGTTGTTTTATAATACAGTAAAAGCAGTAAACCTAATCTTATTAAATTACCATTTTAATTAGTAGACTAGAGTTTTCAATCCTTGACTCAACTCTACCTGCTCTTTAGTGGTAAAGTGTTATTTCCGTGAATTTTCAATAGAGATCCCCAAAATTTTGTCTTCTCCTGTTATATTTTTGAACACATACCTGAATATCAGTGCCTTAAGGCAATGAAATACTTCAGAGGAGTCTAACACCACAGTTATGTTAATAGATGTACTTTACTGACACTGTAAACATTTTCAAGAGAAGATATTTATTAATTAAACCCTAAATTTGGTGTCAAAGCATACTGACACTATTACTCAGTTTCCTGAGTTTTTTTCTTCTTTATACAACTATCATTAAATTGTTGTTAGAGGGGGACACTTCCTTTAACAAGTAAAGGTTTTCAGAGAACTTGTAATCCTACAATATTGGTGAAAATATTTGAGGTCTATAGAAGAAATTTGCTTCCATCAGTTACGTATAGAATATAAATATGTATTTCTAATTTCTAATGTTAAATTGAAGTGGAACTTATATGTCTGCAGAATTTTTAGCTAGTTTTGTTTCTTATGCTCTAGGAGGGTCCTAATAGTCTGATTAATGAAGAAGAATTCTTCGATGCTGTTGAAGCTGCTCTCGATAGACAGGATAAAATGGAAGAACAGGTACTGATACTTGAAAAATGTCTGAATAATGAGCACTTCCTGAGAGACTTCTGTGACTTGCACTCTGTCCTGAGGTGTATCTTCTGAAGCTCTAGTTATTTTATTCTGACACTGATCAAGGAATTTCCCTTAATATTTTTACAATAAAATATTGTTTCTTGATGCTAATTTTGAGAAAGCAACTTCACAGCTTGTCTAGAAAAGAATAGTATAAGTGCTAAGTTTATTGAATGTCTCTAGTTTCTAATTCCTAAATAAGTGTCCTGTATGAAAATTATATGTGACTGATAACATAAGTTAACGTAAAAAATATCAAACACTACAGCTGTCTCTCAATATCTAGTTATTGGTCTGAAGTTTCTTTTTATTTTAGTGGCATATGGAATAGGAAAGACATAGTTCTGTTGGTGTTTGTTTTCATTTAAAAATTCTGTAGTCTCTGGCTACTTCACAAACTCATTTCTTGAATACGCTCCAGTGACAAGGATCAAAAAGGCATAAGATGCATTCTAGAAAATATATAGAGTATGAGAAAATACAGCAGCATATAAAATGAGAGGGAATAACAAAGTGGTGCATCCTTTGTCTTAAAAGGGTTTACGCTTAGGAATATAGTGAATAACAATAACTTGAGAATTAAAAGACTTTCTAGTGGACCTGTAGCACCCAAGAAAGTTTATCCTATGTTGGGATCTCTTAGCAAAGAATAAAGGTTTTGAGTGACTGTGATAGTACTACATGGATCTTTAGTTCTGCCACTGTGTTTTCCTTAACTTAGAAATACACCTTGAAGTTTAGATGACTTCAGTCTTTAGGCCCACTCACTGTGAATTCCAGTGGGATGACAGCTTCATGCCTTCATGGACAGCATTAGTTGTTGTAGTCACTATGTAGATTGAGCATGACTCACTTTGTTTCACAGTCCACCCAGTAGCAGCTGACTAATAATAATTAAACCAATGTTGTTGCAGTCCCAAAGTGAAAAAGTTAGATTACACTGGCCAACATCCTTACCTTCTGGAGATGCATATTCTGCTGTGGGGACTCATCGGTTTGTGCAAACGGTAGGATATTTATCCTGATCTTCTCAGAATAATGGGCTGGTCTGTGCTGTTTCTGTGTAATATTTTGTATGGGTAGGTGAGATTTTTAGGTGTTTCCAGTAACTTCCAGTGGCCTACTCATTTTCAAATAAAGTAGCCGGAACTGAAGAAGGACTGCTTTTTGTCTTGACTCAAAAATACTGATTTGAGAACCTGTTTAGAATACTCTTTACTTGTATCAGGCTTGTCAGGTAGAAAATAAAGGAAAAATCCCAATTGGCTAACCCCAGTGTTTTCAAGATACCTTAACCCAAATCCATTCAATAGCTTTTGTTAAAAAAAAAAACAACAACAACAAAAAAAAAAACAAAAAAAAAAAAACAAAAAAAAAAAAAAAAAAAAAAAAAAAAAAAAAAAAAAAAAACCCCCACCCAACACAAAAATCCAGTTGGTTGCATCTGAATTGGTTGACTTGCTTTTTAGTGTTACTGGAAACACTATGCTCCTGTTAGGGATACACTGAGAGCATAATATATAATAGGTGCATGAAATCAGTATTCGCTGCTGTGCTTGCTGCTTATGGTGCCTTTGTTTTCCTTTTCTTCATTATCTTGTGCTTGCAAGTTGGTACTGAACACTCTGTTGTGCCTTTGTTCTGATTACTTGGTTTTTTCTTTGTCTGTCTCTGGTAGCCCTATAGTCGCTCTTCCTCCATGTCTTCCATTGATCTAGTCAGTGCCTCTGATGATGTTCACAGATTCAGCGCCCAGGTACTGTATTGATGTGTCAAGTGGGGGTTGCATATCTTTGCTCTATTTCATCCTCTTCTCTAGAACCTGGGGGTTTTTTGTGTTATGTCAATCACTGCTTGCTAGTACATTGAAACAAACAAAGGAGTTCTCTATTCCTGTACTAAATGGTTGTCTTTCTTTACATCCAGCTTGCATGCATACCACTTGTGCAGAGGCCCAAATCCTGTGAAACTATTTGATTTACTTCAACAGCTTTAAGAAAAATGCCTATAGTTTGAAAATCTTGTATTTCTAGTAAAAATGAAAGTAGAATAACACATGTTTTACAGAGGCTGGAGATGGTCTTTGCTTTGGATTGAATAGTTTTTCTTGCTTTTAAGTCGAAGGTTTAATTTTTTGTCTAAAGTGTTTATTTGTAATGGTATTAATACACTGAATCTTATGGTTCACTATTACCATTTTTTACCTCTATGACTAGTTTGATTACCAAAAGGCCATTAAACATGTTGACCAACAAGACTGTGGTATGACAAATCATACTGAAGAGTTTACATACATTCATTTGTCCTTCAGAAAATAAGTGTGACATCCTGAATATGTCAGTGTAGCCATAATGACACACTCCAGTATTACTGGAATTACTTTACAAAATTACTTTAGGTGCTTGCTAGAAAGATGATAGTTTAGAGTAGAATTAGATAAGTGTGTTCACATGTTTGCTTTTTAGTCTCCAAAACAGTAGTTCAGATATGTTATTCATATTACTTTCCTTTTGCTTTGGTCTATGTGATTGTCAATATGGAGCTTCCTTCTGGGATCTGCTCTTTTGGAGGTTTTTTTAAATAATAGCAAAAGTTCCAACCAATGGGTTTTTTTTTCAAACAGGAATGGTTTGGTTTTTTTTAAACAGAGCCTGGAATTTTATTACCTGGAGACCTTACTACCGGCTTCATGAGCAGGACCAACACTTAAGGACTTGCCTAGTGAACTAAAATTCCAAGACCTTTTGCAGTCAGTTTATTTCTGAAATTTGAACTTACTCCAAGGGAAAAAGTATGCAGGTCCTATTGCACAACAGTGACAGGCACATCTACTGGTACTCCAGTAGTTGAGTTAGTTTTCTAAGTTGTTTCTGCTTTGGGAGGAGGGGTAATAAAGTGAGGGGTAATAAAGTAAGGGGATAATAAAGTAAGGGAATAATAAGTAATAGAAAGCAAGTTTGTTTGCTGAGACAGGAAGTAGTACTCTGCCAGGTTGTGGGTGCAGAGATCATCCAGCATAAGGGGAACTCATATTTGCCAAGATACGCAGGTGTCCTCATTTTCACCTCTTTTATGCCTGTGATTGGCATATTTCTGCGCTCATATGTTAGACCTGAGTTATAGAGCACCACTTTGATTGCAGAACTAATCAGTTAAAAACAAATCTGAGGTGGACCAAGTCCTTATCACAATAATGCAAATTGTGGTTAAGTATCAGGACCAAATGGACTGGAGTAAAGTTGCTCTTTTCACCTGCTGCATGCATTATACTACATGGAAGTTACTATGGAGTGCGTCCTAATCTGGTTTCAAGTTAATGGACCCACTACAGAAAGTATGAGTATCCTCACACGCAGCCCCACCCTCCAAGTATTTTCCCTAAAACAAATTTTTGCCAGACCAACAAGTCACTCCATCTGCTCTTGAGTTTCAGTTCTACTGAACAAGACAACAGAGAGCATGATGAGAAAGGCAGACCTTTTAAGTGTACTCCAGACCTGTATATAAAAACTTGGCCTTTGTCCCCAGGCTGACAGTTTGGCTTTTGGGAAGGCAAGCTAATATCTTGATTCTAGTAAATGTGACTTTTTTCCTAGACTTCATGTGAATGAAGGGAATTTTGGTATCAGTAAAAGGTCAAGTAGCAATTTGCAACCCTGTTTTTAAGACTGAGAAGTATAAACATGTATTCTGATAGGAGTTGGTTCTTCAGTGTCCCTCTAGAAAGGCATTGATTTGTCTCTGCCAGTTGAGTGGGAGTTCAGATCACTTTGTTTTAAACATCTCCCAGCTTTATCATAGTTCGAGTTGTTCTGAGGTGCTTTAAAGGGAAGAACTTGCCACTCAAAGTTCAGGTCAAGGCTGTATGGCATACAGGTTGCAAGTATTCTTGCAGACTGTTCCTGTAGCCAACTAGGAACCCAGAGGTAGTAGTGAGCCTCTCAGGTGGGAGTGAATCTGTGGATCTTGACTGTGCCTCTAAAATAGGTGCAGCTTGACAGATGGTGACCAGTGCGTAGACTAAATACAGTTTGGACAGACAGTGTGCACAAGCAGGTTGTGTAAATGCTGCATTTCCTGGTGAAGCAGGAGCCTGTTTAGATTGCATTCCTGTGGGTGCCTCCTTCTCTTCTTTCCTTGATATTTCCCTCATCCATCTGCATTTAGGACATAAAGCAAAAAGTAGCAAAAGACAAAAGTAAATGTATAAAGCATATCTTTGTCCTTAATAAATTAAGAGATGAGGTAGAAAATACATAAGGGCCTGAAGGTATGGTAAGTAAGTGTTGGGAGCATGGCAAGGATTCCTTTCTTAAAGAAGCGTGACTTAGAGCTAATAAAATGAATATCTAAATAGCCCACATTCTTACCTGGTTTGTATTGTACTGTCATTGTTTCACTTGAAAAAAAAGGAAGAATCTTTTGTAGGAAACCTCCTAGTAATGGGCAGCAAAAGTTGGCTTCTCTAGAAGCTGAAACAGAAATCTTGATGGTGCATTTCATTCACTGAAACTCAGAAACAAAACACCCAAAACCTGGACTGATAACATTTCCTTGTCTAGAGAATTCTATACATAGTTAAACTAAGACAAACTAGGATTTCCATCCAATGGATTTTGGTTTTTTGTGTTGTGCTTTGAGAGTTTTATTTGATTCAATTACCTTTTTACTTCCTGGTCTTTTCTTACCTCTTTTCTTCCTGGTATTGGACATAGTAAAAACAAAATTACTACCTTAAATTAGAAATAAATAACACCTTCCAATTCTCTTATCGTATAAAAAATTATTATTAATTTTGCTTTCTACTTGTTTTCATACTTGCTCAAATATATGTTTTACATATTTTACTGCATGATGGGTTTCATATTTTTGTAAATTGTGCAAAAGCATCCTAGGGTTCAGACTGTTAATCTTGTGATTGTGCACTTCTTCAACTAATCTTCATGTTGGCCCATTAACTAATTTTGTTTGTAGTGCTTTTCCTTTTGGAAAAAAAGAGGCATTTCCAGTAGTTCAGGAGAATGATGTGAACCATTTGGACTTGCTTGCTGTGACAAATTTTAGTAGTCATCTACCTTTTGGATGGAAAAAAGTTATTGAAGTGTTTCCAATACTTGAAGCATTATACAGTAATGCATACCCCATGATTTTGCTCCTGTTTTTCTTTGGGGCATTTGGAAAAGGGTGGGGAAACAAAGAAACAGAATAATATATTAGATCTAAAATAAAAATCCACTTCCTGTTCTGATAGCCATTTTCATGCATATTATAGGGAATAAAAAACGAAGTATTCACATAACTTGATAAAAATATAGCAAATATTTGGCCTTATAAAAAGGCACAGCTGCTAGCTAAATAAGTTTTAAATGAGCATTTTATAATTATAGAATCTCTGTACCATCATAATCCTTTGAGTGTAGGCATTTCTGGTTTTTTTCTAGCTGTCAACTGTGCAAAGATGCCATTGAAACAGAGCAGGCATTCTTTGCTCGTGACTGTTTTCTTCGCTGCTCTTCCAGTATGACTTTTGATATGCATTTGCTTTTTTAGAGCTTGTCAGTCTTTGTCCCTAACCCTCTGCCTTTGTTCAGCTTTTTAAATGCTCTTCAGTGAATATCTCACAGTGCATTGTAATTCCATTTAGAGATACCTGCAGTTCCTATCTGCTGAAATAAAGAACTAGTTTAGGTAGAAGTGGTGAGATTTGACAATTTAAAGGCACAAAGGCGGGATAGGAAGTGCCCACAAAGAACGAAGTTGGAAGTTGAATCAATATTGTGGCTTTTGTTTCTGAAGGCCAGCATTATTTTTTTGTTCCTAACCTAACAGAGTGTTCTCTCATTCAAATTCAGCTCCTGCACAGAATTGAAGTATTAACTTGTGACTTCCAGTGCTGTACAGTATCTCCCCAAAACGATGGAAGGAATGAGTTAAAAATGCCTATTTCTTTTCCTTTACAGGTGGAAGAGATGGTACAAAACCATATGACATATTCCTTGCAAGATGTAGGAGGAGATGCCAATTGGCAGCTAGTGGTAGAAGAAGGAGAAATGAAGGTAAACATTTTGGGTTTGGTTAATTTGTATAAGATGATACACTGTGAAGACAGATACTTCCAGTGTACATTTGGCAGTGTTATCTCTACCATTGGACCCCGTGATCTTAAGGGTCTTTTCCAACCTAAACCATTCTATGCTTTTCTGGTAATATTATTAATTAGCAAGTTATGCTGTTGAAACCTCTTTCTGAGAATAGCACTGTTTAGGTTGGGGCTGGGGTTCATGAGAGCTGTGGCTTCTAATATATTTTTTCATACAAAATCCTGTGTAACTCTTGCAATAGCTTCATCTTTGCAGATCCCTTTCTCCTTCCCTCCTACTTAAAGCTTGGTATCAAAGTAATGTGTAAATTCTATATACAAAAATAACAAGAGTACCAAGCTACTGTGTTGGCTGCTCTACTGTGCTTATGAATCCCTGTGGATGGTGATAAATAAGGTAGCTTAATCATTTTTGGAGTAGAAACCTTAAAGTACTGGGTATTTTTATGTGAATTACCACATAAGAATGTTTTCAACGGTAGTTACCAGAGAACACCTTCATGACAAGTTATTCATGTGATAGTCTTCTAGGAAAGTGGTTTGTTGGTTTGGGTTTTTTTAAACTGATTAAATTTAAACAGTTAAAACATGAACAGTTTTGACAGTTTCTGTTCTGTATTTCTTTCTTTGTGTTTGGCTATAGGTATACAGACGAGAAGTGGAAGAGAATGGAATAGTTCTAGATCCTTTGAAAGCAACCCATGCTGTTAAAGGGGTAACAGGGCATGAAGTTTGCCACTACTTCTGGAATGTTGATGTTCGTAATGACTGGGAAAGTAAGGAATTGGTTCTTCAGCTTTGCAGGTTTATCAGCAAGAGTAGTATTGATAGCATTGTCCTATTGTCTGTGACTGTTCACTGATGGATTTTTTTTCTCCCCCTCCCCCCCTTCTTTTAGCAACAATTGAAAATTTCCATGTTGTGGAAAATTTAGCTGATAACGCAATCATCATTTACCAGACACATAAGGTAATAACACTTCACTTGCATACCTTACTGAGACAGTCTGAGGCATGTGTGTTCTAGTATTATTCTGAATACTTCACTGGCATAGCAACTTAAAATACTGTTCTGGACAATATTCCAGAACAAGTTCTCTATTAAACTGCAACTTCCATCAGTTTTCAAACTTTTCTTGAGAGCATAATTGGTTGTGCATGTGTCTAATAGAGCCTGTAGTAGCAAATGAGGCCTGCTTTTAATCTCATGATTATATCACTGCCAGCAAGGCCACAGTCATCCAAAGCAAACAGAAGCAATAAATCACCACTGACTACAAGGAAGAAACCTACACGACTGTATTGGGTAGTTTTTTGCAAAAATGCAGGTTACTGTTCACCACAATTAGTTGACATACCACCTTGTAATACAAGTGTTTTTAATTGTTGATACATTTGTTCTTGTACCTTCATTGTTTTTTTCCCCAAAATGGTTCTGGTGTCAGTTTATTAAAATGTTCATTTGAATTATAACCCAACAACTAAAATGTAAAGATTTAGAAAATTTATAGGAATGAAATATAAAGATTCATCATTAGCTTTGCATGCTTCTAGGAATTAGTATATTCAAATGTTAAAACGAATATTTTTCTTCGGCAATTTTACCAGTAGTGAGGTTAAGTTAAAACTACTTTAATATAGGACTCATAATTTTGAGCAAGACAGTTGTGTCATCTCTATTGGTTGTGGTAAAAGCCAGAACTTTTTTCTCCTCTTGAGTGTCAGGAAAATAACTTCTGTGTATTTTCTTATATTGTCAGACATTTCACTTCTGAAACTTTCTCTTGTATAGTATCAGTTTGCTATATCTGTCTTACTGCAGTAGTAGCGTTTTGAAGTAATAATTGTTTTAAATACATCCCTTCTCTCTGTCTCTCTAGAGACTTAAGTACTGTAGATGCATCCCTAAACACTTAACCATTAGTAGAGTTTGTAGCTGACAAGTATCAAGTAAAATGCAAAACTGAGGTTGAGGGAACAGGAAGGGAACTGCCTCTTCCTATTTTTTTAAATGAAAAATTCATTGCAGTTTGGCGCTCTGCATTTCAAAGGCCTTAAAGTTTTGCTTAATTTTTTTGGTATGAAGTGTAGCCAATCTGAAATTTCTATTGAATATTTGCAACTGCAATATTCTCTTTCACCTTTGAAAATGAAATTACTAACCTGAAGATACTTTAATAATGTAGCTGACCTGGTTAGCCTTGCTTAGTTTTTTATTTTAACTAAGAATAGTGAATACTTAATTTGCAAACCTGGAAAAGCTCATGTTCAGGTGTTTCTCTGCAGCGAGTGTGGCCAGCCTCTCAAAGGGATGTGCTGTATTTGTCTGCCATCAGAAAGATTCCAGCATTCAGTGAAAATGATCCAGAAACATGGATTGTGTGCAATTTCTCTGTAGAACATGACAGTGCTCCTGTAAGTATTATTTTGATTCTGTGAAGTTCTGCTTTTAAGGTAGTTTTTCTGTTCTGTTGTAAAGCATTTGCAGTGCTAGTGTGAGGGAGGTGGAGGGTTTTTACAAAAATAGAGTTGTTTTGAACCAGCTGATACAATGACCTGATGAAGGCATTCTGAGCCAAAAGTTTTCTTACCTGATCTCTCAGTTGGCAGATCTAAGGTGTTTCAGCAGAATGGAAGCAACATTTCTGGAGATGTGAAAACATTTTAAAGAATTGAGGTTGTTTTTTATGGAATCAAATCAATATCTCTTCAGTATTGTCAAATATAAAAGTAGGTTTGTATGATTATAGGTAGGGTTAAGCATCCATTTTACACAGTTTTGCCTTGGTTCTATCAGATAATAGCAATGATTGTTTTCCTTGGATTGCTATTTCATAGCCTGCTTTCAAGGGAGAAGTTAACTGATACTTGTAAATCCTGGTACATTATTCTTGAAATGTTTCTTTACTGATTTATCACAACAACTGAAGTAATTCACTTATGATGTGTTAAGCAAGCTGAAACTTAAGATTCAGACATTTTGGTTGATGTCTGGAAAGAACATCCTTTCCCTATCCACCATGTATCTTTAGTTTTACTCACTTTTATGTTACCTCCGTGTAAGTGCTAGAATGCAGACTCTTAGAAACACAGCTTCTAGAGTGGCTTAGACTTCATGATGAAAAAATGTTCGTGCTCAAATATGATGAAACAAATTAGTTTGAGGCTTACAATGTTTCATATTTTTGGCAGCTGAACAATCGCTGTGTCCGTGCCAAAATAAATATTGCTATGATTTGTCAGACTTTAGTAAGCCCGCCAGAGGGGAACAAGGAAATAAGCAGGGACAATATCCTATGCAAGATTACATATGTAGCTAATGGTAAGTATAAAATTTTTCAGTATGACATTCATGATAGATGTTAATTTTGGGGAGTTGAACACTGGCACAAAAAAAAAAGGGGGTTGATGCCCTTTTCTGCTAAATCTATATATAGCATCACATTCATGTTCATCACAATTCAAAAGGTCTCAGATTAATGTGCTACGTGAATTGTTGAATGGGATCATTCAGTATGTGGTACTCTGGGAGGAATAAATGGAAGACCTGTGTAGCTCGGTCCTAAGTAAACAACCTTGGGGTGGAGGAAGATGGGCAGAAGTGTCTGCAACTGGAATGAGTTAGCAGAGCCTTTAGTTTCAATAATGGTATGTTGGGTTTTTCATGTACTACTGTAAATTTTTTTTCCTCCCCATTCATCTCATTAGGCTGAAAAGCTGCTGACAGTAAAGATACAGTTCTTATTCCCTGGTGCCAAGAAGGAGTAAATACATTTTGTATGAAGATGCTTGCAAGCTGTATAATCTAGTCTACATTTCTTTTTTTTTTTTTTTTTTTTTTAGCTAATAGATTCCTTGATATTGACTAAGAAATTGTCAAAGCCAAATTGTATTGTTGCTGTACCCAGTATTTAGCAAGGTATTGTAGTATTGGAGATGCATACTTACTATCTTCTCTCCCAGAGCTACAAAACACTTCAAGAGTGTCTCATTCTGCTTATTACTTTTTTTTAAAGTTTCCAATTTACTTAAAAAGTACATTTTCACTGCTAAATTCTAAACTGTGACTAAATGGGAAGTGATAGCTTTTTCAGCAACATACTTTCCCTGGGAATTGAAATGTAATTAAGGATCAGTTCAAATTTTGTTTAAATTGTTTGTAATTGTTTGCAGGGTGTTACCTATGTAGCAGTTCTGCAGGCAAAGGCGGTAATTATTGAAAAGTTAATACTGGCTGCTTTTTTTTAAATAGGAAGTCACTCAAGTCTCTTTCTATTTTGTTTCTTGGAAGCCCATAGAAAATATCCTCTTCTATTTGGGCATTTTTCCAAGACTCACCATATAGCATGTTTAATGTTTTCTAAATAATGGCATTATAGATCTGGACTGAGCTTGAGTATTACAAATAGAAAGTGCTACAACAAGTCTAGGGGCATTTAAAAAAAATCTGCTGATGGTTATCCTTTCCTGTTACTTCAGGAAGAGTTGCAGGAGTAATGAACTAAAATTTGTTTTTTTCAGTATTTAGTGGAATTGCTTCATCTCACTGTCCTTCTTCCTGTTTACTTCTAGTGAACCCAGGAGGATGGGCACCAGCATCAGTGTTACGGGCTGTGGCTAAACGAGAATATCCAAAGTTCTTAAAGCGTTTCACATCATACGTGCAAGAGAAAACAGCAGGAAAGCCTATTTTATTCTAGTGTTAGCAGGTATACATAATTTTTTAATTCTTGATTCACCATTTTAAATTTAAGGCCAAATGGAAATACGCAATCTAGAAATGTCTTACATGATTAGCATGGGTTCAGTGCTTGTTTTTAGTATGCAATATGCTTTTTTAAAACAATAATGTAATTTGTGTGTACAGGCTGCACAAGTTATTAATGGATCTTCACTGACAGACCAACATGAATTAATAGAGTATTCAGAAGACTGACTCAAGTTTTTACCCTTTCTGACAAACCTAAGAAAGAAAAGGGATTTCCAGATGCTTTCTGAAGTCAATGGATATGTTTTTAATGGTATAGGTTATTGGCTAATCTAAAGTTGTTTGAACAGTTAGATGATGATATGACATTAGAAGAGGATTTCTTGATCACTTGGAAGCTGAGCCCCTTAGTGTTAAATAAGGCTTAGCTTATTTTTGTTAGTTTAGACTGCTGCTATATATTTCATTTTCTATAACTGTCATGTCAAACTACAGAATTCTGTTTAGTTGTGCTAGTGTTACAGCATCATTCAGTCACATCGGAAAATGAGTCTCTATCTCTTTTTCTATGTGTGACATAGGCTACCTCTGGTTTTGGGTTCTATTTACTATGTCAGACTCCAAAAGTGTTAGTTGTTTCATTCAGCTGTAACAGGTATCCCTTTAATGATTCACAATTTTAAATGTAAATTGTTAGAAAACTAGTGTAGGTAAAGCATTAAAAACACACTTGCAAGCCAACAGTTAACACATGATCATAGCAGTCCTGGTGATATTTAAAGTGTTTAACAAGTCCATTTTACTAGTAGTATACAAACTTCAGTGCTGTATTTTTGTCTTTCCTTACCTGTAGCAATTAGAACAAGACTGGGTGAGCATTCCACGTTGGAGAAGTGACCGTGCATAGAGCACTCCATACTGGAACGAAGGATCTACAGTCTTTTTATGGCCGAAGTTCTAGGCTTTGTATACTGAAGTGAAGAAGTGATGCAACACCATGAGGCTGAATATTTAACAATAGCTCTCTCCTGCTAACTTTCTTGCTGAATCAGTGTGTAATTATAAATACATGTATTGATAACATGTATATGGCTCTATTTTTATTTGCTTGCTTTAAAAGAAGAGCGCATACAACTTCGAATCAGCAACATGGCCTAGTGTTAATTTTAAACAAGTTGTAGAATTTCATTGTCAACCTTCCCAAGATACTTGCACAGTTTTTGTGCATGTGTGAAAAGCACAAGAGAAAAATGCACATATAGCATACTGTATGTGCTTTATATGCACAAAAATCTGTGTGGTATTTTGGGGGCGTGAGAGGAGTGGCTTCAGTAAAACCTAGGGAACTTGTTGGTAGGTATTGTTTTGCTTTGTATAATCACAGTTCATTGCTGCTGGTTTCTATAATGAATCATCTTGTTCATAAAATGCCAGTTAATAACTGAGGGCTGTCAATATCCTTATGACTTTGGCTTTTCTATTGTCTTACTCTTATGACGATCTTCAGTTCTGAAGGAGTAAGAGTGTGAAAAGCTTTATTTTTTCCAGATATCTTTATATTTCTATTGTATTTTTTAGTTATGTAATATGTGCTGCAGAATTTTTGTTATTGAACGTGATCCAGAAATATCTAGAAGGATTCTGTGTGAGAGGGTAAGAGACTGCCTAAAACCTAGCAGACATCTGTCCATGCTATATGTGGACTGCTTTCTTGCATGATATCCAGGGCTTTCCCAAAGCTGTGAGAAGGTACACCATAATATTTCTTGAAGTAATTTGGATTACATAAAGCAACATTCCCAGTCTAGATTGAGGATGAGTACATTATTTTCAGATCCTGCATGTGTTTTCCTCATCTCAGTAAAGCTGTGCTATGAGGTTCATGTAGAAAATTATTTGCCTCTTGATCAAAAACCCATCAGAGCTATAAGAATGCATAGTTCTTACTGGAAAGTTCCCTTTAGCTGCTGTAAAAATTTAAATGTCAGATGTTTGCCTGCCTTTGATTCTGGAGATACTTGTTAGAAGAGGACTGTGTCAGGCTAGTACGGACTGTGAGATCTCTTATCCGTGTCCTATAGTTGGAAACTCTTCAGAGACTGCTCAGTGTTTCACTAAACTGTGTATCTTGAGGAAAAAAGTTTCAGATACATTTTCTTCCAAAGAAAGCTTAAAGTCAAATTTATTTGATATGGTGTGCTAGATGCCTGAAAAGAGATACAGTAACTTGGTGAAGATTTGGTAAATGATCCAATGTGATCAGCACAGTGTTGAAAAACTTCTCTCTTCATCTTCTCTGCAGAGATGAAACCGTACCTAACACATGATTACCCATGCATGCAGATTTCATGCTCCATAACTCTTCCCTTTTTATTTGCCTTTCTCTAATGGTGTGCATGGAATATGCCTTATTACAGAGTTATTCTGTTCATTTGAATATGTAGAAAAGTGCCTACATGGTAATATTAGTAAGGCAAATAAGATGAAAATTTGTACATGTTTACTATATCACCAGTGAACATTTTATATACCAACGTTAAAAAATGAAATCTTATACCTCAAATGTACTTCATCTTTTTACAATCAACCAACCAGTGGTACATTCCATCATAGCCACTGATGGGAACTTTAAAAAAAAGTGTCCAAAATATAAAGAGTTTAAGTCCTTATTTGCCATTTCTGGTAATTGTTGGAACATGGGCAAGTTTATTAATTTAACAGGATAGCTTTATTTTACAAAGGTATGGAAAGTTTACAAAGCAGTATATAAACTTATATCATTAGTTGCATTTGCACTAAATGTGATGTACTTTTGCGATTTATTCTGTAAATAAAATGACACTACAGATACTATTTGTAAAGAATATGTTTTACTTTTAGATAAAGGCATTGGTACTTCACTGTAGCTAGCCCTGCCCAATCAGATTTGTAAGAGGCTTTTTAAAGACTATGGAAGGAGTTACATGACTGAGAAATCATTATTAATGGACCTCTCAAAAAATAATTTCAAAAGGCAGTAGGCCTCTCAGATTGTCCTCGTGTGAGTAGCCATTAGATCCTTTCTTCTGGAAGGAGTGTCGCTTTTATGGTTTTATACAATTTACCCTGTCTCTTGAGCCCATCCCTCTTGTCAGTCACTGCCACGTCTGACCGCTCTGAGTTCATTTCTTCCTGTTAACAGATTAAGAGTGTTTATGCAGCTGTGTTCGTCTTTGCAGAAACAGCTTCTGAGTCTAGAATGGTTCTTTTGTAAGCTGAACCAGTTCAAAAGGCTGAAAATGCAGCAATCTTCTCCATCAGATATTGTTCTCTGGATAACTGCATCTGTTTGGAGAACTTGGGTATTGCCAAACTAGTTCTGAAGGACATGACTTGATAGAACTTGTACTGGGAATGAAGATGAGATGGTCGTTGTTATTCTGTCTCAGAACCTGAAAATCTTTGACAAATTTATCTGTGAAAAATGTGATGCACTTTGAAAAAACCTTACCTTTTACTTAATTGGGCTGAGCTGGCTTATCTGAAGTTGTGCAGATTCTCTTTAATCAGATTGTCCACCTGTATTTTTGTCAAGTTGTACAGATAATGCTGTATTTGAATTGCCACTGTTCATTTACAGACTTAAAACATGAATCATATTTTTGAGTACCTTGAGTGTGTAGAGTTGTAACTGTTCTATAATAGCTTTATGATCCTAATGATAAGTTCTAAAAATTAAAAGAAGTTGGCTCTTACATGTTACAATCACAAATTTAAAACCAGTATTTAAAAGTTAAAAGTATTAAAAATTATGAAGAAAAATCTTGGCTTCTTGTTATTTTTAACTTTCCAATGTTTGGAGAAACTTACTTAAAATATTTTACCTTTTAACCAACTTTTAAATCATGAATAAAGTTTTATATACAATATTCTAGTGCATGGAAAACATTTAACAGGAAAGCAGTTTACTTGTGTTACTGAGGTTACTGAGTTGAAAACCTGAATGCCACATTAGTTGATACATTGAGAAGTTAATTTTGTGTGAGCAACCAGAGGGGTGTTAAAAGGTGCTCCTGTACAGTGTAGTCATAATATAGGGCACTTCCAGAGTATGCCAGCTCTTCATTTGTACAGAATTAACAGATTCTGGTAACTTCCGTGGGAAGAACAGCGATACAGGTCTGAGATGTGCCAGAGGGTAAATTTGTGGCTTTTCCAAAGTAAGAACAATTTTTAGTAACTAAGATGAGCTTCCATGAGGAAGTTTTTTAATAGTAGAAATAGGTGGTGCCTAATGTATCAACAACAATCCTACTTTTGTTATACAGTGATTTCTACTTCTTTATATAGCAATCAGTAAAGTTGTAGAAACCTTACAGATATGCAAGACTGGAGGAACAGCTTGAAGTAACAGAAGGCATTACTTGCACAGAAACAAAACTTATCTTAAGCTTGGTTATATCAGGCCTCATGTAATATAGTGCGAAGAATACAGACTCCTGAGGTAACCTCTGACCTTGAAGAATGCAGCTATTTTACCTGGAAAAAATGAATCCCCCAAAATCGAAAAAAAAAAAAACCTGTCACATTTCATTCCTGGTCCCGTTACTTATGTGCATAATTTAAAAACTACATACTTTCCAGTAAGCAAAAAATGAGGTTGAGCATTTCTGTGTAACTACAATATAATTTGACCCTGGATGATGAATGACAATTAGGGTTATGCCATGCAGT